>VZRX01018692.1:76036-108007 GCA_013398075.1 Notiomystis cincta
TTGTGTCTCCCTCCTTTTTTTCCCCTGCATTTACAAAAGACTTTGGGATTCTATCCTGAATGATTTTTGTATGTGAAGTCTATCTGGAGGTACACAGTACTGGTCTGTAATCCTGTAGTAGATGGGTTATCCACAGTATCCAGAGAACAGCCATTCTTGTTTCCAGCACACCACAGATTTCTATATTGGACATTGTGTCTCAGCTAAAGCTCATTGGAACTGTGTGTGTAATCTAAAATGTCATTCCTTTGGATTTTGGATATTGCAATCACAGGCTGTAATAGTTTGAAAATTTGATGTATATATCCCACTTCCTTCCGAGGGAAATTGTGATGTGACTACTGCACTTGCAATTCCCACAGCACAGACTTCTTCAAGAAAATGTCATTTTGGATTATCTTTAATGGATGCAGGTGTGTGGAATGTCTGTGTGTCTTTTTTTTTTTTTTTTAGAGGACAGAAATTTTACAATTGCTGCTTTATTTGGTACAACTCCAAAACGACACATACCTCCTTGAGTAAAATTCTTCCTGATAGGTATTTGAAATAGACCAATTACACTGCATAGAGGGATAACTTGTGACCTTCTGACAAGGGATTCACAATTACAATTGTAATGCACTTTATAGATCTCCTTAAGTAGGTCACCAATTTGCAATGAGTCTTTCTAAAGTCTGTGTGAGGCCTTTCGATTGCAGGAGTGGGGAGTCCTGTTCTGTACATCACTGATTTTCAAAAGGGAGGTTGAAATCACAGAATCACAGGATGGATAAGGTTGGAAGAAACTACAGTGGGTCATCTGATCCAACCTCCCTACTGATGCAGCATCATTCTAGAGCACATTGCACAGGTTTGCCTCCAGACTGTCCTTGAATATCTCCAGTCAGGGAGACTCATAATCTTCTTGGGCAATCTGTTCCAGTGTTCGGTCACCCACACAGTAAAAAAAGTTCTTCCTCATGTTCAGGGGGAACTTCTTGTGCCTCAGTTTCTGCCCACTGCCTCTTGTCCTTTTGCTTGGCACCACTGAGGAGAGCCTGGAATCATCCTCTTGACAGCTCCCTCCGGATACTCATCGACATTGATGAGGTCCCTTCTCAGTCATCCCTTTAAGACTAAACAGGCACAGCTCTCTTAGCCTATTCCTTACATCTCAGTAAGAGAAGCAGAATCATGGAACCATAGAATGGTTTGGGTTGGAAGGGATCATCTCATTCCAACCCCATGCCATGGGCAGGGATACCTCCCAGCTGGACCAGGTTGCTCAATGCCCTTGACTGGCCTCAAACACTCATTGCCTGGGCATCTACAGCTTCTCTGAACAACCTGTGCCAGTGCCTCACCTCCCTCACAGTAAAGAATTTCTTCCATAAATGCTCCAGTCCTTTAATGCTCTATGCCCCTCATCATCTTTCTTGGCCTCCCCTGGACTCACTCTCCAGGAACTCCATGCCTCTTGTCCTGAGGAGCCCAGAAGTGGATACAGTGCTCCAGGTGAGACCTCACCAAGGCTGAGTAGAGGGGCAGGATCCCCTCCCTCAACCTGCTGTCAGTGCTCTTCCCANCTCCAGACTGTCCTTGAATATCTCCAGTCAGGGAGACTCATAATCTTCTTGGGCAATCTGTTCCAGTGTTCGGTCACCCACACAGTAAAAAAAGTTCTTCCTCATGTTCAGGGGGAACTTCTTGTGCCTCAGTTTCTGCCCACTGCCTCTTGTCCTTTTNGCCAGCATTTGCCTTTACTGAATTTCAGATGGTTTCTGCTGAAGAGCTGCACATCTCTCTGGGGAATTGGCCACTCCTCCCAGCCTTGTGTTACCAGTGAACTTGCTGAGAGGGCATCTGCCCCGTTATCCAAGTCACTGATTAACTGAGCCTGGTATTGAACCATGGGGGACAGCACCAGTGACAGGCCTTCAGATTAACTCTGTACAGTGATTATGACCCTCTGGGACCTGCAGTGCAGCCATTTCTCAGTCCACCTCACTGTCCCTNCTGGACCAGGTTGCTCAATGCCCTTGACTGGCCTCAAACACTCATTGCCTGGGCATCTACAGCTTCTCTGAACAACCTGTGCCAGTGCCTCACCTCCCTCACAGTAAAGAATTTCTTCCATAAATGCTCCAGTCCTTTAATGCTCTATGCCCCTCATCATCTTTCTTGGCCTCCCCTGGACTCACTCTCCAGGAACTCCATGCCTCTTGTCCTGAGGAGCCCAGAAGTGGATACAGTGCTCCAGGTGAGACCTCACCAAGGCTGAGTAGAGGGGCAGGATCCCCTCCCTCAACCTGCTGTCAGTGCTCTTCCCAGTGCACCATCAGCCTTTCTGGCCACCAGGGCACAGCTGGCTCATGGAGAGCTGCTTGTCCACCAGGACCCCTGGGTCCTTCTCCACAGAGTTGCTCCCCAGCAGCTCAGCCCCAGCCTGTGCTGGTGCCTGGGTTATTCTTCCACAGGTGCAGGAGCCAGCATTTGCCTTTACTGAATTTCAGATGGTTTCTGCTGAAGAGCTGCACATCTCTCTGGGGAATTGGCCACTCCTCCCAGCCTTGTGTTACCAGTGAACTTGCTGAGAGGGCATCTGCCCCGTTATCCAAGTCACTGATTAACTGAGCCTGGTATTGAACCATGGGGGACAGCACCAGTGACAGGCCTTCAGATTAACTCTGTACAGTGATTATGACCCTCTGGGACCTGCAGTGCAGCCATTTCTCAGTCCACCTCACTGTCCCTTCATCCACTCCACACTCCTGGGTTTGCCTGTGAGCATGCTCTGAGAGATAGTGTCTAAAGTCTTGCTGACATTGAGGTAGATAATATCCACTTCAACAAGGGAATGATACCTATGTAAGCATCCTTGTTTTGGTTGGAAATACAGGCACACATCACTGAGCACATGAGGATATTCCCAGCTGAGCAGCCCTGTGTTTGCAGTGGAGCTGAGACCTTGGGTGAAACTCGAGATAACTCGAAACATGTAGGAAGATGTTGGCCAATCGACTCAAGCAGTTGTTCATGCCAGCCTAAACTAAGTTGCAAGGGGAGAATCTGGAACTCCACAGTGTCTTCAGGGATGTTTTTGTCAGGGAAAATGAGATTTGGTGAGGAATACATCTCAGAGCTGCCTCACTGTTTGTCTTAAGATTTGGGAGCAGCAGATGGGGGGTTGTCTTCTCCAATGCCTTTATGCTTGGTTGCTCCCTCATCCTGAGCAAGCAAAGGGCAGCCCAGCATAACCTATGAGCCAGGCTGTAAGGGTGAGGATGCCAGCTTTTGTTTGACCCTTTTCAAGCTGCAGGCTTGAGCACAGCAAGAGTCCACGGTTATCCCAAGTTCACGTAATTTGGGGGCATTGTGGAAAAGCTGATTGCTTAAACACATAAATAAATAATTATTAATTGAGTATATTAGGCAAGTTAGTGAAGAATATCATTTAAGTCTGGTCTGTAGCAATACAGATGTATTTGCAGTAGTAGTAACCTAATGCTGGGTTTTTAAGCTGGTTCCTCTTAATACAGTGAAAGAAAGGGCAAAGTGTATTTTGGCCTAGGGGTGCCAAATCCACTCCCAATTTCTAACTCAAAATAGGTGTGTGCTGTGCTGCAGTAGGAGCTATAGTTACACTTTGAGCAGATAATCACATTTTGGTGTTTTTTTTTCTGTAAATCACTTCTCCTTTTATACCATAGACATTTGTGTGGATGATTCCTTGTTGCCCACAAAGATGTGGTTTTTGTTTCTTTCCTTTACATCCTCTATTGAATTAGAGAGTTGTGCAGTTTTGTCTGTCGCACTTGGGTGGGATGCTGCAGTGATTTAATTTAAAATGAAAGAGAGATGTCTTCATTTTAGGGAAACCCATGGCTAAGTGGTGAGAGAAAGCAGGTCTAGCCATTACCAGAAACCCTAATTAGAAGAAATCCCATGTACGGTTGACCTTGACTATTGAGACAACCCTCAAAGAAGAAAGAGCACTAAAAATTAGTATGCTGCCAGCGCTGCACTTTTATTATTTGACGTTATTAAGCAAACTCGGTGTGTATTTCTTTTTTGAAGCGTTTGATTAAATGTGTGATCTTATCTTGGTGAAATGGCCTGCTGGGCTGCAGACAGTGGTGTTCAGAAATGAAATTTGTTTAGAGCCTCTGAACAGACATTTATTCAATGAGACCTTTCTTGAATAATAGATGTGACAGAGAGACAGCTGTGCAACGTGTTCTGGGGGTTGGGCTTTTTATTTTTTTGGTGTAGGGTGTTGCAATGTGATTGGGGGGAGAAGATAACAAGAGCACAGGTGTGAGAATAGGTTGTAGGGAAATTATCATATGTTGCAGATTCAGGCCCTAGTTCTGCTGAGAATTATTTTCAGTTCAAGCTTTACACACTTCAGGACTTCCCTGTTGGCATATGGTTTGGCATATCAAGTGATGCACATGTATATCTAACTCTGTATCAATAATCTTATCCTTTAGCTAGAGCTTTTAGGTGCTTAGATTTTGTAGAAATAAAATGCCCAAAACCCACAAACACAAATCCCCAAACAGGGATTTGACTCCTGTGGTCAGTGCTGATGTAGTTGATGATAGTTGACTCCTGTGATCAGTGCTGAAGCCCTTAAGCGCAGTCCTGTGTTTTATGGTAGTTCCAAATCAGTGAGACTAAGGCAGGGAGGCTTCACCACACAGTGTTTAACCTCTTATATTTTGTCCAACAATGAGAATATGTGAAATGTAGGTAAATATTCTCATCTTCCTTTTTTTTTTTTTATCATCAGTGTGCTGGTTTTGGCTGGGCTAGAGCTAATTTTTTTCATAGTAGTTGGCATGGGACTGTGTTTGGGATTTGTGCTGGAAACAGTGTGGGTAATTCAGGGGTATTTTGGTCACTGCTGAGCAGCTCTTTCACAGTGTCTGCCTCTCACCCCATCCCACCAGCGAGGAGGCTGGGGATGCACAAGGACCTGGGAAGGGAATAGAGCCAGGACAGCTGATCCCAGCTGACCCAAGGGATATTCCATCCCATATGGCATCATGCTCAGCATATAGAGCTGGGGGAAGATGAAGGCAGTGGAAGACATTTGTAGTGTCTTTTGTCTTCCCAAGTAACCACTTTGTGGGATGGAGCCCTGCTTACCTGGGTATTGCTGAACACCTGGCTGCCCATGGGAAGTGGTGAATAAATTCCTGGTTTTGCTCTGCTTGCCTGCAGAGCTTTTGCTTTACCTACAAACTGCCCTCATCTCAACCCATGAGTTTTCTCATTTTCAGTCTGATTCTCTCCCCCATTCTGTTGTGGGGAGCAAGTGAGCAGCTGTGTGGGGCTTGGTTGCCAGCTGGGGTTAGACCATGACAATTGAAAGCACAGTGCTTTATTACTGGGCACAGTTACTGTTTCACCAGGGAAAAAATATTCCAAAGGAGCTTCCAGTTTTGAAACATTATTGGACATACAGTGGTATAGATTTGTTTTTCCAACAAAACAATCAACTTCATTATAGTTTTCCATACAACTCAAAGGGATAAAAATTCTTTGAATGTATGAACTGCACAGGTTTTTCTGGTGCTGACACATAACTACACGACTTGCTTTTCCCAATATGAAGCTGAGAACATGAGTTCCTGGAAGTATATTATTTTAAACTTTCTTTTTCTGCAGTGGGCTGTGGTGATCTTTGAGGGCTAGATGTGTGAGTTCTCTGAGTGACTTAGTCTTCCCTTGCAAAAGAAAAGGGAAGTCCACTTCTAAAGGAAAGAAGCCCCAGAGTGCCTCTGCTGTAAAACCGTGTTTTGATCAATCCCCATCTGCCCCACTGCTTCCCTGCATTGTACAGCAGCTGTCTTTACACGAGGTTAGGTGGTGATTAAGTGATTCCTCCTCCTAGAGGTAAACCCCAAACTGTTCCTTACAGGAGTTGAAAGAAGATGGGAGCTCCACGCCTTAATGATATCCTGAGGTGCCAATTTAGGAGCGTTTGATGTCCCAGCTGCTCACCTCCCCTGGTCTTTGGTTAAGGGAATTGTTTTTCCTAGGAGCTGGACAGCTCTCAGGACTTTCTAGTAACTTTTAATTATGCACATATTTTTTCTGTCCTAGTGCACAGCTAATCCCACCAGATGCCAGATGCAGATTTGTGAGGCTGGGTGTAAAGTACAGGAATTCATGTTTCTGTGAGCCCTGCATATTCTGCCATGATGTTTGCCTGAGCTTCAGGGATAATTTCTCCTTGCAAGGTGATTTGTGTATGTGGTACACTGAGGAGGAACATGGCCTGTAAGCATGTAGCTTACCATCATATTTTAAGGGGCTCTTCCATACATTTGCAGCTGGATATGAGTTGTCTTTTTAGCAGAGACTGCAAGCCCAGAACCACGGGTCAAAGACCAGCAAGCATGATCCATCCTTTTGAGCATCCTAGATGGTGTCCTCAGGGCTGGCTGGGTGCTGAGGGTGGTGAAACTGCCTGCCTTGAAATCATCATCCTGGATGGTGGTGGACAAAGAGGACAAGGAGAGCTGGGTTGATAACCATTTTACTGGCTGCACAAGGATGACAGGTGTTCTTGGCTCTGGCTTGAACTCAGTGAGGTGCTCAGACAGGCCTTGTTTCATCTGGGTCCCTGCATGGAAGCTGGGTTATAATCCAGCCTTAAAAAAACCCCAAACATTCAAAAATGTTCCTTTATGGAGATGAAATTTACATATGAAAGCACAGCCTGCTGGAAAAGTAATGGTCCCATTATGTTCTCTGTAAGCTAGAAGTCAGACAGGAAGAGGAACATGGAAAATTCAGTGGACTGAAGTCTACTTGACATCTGCTCCTCTACAGAACTAACTTGGTTCAAGTAACTCCATATGTATCTGTTCCTGAGCTGAGTCTAATAATTTGTTTCTGAATTGGGAATGACATCTTGTTATAATATTTACAATTTTTGTTCTTTTTTTTTTATGTAACTGCTATAGCATTTTCCCTAATTTTGAACTTTCAGTGAGACTCGAAAATGAGCCAAAAAATCCACCACAGATAAATTTCTAGGGTGGCTGTTTGAAAAAGGGAGGGGGCATTCTTTACTAGCATTTTGTTGCTCCTAAAGCTAAGCTGTTTTCTAAAATTGAAATAAAAGCTGCTTGCCACATGTGCTGGTTGAGTTGGTTGGGTTGGTGCACATTGGGAAAACACCAGTGATGCTTTCATCCTGAGAGATGTGGTGGCCCTTGGCAAAGGTGCATGGGAGCAGGAGGTATTTTATAGTCCCCTTTCCCTGTCTGGAAGTCACCTGTGCAGAACTTGGGGGCTTTGTACAGCTGTGTGGACTTTGAGGCTGAGGGTCCCAGATGTGCCAGCACTCTCAGTGGCAAAACCTAACACTAGGCAAATGCCACAAGGAGGGGGAAGTTCCTCCTTAGAGCTCCAGGGGACCCCTTTTGCCAGATGTTCCAAAACCTATGAGAAGGGGATCGTGCCCATGCTGGAGGCAGCACAAGGTGTCCAGCTGCAGTGCATACTAATTATTCCACTTGGCAGCATTTCTTGCTTTCTACTCCTGCTGAATTTTTTGCCTAATTTTGCCTAACATGGCTAATTTGTGTTAGGGAGTAAGGGACTAATGACAGCCATACAGTTAAACCTGTGTGTGTGTGTGCTGTAATAAGTTTCAAATGTCACTGTGTAATTACGTTAAATTTCCAGCCTCCTTGCTAATTTTCTGTTGATTGAGGGAGAAAGGAGGATCCTTTTGTGTCCTGACAAGTGTCTTCCCTTTCAGCAAAGCAGGGGCCGATTCCTGGCATTTTCCTAGCTGGATGCTGACTCCATTTTCTTTAGTTTCTCCACTTCCATTTCCAGACTCATTATGTCAGGCATCCAGGGTATGTAAAGATGATCCATGTGTATCTGCTGGTGCTGTTGTAACATGGAGCAATTATTTAAATTAATCAAGAGGACATCGTTCATGAACAGGATGGGATAAAATAATAGCAGGAGCAGCGCTTTGTTTCATGCAGGTCTGTGGTCTCAGTATTGAAATTTCAGCTGCTGGCAAGCCACTTCATCATCTGGGAAGACCTGCTGGGAGCCACAAATAAATCATGTTGTGAAATCCCGATGAAGCCTTGCAATGTTTGCCCCTTGGTGTTCATCTCTAGGTGCTGGCAGAAACGGTATTGGCGTGTGCCGATGGAGGAGGATGAGCAGATAGCATTGTAGGTGCCTCTGTTTTCTGGATGCAGTGAGAGATTATGAAGGGATGAATGGGGCTTTTTTTTTTTTCTGCTTCCCTTTTGAGTTTTCCTACCACCTTGCTGATCAGCTCTTATCTTATTTACATTTTAGGATATCAGGCCAATGAAAAATATATGTTTTTTTCATATTGGTATGATTTTGTTGTGCTTTTCTCTATACTGTTCTTGTCAGGTAAGGGTATAGTAAAGAAACAGTTTCTGTTTTTAAACCAAGAAGAAGCTGTCTTTCCCTTAGTAATTTGGCTTTGGCCAGTGCACTGAAATCTTCAGAGTGATATGGAAATGTCCCTTAGTTTGCATGCTTGGACAAAGGCCAGATGAAGTTTTCTTGTGTGGGCTCGCTTTGTTTGTTTTCCTCAAAAACTCTGTGTTCATTCAGGCCAGTTGCTGCTGATACAGTCTTTGGATATAGTGTTTGTAGCTAATTAAAAATAGCCTCTAATTGAGAGCTGAATGCTGTGGATTTGAATTTTCCTGCACATTAGTCATGTAAGAGGTTGCTTGGAAAAGTAAAGGGTGAATCAGCTTGAAGAGGCTTGCAAATGTCTGCTTCATTCAACGTGGAGACACATTTGAAAAGTAATCTAGTGGTGACTCATAATATTGTTAAAATACGGGGGAAATTAAAGTTTCTTTTTAAAGTACAATGTCTTGTCACTTTATTTTACCTAATACCTAATAACTTAAAGGTTATTATGCACCTCTTATGTATTATATGTATATTATAATGTTATGATTAATAGGACTATTGCCTTCAGGTCCAGGCCGCAGAAGTATTGAGTTCTGTTGTAAAAGTGTTACAGAGTGTAATCACCTCGTGTCCCATGATTCATCTGCTGAACTTCCTTCAGTCCCCATGCTGACCTGTATAGCTTTGTGTCTTTTCTCTTTGGACAGCTCTAAGTATGTCACTGATTAAAAATGGTATTTGAACACTCCAGTGGGAAGTTGCATGTACACAGCAACTTCACCAAAATCACGATGTGCCAGAGCCTGCGAATTTTGGAGATACCTTAGCAGCTGTTGCTGTTCCAGAAATAATACCTGTTAAACCTTGGATATCAAAGGAATAAAAATACACTTTTAAAAAATTTTTTATTACTGCTTTATGCAGAAATAGTGGTTGGTGCTAGGATCCTGCTTATGTATATTTTTATAATGACAAATGCTTAGCTTTTCCTTTCAGCTAACGTTGGCTTCAGATTGCTTGAGCTTCTGCTGGCTGCTTTTCAATGAGTGTGGCAGTCTTGCAACTTTGCCTTTTTCTCTTCCTGAACAGAATTATTAGAGCTGGTCAAATATCTAGAAAAACATCCCAGTGAGCAGCCTGCCTTGCTCTCCTGGTATCTGCCCAGACCCTGAGTGGGGAGCATCCACTGGGGCACGTTTGGTGGTCGGTCAGCTGGTCACTGCTGCAGGCAGTGAATAAGTCTGGTGTGGTTAACAGGCTCATTAGCGAGCTTTTATTGCTATGCTGAAGGTGGTGGACAGGAAGGGGGCATTGTTCTGGCTTGTTTGAATAGCTAATTGGTATTTTTATAATTTTATTCTTTTATTCTGCATCCCACTTTTGCTGTGGGATTAGTGTGTCTGGCTTTTGTGGTCTTTTATGTTGATTTTGGGCTGGGTTTTTGTTTGTTTGTTTGGGGATTTTTCGTTATTTTATGTGGGTTTTTTGCTGGTTTTGGTTTGTTTGTTAAAGGCAGAAAGATGAGGTAGGTTTTGTTTATCTGGTCCAACTGAGATGTCTGTATGCAAGCTAATAATTTAAACTGGCCTTCTGTCTAATGGAAAGAGGCAGGCACTTTTAAGGCATGATTCCTTTCCTTCTCATGTAGACCTTTAAAATATGTCAGATGAATCTCATCCTTAAAAGCTTATTTCTCTTCACTGACTGTAAAGGGAGCCTAAGGTGCCAAACTCAGATAGAGACATTTACATTGCAGATACCTTAAGATGGAGGAGGTGAATCCCACCCCAGGAAATTACTCTCCTTGGCTTGCAGTGCATTTCCAATTTAAATGTGAATCTGTGTGATAAGCTGGTACCTAGCACAGCAAAGCTGATCCATCAGGAAGTGCGTGGAGAGGAATTGAAATGGCCCCTGATCTTCACAGAGCTTGGGCCCAGGAGGAGCTCTCACTTCACTTGGTGTAAGACATGTGCCTTAAATATCACAAAAATAAATGCAAGTTTGGTGGCATTCAGGTGATCCCTCCCGTTCATTCCTCTGCAGGAACTAAAGTTCCTGTATATTCAGTGGGACTCCCATCAGGGGCTTTCATAGCTCCATGGTTTTTTTCCTCAAGAACATGGAGTAACCTGCAAACCTGAGCAATTATACCTCTGCTCTCCCTTTTACTTTCAAGGACTGAAAATATAAAAGTCTGTGGAGATGCTGAAAAGGCAGATGCTGGGAGATGGGTGTGCCTTGACTTGTGTGGGAAGGCATCCCTTGGGTAGGTGCTCTGGGATGCTGAGCCAGTTGGTGGGAGAGGAGCTCTGCAGAATGCAGCCCTCAGCTCCTGGTTCCAGGCAAATTAATGGATTATGTAACAAAGCTATGTCCTGTGAATCAGTTATGTGTAGATTCTGCTAGTCTCTTCAAGACTGAAAAAAACAGCTTCTTTTTTCTACCCTCCCTTCTTGAGTCCCTGAGAACTGCAGTTCGGACAGATGTTCCAGTGCAAATTTTGACTGCTTCCCCTCCACCCCCAAATCAACCCTCTTCATTTCCCATCTGTTTCTGTGGCTGTATGGGCAACCAAACTGGGAAATGAAGCTCTAATTTTAAAATCTCTGTTGAATTTGTAGCTCTGCTAGGCTATTTTCACCTGGGATCAGTTTCCTGGCTGGTTTACAGCTAATTTTTGTGTAGCTGCATAGTAGTAGCACAGGCTGTGAGACAGTGCAGAGCTGCTCAAAATGTGTATGATGTTTCCTCTGTGGTGTTGGAGTCTCTCTCAGCCTTCCTGTTTCCAGTCTTAGGTGATCTGAGGGTCAGTCCCCAGTGTTGGTTAAGTCTCCTGCCCTGGGGAACACTGAGCATTGCATGTATGTATATTTCACTGGAAGAAGTATGTGGGAGTAGGAATGTGTTTACATACACTTAAGCATGTGTACTTAATGCCTTCTTTGCCCCAGTCTTCAGTATCAAGACCAGTTGTCCTCAGGATACCCAGCTCCCAGAGTTGGAAGCTGGGGATGGGGAGATAAGTGAAGCCCCCATAATCCATGAGGAAATGATCAGTGACCTGCTGTACCAATAAGACACTCACAGATCTGTGGGCCCTGATGGGATCCACTGTCAGGTGTTCAGGATGTGTCTGGAGCTGGGGCTGGGTGATGGTTTAGTGGTTATGGGGTTACTGTGGTAGTGCTGGGTGGATGGTTGAATTTGATGGTCTTACAGGTCTCTTCCAGCCTTGATGATTCTATGATTCTCTAGATATATCTATGGGCTTAGCAAGGTGTGTTCTATTCTCCTTCTTCCTGCTGTTTCTAATATACCCCAGTGAAAGTGACCAGAATTGAACTTCAGCATCATGCAAATTCATTTTAAAATTTGTACAGAACTTTGGAGAAAGAGAGGAGAGAGAGCAAACTGCATCTTGTATTTCAAAAGCAGAGCTATATATGCATGGCACATGCCTGAATCCATCAAAATTGCAGATACGTAGCACTAAATTCACTCACCCTATTCCTAATTACTTGGTGCTGGTTTCTTCTCCACACTGTTGGTTTTAATTTTTTACACAGGTGACTAAATCCTTGAACAGCCTTGACTTTTGAACTGAATGGAGATGGGGATTTTAGGAGTGTAGTGTACAGTTTTAGGAGTGTAGTGTACTACTGTACTCACACTGGTGGCTGAGTTTTCTTGTTTTTTTTTTAACAGCTGGTAAATTTCTGTGGTGCCATTGGATGATTCTGCCCTCATTAGAGGACTAAGGGGAGATTTCTTTGTTCTTTTGTGTTGATGAAAAATGGTGTATGTTGCTTTTTCTAAATAGAGGAGAGCTGATCGAAGTATTTAAATGCAGAATAACATCTAGCGATGGAGCATTTAAAACTTCTGTTGTTCTGAATAAGTTTTAATGAACAATGAAAACAGAGCAGATGTTGCTGAGTGTTTACTTCAGTGTAGCTTAAAAATAATTTGTGATTTATGGGAATAATTGTCAGATTTAATTTAAAAATTGGAGGAAAGCAATATGGAGTTAGATCTAATGAATGATTTTGTATGACTTGTTACCACGAAAAAAAAAAAAAGGGATAATATTACTTGAAAGCTTTAATGACTTTAGCTGGGAATGAACAATTCTGATTCAGTGGACTGAATGTTCTGTGTAGGGTATATGGTAGCCCTTGATCTTGGCCCTTTTGCCTCAGGTCACTGATGATGAAGTATATTCATGCCTTTCATAGTCTTCTGAAAATACCTGTGTGTTTCATTACCAGTTTTTTACAATGTGTTTGTTTACAGCATAGTCCTGTTGTTTTGTTCCAGTTGCTGGGGATTTATCAGTGCATCAAACATCCTTACTTACTTTCAGGTCAGCATTGTACCCTAACTCCAAGTGCTTTTGCACAGACCTCTTCCTGAAATTTTCTTGAGGTCACAAAGACATGTGTGTTCCTCTTGAATAAAATTAATTAGCATTAAAAGAACTTGGAGCAGTTTGAAGGCTACAGATCTGTAAGACTCCTAAGTGTGAGTTCAGAAATCTCTGTTACTCTTCCAGGCAACACTTGCTGATAGAGCCAGAGTTCGAGGGATTTAAACATGATACTTAATGGTATCTCAGTTGAATCTTATTTTCAGTGATTTTCCTAGTATTTGCAAATTTGAACTCCAAACAAATCTTTTTAGTGGAGAAAGCTGGGTTTCTGGTTAGAGCTTGTCATACACTAGAGGCTCTGCTCAGTACAACTTAGCATCTGCCTCTGTAAGAATTGATTGAGCCTGAATGGCATTGAGGTGTTGCATTATGAGCGGCCTTTCCTACTGAAGGACATATTTGAATAGACAAGTCCAAGCACCTGCTCCTTTCTGAANACTTAAGCATGTGTACTTAATGCCTTCTTTGCCCCAGTCTTCAGTATCAAGACCAGTTGTCCTCAGGATACCCAGCTCCCAGAGTTGGAAGCTGGGGATGGGGAGATAAGTGAAGCCCCCATAATCCATGAGGAAATGATCAGTGACCTGCTGTACCAATAAGACACTCACAGATCTGTGGGCCCTGATGGGATCCACTGTCAGGTGTTCAGGATGTGTCTGGAGCTGGGGCTGGGTGATGGTTTAGTGGTTATGGGGTTACTGTGGTAGTGCTGGGTGGATGGTTGAATTTGATGGTCTTACAGGTCTCTTCCAGCCTTGATGATTCTATGATTCTCTAGATATATCTATGGGCTTAGCAAGGTGTGTTCTATTCTCCTTCTTCCTGCTGTTTCTAATATACCCCAGTGAAAGTGACCAGAATTGAACTTCAGCATCATGCAAATTCATTTTAAAATTTGTACAGAACTTTGGAGAAAGAGAGGAGAGAGAGCAAACTGCATCTTGTATTTCAAAAGCAGAGCTATATATGCATGGCACATGCCTGAATCCATCAAAATTGCAGATACGTAGCACTAAATTCACTCACCCTATTCCTAATTACTTGGTGCTGGTTTCTTCTCCACACTGTTGGTTTTAATTTTTTACACAGGTGACTAAATCCTTGAACAGCCTTGACTTTTGAACTGAATGGAGATGGGGATTTTAGGAGTGTAGTGTACAGTTTTAGGAGTGTAGTGTACTACTGTACTCACACTGGTGGCTGAGTTTTCTTGTTTTTTTTTTAACAGCTGGTAAATTTCTGTGGTGCCATTGGATGATTCTGCCCTCATTAGAGGACTAAGGGGAGATTTCTTTGTTCTTTTGTGTTGATGAAAAATGGTGTATGTTGCTTTTTCTAAATAGAGGAGAGCTGATCGAAGTATTTAAATGCAGAATAACATCTAGCGATGGAGCATTTAAAACTTCTGTTGTTCTGAATAAGTTTTAATGAACAATGAAAACAGAGCAGATGTTGCTGAGTGTTTACTTCAGTGTAGCTTAAAAATAATTTGTGATTTATGGGAATAATTGTCAGATTTAATTTAAAAATTGGAGGAAAGCAATATGGAGTTAGATCTAATGAATGATTTTGTATGACTTGTTACCACGAAAAAAAAAAAAAGGGATAATATTACTTGAAAGCTTTAATGACTTTAGCTGGGAATGAACAATTCTGATTCAGTGGACTGAATGTTCTGTGTAGGGTATATGGTAGCCCTTGATCTTGGCCCTTTTGCCTCAGGTCACTGATGATGAAGTATATTCATGCCTTTCATAGTCTTCTGAAAATACCTGTGTGTTTCATTACCAGTTTTTTACAATGTGTTTGTTTACAGCATAGTCCTGTTGTTTTGTTCCAGTTGCTGGGGATTTATCAGTGCATCAAACATCCTTACTTACTTTCAGGTCAGCATTGTACCCTAACTCCAAGTGCTTTTGCACAGACCTCTTCCTGAAATTTTCTTGAGGTCACAAAGACATGTGTGTTCCTCTTGAATAAAATTAATTAGCATTAAAAGAACTTGGAGCAGTTTGAAGGCTACAGATCTGTAAGACTCCTAAGTGTGAGTTCAGAAATCTCTGTTACTCTTCCAGGCAACACTTGCTGATAGAGCCAGAGTTCGAGGGATTTAAACATGATACTTAATGGTATCTCAGTTGAATCTTATTTTCAGTGATTTTCCTAGTATTTGCAAATTTGAACTCCAAACAAATCTTTTTAGTGGAGAAAGCTGGGTTTCTGGTTAGAGCTTGTCATACACTAGAGGCTCTGCTCAGTACAACTTAGCATCTGCCTCTGTAAGAATTGATTGAGCCTGAATGGCATTGAGGTGTTGCATTATGAGCGGCCTTTCCTACTGAAGGACATATTTGAATAGACAAGTCCAAGCACCTGCTCCTTTCTGAATACTATTTTGTATTTCTGCAAATCTGTTCGTCTCTTGTGAAAACCTTAAATATCATTTTAATGTAGGCTTGTGTTCCCACTGGTTTTACAGCAGCTGTTAATATAAACTGTTCATGATGCTGCTCAAGCTTCTGTAGTGTAATGTTAGGTGAGAGGTTTTTTATTATTACATCTTTAAAGATTGTCTTTTTTTTGTTTGTTTTTTAAAGTATGTAAATTTGAAGCTCTATTAGTAAAAATGGGCCATGGGGATTGGTTGGCATAATATATATGAAAGTGTAGCAAAGAAGCAGCTTGTTTACAGAACAATGAAAAGTTTGAGGAAGCACTTCAATAGCTGTATCTGCACTTCAGTAGTATCTTGGCAAGATATCAGCTTTGATTTCTGTATCAGTAAACCAGTATTTAAATAGCTTTTTCTACCGGTGGCTTTTTTAAAGCTGAAATTCTGAGAATGTGCAGTGTCTAAGATTCATCCTGCTTGAACACCTTCCATGTTTTTAATATTTGGCCTTTATAGCCAAAACTACTGTTCTTGTGAATAGTGTTTAACAATATTCAGAAATGGCATGTATGCTTGCTCTTTTCTTGCAGTAATCTGTTTTTTATATTTTCACTCCTTTGTTTAAAAACAAAATCTTAAAAGAGGTATGATAATTACCAGTTATTAACCTTCATTTGCCATTAGTCTTGTTGAAAGCTGGCATCAAAAATGCTGTGAGTGTTAAGAAATGTTTTAATTAGGTCATTAGATCCTGTGTGATTTAGTGATAGCCCAGGGAGAAATGATAACAGGAAGAGGTGCAAACGGGCAGAGCCTTAATTCAACAAAGCATTTACATGGATGCACTAATAGGGCTTCAATACTCCCTTGTAGCTGAGCATTGCTTTGCTGGGTTTGAGCCTAAAACCAGATTTTCACCTCAGGTGGGGGAGGCTCAGCACCTTGGCAGAGGTCGCTGGTGCTGCTCACCTGCTGAAGTTGCTCAGTTTTGGCTCTGTGGGTACCATTTCTGTGTTACCTGGGTGGGGTGCCACACATTGGGAACATCTGCCTCAGAACTTCTCCTCTGATGTGATTTCTTCCTTTGGGAGTGCTGTTAATCTGCTGGGAGAAAAAAATAAAGAAAAAAAAAAAAGTCAGTATTAAATTGGTAAATTTTACCTCAAACTGGAAAATGACATCTTGTTTCTCGTTTACTGCCTTGAGCTTCAATGGATGCTTTTCACTGTAGCAACATAAATGTGTGTATTTTTATCAATATAATTCTCTATGCTTGGGGGTAAAATGTTTCCTGAAGGGCCCATTGCCTGCCTGGATTTTTATGTCTTCCCAGTAAATGGCTCATAGCAGGAAATTCTGGGTTGATTTCAGAAGTCAAAAAAAATTGACATTTAATTAGGGGAATGTTTCTTCGGCCTGCTTTACTAAAAAGGAAAAATCCAACATAGTAATTTTGAAGAGATGTTTAGTAGCCACAAACTGTCATATCCTCTGCAGGTGGATTCTTTTTTTTCCTTAGAGCACAATCAATAGGATTAATATTTTATCACATATTCCCTTCCTGCCTTTAAAAAGTGATCTGCCAGGAGAGAAAGCTTATTTAATGGTTGCTCAGGTCAGTGTCCTCTATGCCATGCCCTGGTAACTTCTGAACCTGCTGCTGAATTTGATTACCAGAGGAGGAGAGGTCTCAAATTATTTTCTTCTAATTCTGTGCAGGCTGGTGCCTGTTTTTTCATAACCTCAGGTTTTGTTTTCTTTTTACAAGTGGAGACTAGTGAGACCTGAACCTCAAATGATGTATTGAGACAGTGCTTGTAGCACCTTCAGCGAGGCTGCAGTCTATTTATACCATCTGCAGCCTGGCTTTAATTGATGGGGTTTTGTACCTTTTTAGGTGAACATAAATTATATGAGCACTTTACAGTCCAAAGTAATAAAAAATCTGAATTGTCACCATTTCTTTCTAATTGTATCACAAGGCAGATTCCCAAGTAAAGTATGCACATAAACTTTTAGCCCATTGAAATATGCATATATAATTTAATTTGCATACATTAAATTCTTAGTTTCATTAATGATTTAAGATTCTTTTGCAGTTGGAAGTCTCTGTCACATTTTTTCTTGATTGAATTGCCTATTCTATTCAAATAAGACTTGGTAATATTGCTTGTGCATTACAGAATGATACTGGTAACTTTGTTAGACCTTTTATCAACATGATTAATTTATAACTGGCTGCGGTGTATTATTAGTTAAAGATATATTACAGTCCAAGACTTCACCAGAGTGGAAATTTTAAAGTGCAGATAAGATGGCAATTGCAGGGCATGTAGCTGAGAAGGTGAAAGAAGGGAGGAAACCTTGGTATCTTACATCAAAAGAGCATTTTCATATTAACAATGTTAAAAAGGCAGTAAACTCGATTTGTGGTTTCTTTATAAATACAAATATTAACTGGTATAAAAATTCAGAGAGCTCTTTTTAAATTTTTTTTTCCTATTGTGCTTCAGCAAAATAAATGCAGCCTATTTTAAAAAAATTTTGAGCAGCAGCATGCTAAGTGAGTGAAAAACCTCATTTTGCTGCTTGCCGAGTGCTGCCTTGGAAGCTGCTGTTGCCTGTGGGCTTTTTCCTTTACTGGAATTGTTTCTTTCTTTTGGAGGGTTGCAGGAGTATTGCCCCACTAAGACAAGGTAATTTTTTTTGTTTGTTTTGTGATGACTTCCCATTCCAGTTTATCAATAGGCATCCTTCTGGCACTTAGTAATATGATTTTTAAAAGGAGGCTCTGCTGTTCCTCTGCAGGAGGCTGCTGTTGTTGGGATGCCATTGGGTCACACCTTCTCTTCATGTCTTCAAAACCTCTATTTTCCAGTTTCCAAGGAAATTAGAGTAGTCTCTCTGGTTCTAATGTCCCCATAATCCTAACTCTGAGCAGAAGCACTTTGTCTGTGGAGCACCAGCACTATGGTTTCTAAGCACCAAAGAAATGAAAGAAAAACCAGCAAGCAGGGTCTGGAAAGCAGCAGCTCAGTTCATGGACAGAGTGAAGCTGCTGTGCAGGAGGGCTCTTCCAGGAGGAATGAATGGAGATCCCTTAAAGGAAAAACAAGGACTGGGGACAAGATTTAAAGCAGCAGGGTTTGAGGTAGGAATGGGTGAATAAAGGAGCCCTGTGTGTTAGGTCCAGGCATGTGTAGACTTTTTGGTGGGGTTTTTATGATTTATTTCATGGGGTGGGTGCATCCTGCTTTTTATCCGTTTTCCCTGCTTACTGTGTGTGCTGAAATAGGAAGCAAATCTGGACTGTCCTCTCCAAGATGTCATTAATGAGTGTGTTAATGGGTTGTAGCTGTCCATGACAACCCTAATCCTATAGGTCCATGTGTTAGAGGAGAGTGGTCCCATGAAGTTTAAGTGGTACTTCTTAGGTATTTGAATGTACACACGTAGATAATTGTGCTTGCCTTGGTTTGACTGTGGGATGTTGGTATGGGCTGCTCTTGAGTTTCTGAGGTGCTCTGGTTATAGAGAAGGGAGGATTAAAGAAGGTATAAGAGAGAAAGTGGACAGTTATTGAGAACAGAGGAATCACACAGTGCTCAAAGTTTTCCTTTTCACTGAACATTAGATATTCTCAAAGAATGTACTGACACTTGCTCTTGAGTACTTCCAGTTTGCACTTTGATATTAATTGAGCCGAGGACTAAAATTCCTACTTTGTTGATTGATTTTTTTTTAATTTTAAACTGATTAATGTTTTCATTTGAATAGCACTGCTGACTCTGCAGAAGAAGTGATCTTTTAATTAGCAGATGTCAGGATTAGCATTAGTGTTGAGCTGTAATTAGCATTTGTACGCATAGTAAAAGATCCAGGCTCAGTTTGGCAGCAAGGAGAATGAAATTATAGGTAGTGGTGTAGCTTGGCACTTGCCTGCATATCTGTAATGGGTTTTTTTGGAAGAGTGAAACCCACAAGTATCATGATCAAAGCATGAAGTCTAGTGGATTAATTGCTGATAAAAAAATTACATACAAATTATTAGTATTGTTCTGTTAGCTAAATCATAAGATTTGTTGGCCTAACAGAATTTAATATATTTAATTGTCACACACTGATGCTCTTAAATTGAAGGCTGCAAAGTGCTAATAGTTTCTTTGCTAGACTGCAGCAGCAGCAGCAGGACATGGACATCTCTGAGAATGGTATTTGGTGTAGAAGAGACTTGACTGAAGCAGGTGCCATTTGGGGCTCTAGAGTCCCACTTCAGCTTAATTTAAAGAAGAAATGTGCATTGACTTTATGCTTATGTTTGCAGAAGTGAGGATTTATGTGGAGGGGTTGTATGTGAATGTAGCAGGAAGCAAGACACAGTGCATTTATCCCAGGTCAGGAGGACCCAGGAAGTCATGAAATCTGGATATCTCTTAGAAATGAGACCTTTCCCTTCCTGCAGATGAAAAACAAGCATGACTCCAGTGGAAAGAGAACATCACTGGCTAATATTGGACTTAAAAGCTGATTGTTGATTATTGTGGGGAAACCTATTCAGTGGCATTTTATCCATGCAAAGGAAAAAATAATCCTTTTTAATCCTGCTAAGGTAATTGAAGACAATGGTGATTTCTGTGACCATTAGTCAAAAAAATTAGACAAAACTCAGTAGTTCTGCCTTTTGGTACACCAAAGGAAAGTAAAAGCTACTTAATTATAGGTATTACAGGAATGGGGGTTGAGAGTTCGCAGGTCAGTGGTACTTGGGGGATAAAAGAAGCCTTCTGTACAGCACATCTGTGATAATGGTCATAATGTTATGGTATAGAATGAGTTTACAGTGCTCCCATGGCTGGGTAGGAGAGCAGGGTTCTATTCCTGCCTCGTGTGTGTGCGTCATTCTTTCTGGTTTCGGTCTCCTTATTGCATCTAAACTCCAGTAAAATGCAGTTAATGATTCTGATGACCTTTGTCAAGGTGCTCTGAAATTCACCTCTGACAAGTGCTGTTTTAGGATGATGAGTTATTTCTGCTTGCCACTTCCTTGTGGTTTTAAACTCTATGTGAGATTAACAAGACAAAGAAAAAGACAAATGTTATGCAAGTTAAACTATGAAATGATGCTTTAAAAACGAAAATCTTTCGAGAGGAAACACAGAAATGAGCTGCGGATCCCTATTAGTATTTTTCTCTCTCCCACTTTACAGCCGAATATTTACAGGTAACAAAAAATTCAAATGCTTAACACAGATGACAGGCTGCTCCCCTCTTGCATTTCCACCAGGGAGAAGTGAGAAGGATTTAGCTGTCATCTTGCATGTATAAATAATGCTTGTAAGCATAACCACCCCCTGCAAACAAACTTTCTCTTGCTTCCAAGCCCCTGCTTGGATCTGTGGAAACAGCCTGAATGATCCTAGGCACTTAACTAACATAGGCTGGTTTGTGTAGGTTTGTATGGTTGCATTTGAACTTCCCTCCAGTGCTTTATTTCTGAAAGGAAAAGGAAATGCCATCAAAGACGAAGGTTTTTCCAGGTGTTGACCATTTGAAGGAAGAGCCCGGTGTATATGTAGCAGTGTAAACCTGCAGTGATCATTCAATAAAATAGCATTAAGAGCAATGGTGTGTCTGATTTGTCAAATGAAGAGGTGGCACATCTCACCTTCCTGCTGAATAAATACAGCTCATAGCAGAGGGTAATGCTGTCATCATAACATAATTGAAATTATATTATTCCAATGTACAATTCAATAAAACTAACCACAGTAGTGGCGTTATCGATTTAAACTCAGTTAAAAGCAGTTCACATATTCAGTTCAAAATATTTCTGATGAATATCAGCCCTGGTAATATGATTTCCTTCATTCAGTAGCAGTTTTTATCAGCCTGAAAGATCAGATAAAATGTTAAGAAACAATTTGATTTTTGCACCATTGCACTAAACAAACCGACTCC
Source organism: Notiomystis cincta (assembly GCA_013398075.1). Classification (NCBI taxonomy): domain Eukaryota; kingdom Metazoa; phylum Chordata; class Aves; order Passeriformes; family Notiomystidae; genus Notiomystis; species Notiomystis cincta. The sequence goes on from VZRX01018692.1 coordinate 97,246, forward strand.
TTAACAGCAACAGCTTCTAATTTTTTTCACTCTCTGCATTTCTGGTACACCCTCAGCTTTTAGTGTAATAATTAAAAAAAGAGGATTATTTAATGGCACTTGTTCAGAGGAGGGGGTCCTTCTTTGCTGGAAGCAGCCACAGCGATCATTTGTCATGTAAATGTATGGCTCCGACCTCTTGTGCACCAGAGGAAAGAATCTGCAGTAATTACTTGGGTTTTTCCTAGTGTAATTAGTGAGTAATCTGCTGTGACATCTAAGTACAACATATGTAGTCAGCCTGTGAGTAAATATGTTGTTTGGTGAATTGTAAAGCAATGTCACCCTTTTTTAAGGAATATTGTAGTAAAGTCTTTTGCAGACACTGGCTCTCGAGGCTGTTTGTTCATGGATCTTTTTGCTGTGCCCAAAGAGGAGCAGTGGAGTTGGGGAAGGGTCTGGAGCTCAAGTCTTAACAGGAGTGTCTGAGGGAGCTGGAGTTGTTCAATCTGGAGAAAAGGAGGCTCAGAGGAGACCTTATCACTCTCTACAACTACATGAAAGGAGGTTGTAGCCAAGTGAGGTTCGAGTCTCTTCTCATGACAGGACAAGAGGAAATGGCCTCAGGTTGCAGCAGTGAAGGTTTAGATTGGATATGAGAGAAAAACTCTTCATCAGAAGGATTATCAAGCCCTGGAATATGCTGCCCTGAGATGTAGTGAAGTCACCATCCCTGGAAGTATTTAAAAGATGTGTAGCTGTGCTTAGAACATGGTTTGGTAGTGGACTTAGCAGTGCTGAATTGCATCTCAGAGATCTTTTCCTTCCTAAATAATTCTATGATTCTAAGAGGTCACTGAAACATAGATGCCAGAACATAGATAATTTCACAGGAGGAGAAATGAAAACATACAGGATTGGCATCTGCTTCTCCCTTGTGACAGGATCAATACTTCAATCCTAAGGCCAACACTGCTTTTCTTTTTCCTTCCTGGTCTCTTCTTCTGTTCCTTCCTGATTTAAATCCACTTGTAAGAGGGCCTGACAATGGTTGATACTTTGAGAATTTAGATTTTGCAGTAAGTGTAGTAGTTTGTTAGTCATCTCTGGCTTTATGGTCAGAATAGCTGTCAACTGTGTACTATGACTTCTTTTCCTATGGCAGCAAGAGAGTCTTAAAAAATATCTGTAAGATTTTTTCTCTCTCCTGGCTTTCAAGAGCTGTGTTCAACTTTTCCATTTTATATGTAACTTTTGCCAGAAAATATCTACTTGTATACTCTCCTTTTGTGCATACTTGCTCAAACGACAGTTCTTGTTCTGTGCTTACACACATCTTCCTGCTTTGTGGCAAGTGTTGAAGAAAACCTCTTGTGGAAGGAGCAAGCCAGCTGTGTGCAACCTGCTGAGCTGACCTCAGGTCCTTGCTTTGTCTGAGACTGCTTTGTCACTCTGAACCTGAGATATAAGACATATTCCAAATGTGCCTTCTCAATTTGATGGCAGGGAAGTCATTGATAGCTGAAAGCATGTGACAAAAAACTACGTTTTAGTTAGAGTCCTTGCATTTCACTAAACTTAATTTTCCCTGTTTGGCATGTTCATAGACATGCAAACCAATTTCTTCTATCAGCAGCACATCTAATTGATTTCAGAGTGAGAAAAAAAGTAAAGCTGGAGCTCACAGTGAACAGTGTTCCAGCTTACAATGTCCTAAATACTTCAATTTATTACACCATTCCAATTAAAATGTGCGTGTGTAAAGAATGGACAGTGTCTGTACTTGCTTGTGTTGTTCATTAGGCTACACCTAATTTTCTTTTGCCTGTGATTGCTTGAGTTGATGGTTCCCCACCTGTGCCCATACAGCTGCTGCCCCATCTCCTTTGCTCTGCATAGGTCAGGTAGTACTGGAAGTGGTTTGAGGAAGAGGAACTCCAACAATGAGATAAAGGGTTGTCCTGGAAATGGCTCTTGGCTGGTGATTTGAAGAGGTTCAAACACAGAGTCAATATTCATAGCTCATCTGGCCAGAAATACAAGTAACCTGCATTTAGGAGAGTAAGCTTGAGTTTGTTCTTCAGTAGTGTTTTTGGTAAGGCCAGAATTTCCAATCTGATACATGGTTACATGTATTTTTTTCACTTGAGAACTGTTAAAAAATTAGTAGGAAATTCTTGTGGTACCCATTGAGGTAAATTAAGCACACGTTTGTGTTTAAATACATGTGCAGAGTCCTACTGAAATACCTAGTTGCACAGGGACTCTTCAAAGATGCACCACAAGCAAATGCTAAATGGCTCCAGCAGGAATCCCAAGAGTATTTGCATGGGCCACCCCCAGCCCAGCTCTGCTGCCCAAAGGTGTCCCTGAGCTCAGCCCTCCGGGCTTCGGTTCCAGGATGGCTACAAAACAATGCTGAGACATCTCTTATCACCCAGGGAAACTTCTCTCCCTTGCAAGAAGTCCTTCTGCCCCTGGCATTCCTGCTTCCTGAGAGCTTAACCCCTTCTTGTAGTTGGACTTCTTGCCCTCTGTGCCAGATCATTTCTCAGTCGTGAAAAAGTCACCACTGCTGAGCTGTCACAATTAGAATTTTTCACTGTGTTACCTCCCCTCGCTCCAGATTTGTTACAAACTCAGGAAGAACATTTTGAACAGCCTCTAGCAATGCTACTGGTGGTACTTCACCCATGCAGCATCCTCCCAAAATCTCCTGCAAGGGTTTAGATGGCTTGAATGTACGTTCATGGCTTTACTCAAATGTTGCTGAATTTCATCAAGCACAATTCATTTGTTGTCACATCATTCAGAGTTTTTTGGAAGATTTTTTGTTTTGAGTTTGGGATTTTAAAAAGTGCAGCTGATGTGCTTGTGAATCTTTTTGCATGGTTATGCCATAATCCTGCTTGGTAAAAGCATCAACAGCTCGGACTTATTGAAACAGTAACAACAGAAATCAAAACGTAGCATTTGAGGGGAAACTCTGCTCCAGAAGTAATAGCACTCCCAGAAACTTTAAGGAGTTATTTCAGTGTCCCATCAATTTAGTCTTGTTTATTAATGTGGGTGCATAGAAATCAACTTTTCTTGAGTGAATGAGGGTGGTGAAGCTGCCGGAGCTCTCTCGGTTTGAAGGTACAATGTGTCAGGAGCAGAGAGCCTGCAGGTGCTGGAGGAATGGTGCAATGTGTTCTGTCCTGCAAACCCAGGGATGAAACAGAAGCAGAAATGAGCCCTGCAAAAAGAACCTGTGTAGTGTAGTGGTGTGAGAATGGTTTACTTGACAGGTGATCCGCATACAGAGGAATTACTGTATCTGACCAGATGAGCCAAGGTTCGGCTCTCTGAGTGGGGAAAAAAAGGCTGCACTCACATAAACTGCCTGTGTATAAGCTGTGCTGATCTGGCTGCTTTCACCTCCTGGGGCTCAGTTATTTGAGCAGGTGGCAAGGGGAAGCTCTGCTGTGGTGCGGGTGCATGTGGAAATTCATTAGCTTGAGAAAATATCCCCACCCTGGCGATACGGGCTGGGTTATTTGAGGAGGAACGCTGACCTTTGCTGCGTTTCCTTTGTGTGCTGGGCCCTCTCAGGAGCAGTCATCTGGAGGGGTGCTGCTCTGCCCTGCCAGGCAGGGCTGGAGGGCTCTTATCTCCTTCCTTCCGCCTCGATAACAGCACTTGTCATCTCGCAGCACATGTGGATTTTACACAGCTCAGCGTGCTTTCCAGCAGACACCAAAATATTAATTATAATGCTGTAAAAATTAATTGAAACACAGCATAATCTCTGTTAAGTAAGGTCACTGAAATTGTCTTAAAATAGACTGCTCAAGAAATAAGATGAAATCTCTCTACAGAGAAGCTTAGCCGATTTCCTGTGCCAGTCCTCTTGAGATGCTTCTTATTGCCACTAAAGTGCATTCAGTGTTTCTGTATTTTCCCTGAGAGTTCCTGCCAGCTTTCCTATCCTGCTCATTTCTGCTAACCTGTTAATAGTGTTTGGGCCTCCTTTGCCCAGATGGTGGAGATGGGGGCCGAGCACTGACTGGTGGTGTCTTTGTGCATTGACTCCTTAGGAGAAGATGTGGGCCTATGGAAGATGTGCATGGAGGTGCAGTCTGGTGATTATTTCATTCCTATTACAGATCTAATACCTGTGCTGATCCTGAAAGAGCAGAGCTGGCACAAAACATTGGTTGTTAGTGGGTACTCAGTGCTTTCAAAGTTGGTTTAGCAAAGCAGGTAGAAGGACAAAATCCCACCAGCTTCCCAGTGGCCCCGGTCCAAGTGTTCTGTGGCTTGTAGGAATGGCAGCTGTGTCTTTTTCATCCCATTTGAAGCCAGCTAATACTGATTGTGGTTGGATTTGGAAGCAGAATGAGTGTTTGCTCTAGAGATTGTTCTTATTTCATTGGATTGGCTATGGGAAATAGATGGCCTATAACTTTGGTGTGACAGTGGGATGCAAACTGGCATTTTAGTTAGGGATGCTGCCAGTAATGTTGTTGCATCAAGAAATTCAGGCAGCCATGTGGTGTGATAAGGCTTTACTTTCAGAGGCTGTGTGAATGGGAACTCTGACAGTTTGCAGTTTCTGGTGACATCTGCTACATTTTATTTTATTTTAAGGTAAACTGCTGTCTGGAAAGGTAAAATTACCACCTGCAGTCAGAGAAGCTCTAACTGGACCAAACAAGCTTTTTGACATGTAATAGTGTGACCTTTTTCCAGCTCTGGTTTTCTCTTTTGGTGTTGTAAAGTCCTTTTCTCTGACTGCACATCAATGGCCTGCAGAAATAGTAACCGTCAAGAGGAGAGGGGGAAAAAAAAGAAAGAAAAGAAAGAAGAGCTTCAGGTGAGCAAGATGAGAGCACATGGAGAGAAGCTGCTGTGTTGTCTGGATGCTGTGATGTGCTGTGCCTTTCAGCCCTGTGCTCCAAAGACAAGTCCTTCTACAACTGTTTCTTTTTTTTCTTTTTTCATTCTTTCCTGTTGACCAGATCCTGGGGAGGAAATAGGTATGCATGAATCCAGCTGTCCTAAAGCTGATAGAAAAAGGGTGCTTGGACATCACAGCTGGGTGAGAAGAGAGGCTGTGGGGCCTTGGTGTGGAAAGGAGGGAGCTCAGACCAGAGGCAGCCTGCCCTGCCTTTTTTTCACTTTTTTTTTTTTGTTTTCAATAAAAATCACGTGTTTTTGGAAGGAGCCTCCTGAGGGAGAGAGGATAGCAGCATTGTGTTTGAATTTTTAATTCACTCATATGATAGAGCTTTGAGGAAAAAAACTGCATGGCTGAGCACTTAATGATTTTCTGTGATTTTGAATGATATAAAGATAACTTTATGTAGTGTGAACTGGAGGCTGCCATGGTCTGTGAACTCATGCAGCAGTGGGGAAGGGAATATGTTGCAAACTGCAGCAATTAATCCTATCAGATTGTTGGGCTTCGTGGAGGCATGCCTTGCCATAGAGAAGTTGAAATAAGTCATTGGAGTGGAAATCTGAAAATCAGACAGCAACTTTCTCTTAGATTTGACTTCACACAATGCATCTGAACCGCACTATATCCATATTTTTAAAATTTGTGGCTAAACTTTGCAAGAAAAGAGCAATCAGACTTCATGTTGTGATGACAAAGGGTGGATCCACTGTCAGAGTGATTAGAGGCTCAGGCTATCCCCAGCAATTGCCATGCTGTAAATATTCAGTCCTCCTTACCCTGAAGCCAGCAGCCTATAACCCTTTTAGAAAAGAAATGTGATGAGGTTGTGAGCCAGCAGACCCATTTGGAAATGTATTCTTCCTGGGCTGTTGGGTGTTACAGCACTAAAAATAAATTAAAAGGCGCCATCATAGGATATTATTACTAGCTTATGATACAACTTAACTGCTGATAGACAGTCTATTATACCAATTCCTTCTGGCTGCTGACAGCTCACCAGGTGCTTGGAAATGTCAGCCCCCGCCCCAGGATATGTGGAGAGGTTATGGTTTAATTTTCAGGTCTCTGTGGGTGGAGAGTAGCAGGGAGTTGGCCTCAGGAGTCTTGCATCCACCACAACATCAGTGTTGTTCAGTGTACCTGATCTTGCAGATCTCTTTGTTCTGTCAGACTGTGGGTTTTGGTGTGTTATCACCTCCTATGCTGGTAGTCACTTTTATTTTTTTTTCTTTTGAAGCCATCTCAATTAGTTCATATTGCTGANCCTCTGCTTAAGGAGGGACCACTCAGCCTTCCTGGTATGTTTGGTAACTGTATAATTAGAAAGCTAAAAATAATGTAGGGAAAGCAGCAGTTTCACAGGAGGTGTCCCAGTTTGGCAACACTGGGCTCTGAGTCACACTTGCTTCCCTGAGAGCCGAGCTGGGTGAAGACAGCAGTGAGTACTGGGCACTGCCTTTCTGAGCAGCCAGGGTTTGCCAATGTGTGGTGCAGCACAGCTGAGGTCTGGCCACCCAGCCCAAGTGCTGATAGTGCCAGTGTGCTGTGGGTGGAGATTTATTGCACGCTGTGTTTGTTTAGAATGTGTTACGATGCTGACCAAACCCCTGCCCAGCGCCCTGAGTATCTTGGTGCAAGGAGCAATGGTACAAATCAAAGAGTGACTGTCCCCATCCTTGTCTGACAGCCTGCTCTATCAGCAGGAATGCTTTTATTCTTAAGAATAGTACTGCAAGCAGTATTAATTTTTTTTAAAATTATTACTTTTTTGCTTCCTTCTCTCATGCTGGTTAATTTTGCTTCCTTCTCTCACGCGTGTTAATTGCAAGAACTCCAGTCGGGACCCCATTAATGTTGATTCTTTACAGACCCACCCTAAGCAAGGAGATCTGTGGCATACCAAGGAAGCCTGTTTTACACCCTCTCTTGATACTTTGATTATGTGCAGTTCTGAGATAGAGTTTGAATGAAGGAAATTGCAAATTTCATACTATGCTCTTGCACCAGGTGAAAACCCCATTGTTGCGAATTTATCATCATTTTTATCGTGTGTCTTCCAGTGTTCACTCCTTTTCATCAGCCCTATCACTTCAATTTGTGTGGTCCCAGGGGAATCTCAGCACATTGGCTGCTTCACCTGGTAACTGTCTGGGAAACCTTTAATTATGGATCTTTGAAATGATGGCGCCCAAATACAAGGGGAAAGACTCCCAAACTTCTTGTCTTAAAGCATTTATTACTTTGTGAGTCACTCCCCTGGTCTTCTGGGGGCAGAACACCTGAAATGCCATTAGGGTGGCAGGAAGTCAGGACTGACTGCACAGAAAGCTCATAGGGATTAACTTAGTTATTTATCCCCTTCGTTCTCACTTTAATCTTCTTTTAGTAACCAAATTCAGTGAACTGCAGAGCTGCTTAAAGGTCTGCCTTGTTCTGAGCAGTTTCTTTCAAACTTTATTTTGTCTCTTAGGTGAAATAGGGATTAAATTTACAGCATGGTTTGTGAGCCATGCTTAGTTCAAATTACAGTAAATCATTAAATGTGCTGCCATTGGCTTTAGAAGGGAAGCAAATGCAGCCCAGTACTGGGACCATTAAACTTCCAGGAAATAGTGAAAACCAAAACTAAATAAAAATGCATGAGAAACAGGTTTTGGCAGAGGAATTCTAACCTTTGTTACAAGTGTAGCTTGGTTTCTCCTAGCAGGAGATCCTCAGGAGTGCTCGTTTCAGGATAACCCAGTTGTATGAGTGTGGCCCTGGGTCACAAATGTGCTGCTTCCTCCCCTTGGGTTCTTAGGGAGCTTTTTGGTGACAGCTTCTGGCTCTGCAGTTCCAGCTGGTGAGTTACCTGTGGGCTGACTGCAGTGCTGCTGAGTGTGTTGATCACACAGCTCATGGATCTTACAGGCTTAGTAGTGCAGGATCCCGTACTGATTTAGGGAAGGACGGCTTCCCAACTGGGATTGATCCCAGTCTCTGAGAAGGAGCTGTGGAACAGAGAGCAGAGGCAGAGTTTGCACCCTGAAACCTGCCAGCTGCGTCATTGGGCAGTCCAAGGCTCTGTATGGACAAGTTTCCTTGCAGGGTGGTGGTGAAGTTGTGTTTTTCCCCACATTTGAGGCTGAGGTCACAGAGTTCCTCTGGAAGGAACATGACTTTGTCTTGTGTTGGCTACGCTTTGGGGACGAAAAGGAGGCTGCTGTGCGAGGTGCAGGTACCCTGTTGGCAGGGCTGGGCACTCTGGCTCATGGCACACAGCCAAAACCAGGCATTTCTAGCCCTGTGATGGTTTACCTTCAATAAAGTGCAGGAGTTTGAATTTATTCTCATTGAGTCAGTGAGAGAGAGAATACAATAACTGTCTTGGGGAGGGAGGAAAAGATGTGCATTTAGATTTGTTTATCTGGGTTGCTGTGGGTCATTTATTCATTGCTGGAGCACAGTGTGGCTCTTGCACATATTTATTTACTTGCTAATGAAAAAGCTACAGAATTTTGGAGGAAGGGCTGAGAACTCTGATTTGGTATCTGAATGCCTTCCATATTCATGCTGTGTGCATGCAGGTACTTTATATCCCATTTTAAAATTCTAATCTGTGATGCTGTAGATGAACTGTAGGATGGTGGCTGACATTTCAGCTCATTCCTTATCATTTTAGTTTTAATCAGAAGCTAGTGCTCAACTTTATATAAACACTGATAAATCAACTTCACTGGTCTCATTGAGTGGTAACGAGGATTCTGATTTTATTCTTTGTAGCATGATGTTTTGACCATTACATTTTCACACAGTAAACTTATTTCTCAAGAATTCTTACCAAGGGTTATACAGAGAAGCATTCATATGTATCCAGGGTCATGGCTGCAATTTACAGGAATCAAATCCTTTTGCCATCCAGGTTATAGGTGAGGGACTGACCTCACAGAATTCAGTGAGCTTTTTATGAGTGATTTTGCAGTCTCTGGTCTCTGATGTCACCAAGCTCCTTAGAAAAGAGGAGAACTTCAAAAGGAGGACTGTGCTGTATCAGAGCTCTCATTAAATTACTAAACCTTGTCCTTCTTACCCTGTTTCTCAGATTGATTTGTAACTAATCTTTTAACAGCACACAAAATCTGCAGGCCACCTGCAAGAAGGGGGGCTATTTCCATCTAATAATATTTTCTCAACAGAGATACAAAAGAAATGCCCTGCAGAGTTAATCACAAATATCCATTGAGAATAAACATGCAAAATGTTACATCAACAGTGTTCCTACGTATGCAGCACTCCAAGCTCCACTGCTATTAATAATATGTTGAGAAGGCATGGGTGTGTAAAGGAATGAAGATGTTATATGCATATATATATATATATATTTATATATACCCACCAACTGTATAACCTACATGCTAGACTTTACATAGCACTGTATCAGTTTCATCCTAGTGCTGCCTGCAGGACTTCCCTGGACTTAATTACATGCTGGAAGATCTTAGCAGCATCAAACAGTAGATACATTATTAAAAAGAAGAGCTTGGCAATGGCACAAGCTGCATTCAGGAGTGCTAACTGTAGAATGTTGGGTGATGACTTGTTTTTGTCAAGCTCGTTTGCCACATGTGCACCCCAAACCATCCTAGCTGCAGGTGGGAATATTGTGAGGTCATCAGAGGGAGGATGGATGTGTAGCCACCTGAAATTTATTTAGATGATAAACACTTCTAGTACAGAAAATAATCCTTAAAAGCTGAGTCCTGGGGATTTCTTCAGAAGAGAACTTGGTTTTGCCCTTAGGAGCAAACCAATTTGCTTGAGAGAGCTGGTGAGCAAGCTGCCTGCTGCTGGCTGCGAAGGGAGCAGTGCTGTGAAGCACTGCAAAGAGTAGAACCCTGGAAAAAAAATTACATTTTTACGTATCAAAGCTGGGTTACTGGTGTTACCTGGGTTACTTCTATTACTTGGGTTGCTTTTGGCACTGCAGAGCTTCTTTTGGCCCGTTCCCTCCCTCCGTATTTTATTTTCTATCAAACAAGACTCCTGTCTATAGAGAAGATTGACAATAATGAAAGCACACCTCTTGGTTCACACCTGGTCTGCTGGGCTTTTTTTGCCCTTCACAGTTTTATAAACAACCATGCTCAGCTTTAGGTGTGTCCTATGTAGAGCTCTGGGTGTGTCTGCTTTACAGACAGGTGCAGCTCTGGCAGTCTCATGGGGCTGCAGCCAGTCCTGATTTATTTTTGGGTGCTTTTAATGGTGAGACAAATTACCTGTGTTCGACTCCTCTGCTGCAGGGGCAAGTTTCACAATTAGCAGCTTTTAATGCTTTGCTGTGCTGAAAAGGCAGCTCAGATCTCCGTGTGGGGCGTTGGAGCCGGTGTTTGGCTTCAAGCCAGGAGAGAGGGGCTGTTGAAATCACCCTGTGCCCTGTGCCTCTGGCTGGCCACGTTTTTCCCCCTGTTGTTTGGGATTCATCAAAACACGGTGCTTGGAGAACGGATTTGCTGCGCTCCGCAGGAGCCTCTCGAAGTGCTCACTCCAAGGGGGAAGAGCAGCAGTGGCAGGAGGGCTGGATCTGTCCAGGAGTGTCCCACTCTGCACAGCAGTGGCAGGAGGGCTGGATCTGTCCAGGAGTGTCCCACTCTGCACAGCAGTGGCAGGAGGGCTGGATCTGTCCAGGAGTGTCCCACTCTGCACAGCAGTGGCAGGAGGGCTGGATCTGTCCAGGAGTGTCCCAGTCTGCACAGCAGTGGCAGGAGGGCTGGATCTGTCCAGGAGTGTCCCACTCTGCACAGCAGTGGCAGGAGGGCTGGGTCTGTCCAGGAGAGTCCCACCATGCACAGCCGTGGCAGG
>VZRX01018692.1:108022-132532 GCA_013398075.1 Notiomystis cincta
CAGCAGTGGCAGGAGGGCTGGATCTGTCCAGGAGTGTCCCACTCTGCACAGCAGTGGCAGGAGGGCTGGATCTGTCCAGGAGTGTCCCACTCTGCACAGCAGTGGCAGGAGGGCTGGATCTGTCCAGGAGTGTCCCAGTCTGCACAGCAGTGGCAGGAGGGCTGGATCTGTCCAGGAGTGCCCCACTCTGCACAGCAGTGGCAGGATGCTTGGGCTGGATCTGTCCAGGTGTGAGGGTGGACCTTCACCTGGCACCTTAGTGCCTGTACTCCATGCTGGGAAAAGATATGCTCATGTGAGTATTATATATTCATGTATGCACTCCTAAGCTCATATGTACAGACATATATACAAATACATACCCACACATACTTCAGAGTATGTATACCTTCCACTTCCTCAGCTTGGAGTGATGAAATTACCTGGGTATGTGCATTGCATATACATGTTTGCAAAACCAACAAGAGCTGGACGTAGTTCTCTCTTCCAGGGACTCTCTTCCTGTAGGAACCCCGAGTTTACCTATTTGCTTTGTAGCTTCCAGGGTGCTAATTTAAGACAGTACCACTTTCTGAGCAATTTGAAAGGCTAATATTAGTCAGAAATTTGAAGTGCTTGCTTCTGGGCAGGAGACAGGATGCCAAAACCAACGTTTATTGTTGTAATCTTAATTACAACAAAGCTAAGTATTCTGATCTGACCACAAGATTTGCTTTGAGTTTCCTTTTTATTTTTTTTTTGCCAGTTCATGTCTTTATAGTGAACAACATTCACAGTTTTTTTTTTTTTTTTTGTAAAAACTGATTTCTAATTTTTTGTTTCTGATGAGGAGGAATTTAGTTTTGCTCAAAGTGGAAATGCAGAATCAATAAGTTTTGTTTTTAGCTTCTTGCTGCAGTCCTGTCCTCCTGCTTCTTTTTGTCCAGAAATAATATCTTTTTCAGAGCTCTCTGCCTGCTTGAAAGGCTGTATCTACCAGCTTGACTAGATTCCTCATGTAATCAACACAGATGTCATACACCACCTTTCTCCTCCCTGGGTCTGAGGCTATGGTGATTTTAATGGCTTTAAAGACAACTTCAGCATTAATAACAGCAACGTTCATTTATTTCTATTGCTTCTGACAGGTTATGCAGATGTTGCAGTTATTGTAACATTGTGTGCCTCAGATATCAGATGTACTTTGATAATTTTACAAGATGTGTTTTGCCTAATTATTTCATCCCTGTTTAATTCAGGTTGCCCTTGACGTCAGGGCAGCGCTAGGCACATGTGACACAGATTCCCTGGGAAGGAATTTAAATTCCAGGGCTTGCTGGGGCTTGCAGAAGTGGCTCCTTCTTGCCTCAGACATCAACAAGCTGCATCTCTGCTGTCCATGCCTCAGCCAGGTCAGGGGGCCCTGGCTTCTGCTCCAGCCTAGCTCTTCCTGGCCTTGGCTGGATGGTGGCTCTGGCTTTCCCTGAAAGCCACAGGTGATTCCAGGCAATGCTGCTCCAGCCCCTTCCCTACACTCCTGAGTTGTATCTTCAGGTTGTAATGCTGGAGGATTTCCCTTGAAAGGGGCTTGAGGAAGGGCAATATTGTGGACAGACCAAAAAAGGGTCTCTTCTTAGAGATGTATTGCATTAACTGCAGTCAGCAGTCAGGCCGTGTTGCTTCTATTGCATTAGTTGGGTTTTTCTTATCCTAGCAAGCACAGTGGGGTTAAAATTAATTAAATTCCTCAATTTCCCTTTCCTTAAATTCCTGGGGCTTTGTTGTTGTTTTTATTTATTTATTTAGTATTTATTATTTGTACTTGAAATCAGTGCAAAGGATTTATTTAAAAAATGGCTACAGAAAAATCAAAGAATAGAAAATGGAATCAAAATGTGATGGAAGCAGAAGTTAAGAAACGAATCAATTTAAATAAAGGAAAAAAGTGGTCTTCTGTATATTTTTTTTATTATTATTTTAACAGTATCACCTTTTAAGCATTTCAAGTGGAAATAGGCAAAAAGCATTTAAAAAACCCCAACTCTTTACCATTGCTGCTGGGTGCACCCAGCTGTGCTCACAGCAAGTTTTTCTGCAGGAGTAAAGTCAGTGTGGAAAGTCTCAACACGAGGCAGCATGGTTTTTGTTGTTCCCTAGCACACCTCCTGCATACAAACAAGACTTGGAGCTCTGTGGTAATTTCAGGGCTGGGGAATGAAGTAATTGCAGCCAGGGAGTTATTTTCTAATTGTACTGTACTGGTCTTGCAGAGGAGAGATTACATCGAAGGCAGTTCCTCCTGTGAGCTTTCTGTAAGCCCCAGTTTGTGTGTTTGGCATTCCTTTTGGGGCAGCATTGGTGCCACAGGAAGGATGAGCCTTTCCAAAACTTCATCCTGGCATTACTGGCAAGGTTCTTTGACAAAAGAGCACAGAAAACCACTTATGCTGCTTACTGATGCTGATGTTGCCCTGAAGAAGAGGCTGGTGCATGCCTTTGATGCCAAGCAAGCAAGTAATTACACATGAGGGATTGAAAGTTTTGGAAATTCAGGTGTTTTGCTCATTCTGCATATAAACTATTAATAAAGAGGTGAAGGAGACCCTAGGTTGGTACCCAGTGAATCTTAACAAGTTTTTGGGATGACTGGTGGCTTGATTACAAATGAAGTCTGTGCTGTGTTTGGTTGGTAAGCTGTGCTCCTTAAGTTTCTCTTGAACTGAAGGAGATGAAGGTGGTTATGTGCAGAAACATCATTTTACAAGGAAAGAAAATTGTCCCAATCATACTTATCGAGTTTGTTGCTTTTTTGGTCAACCTGAAGCACCATGTATCTTTTTTAAAAGGCTGAAATTACTCAAAATAACTGGATTTGTAGTTTTGAAAGTCAGTTGTAAAGTAATTTTGCGATCATTTTGCTGACTGAGACAGCAGTATGTTATATTTCTGTTCCTTTTGTCCCTTAAGACCTTCATAAAATGAGATCTCCTACCTCATGGACCCGTCAAAATGACTGCATTCTAAAGTAAATATGAAGGCATCAGTGAACATAATTTTCTTTGAGTTCAGTCCTGGTCTAATGGCTTTGACAGAACATCCAGTTAATTTTGCTCCAGGCTTCTGCTGCGATCTATCCTAAGGAAATTACCGCGGATGATCAGATTTCTTGGTTTGTGAGAGGTGGGTGCTGCTGAGTGGCCTGCTTGCTCCTTGCTGCTGCGGCCACGAGCTGGGGTTGCCTTTCCAGAGAGCGGGGATGCACGGATGGAGAGCTCCTCCCAGCAAGGAATACCCGGTGTCCTCCACCCAGGCTGGCAGTGCAGGTGGCTTTAGCAGGGCAGTGGCTCTCTAAATGTGCTTTCAGTACCTCAGGGACCCCCAGGGTAGTTGTGGGGCTGATCCTTCCTTGCCCTGCTGGGTTTTACTCATCATGCCTGTTCCCAGCTGACAAGCACAGCACAGTGCTTTTGCCCTGAATTTAAATGCCCCTGGGTGAAAGGAAGGCATTAACCATTAAGCCACTTGGGCTAGCCGTATTTCCTGGCCCAGAGGCTCACCTGTTGCATGGTGGAAAGTCATTGCATATTGCACACCAGCAGTGCTTAGCATGGGCCAGCAGAGAGGGTGATGTGGAGCTCCTGGCCCAGAAATTTTGTACACCTCACAGTTAGGTGTTTTGCATATAAATGTTGGCAAATGAATGTCTTCGTTGCCACCTTGTAATTAACCCATATGGTCTTGCCTTGTGTAGCATTTGTGTGTTCTTAGGTCCAGCTGTTTGAAGTTTACTCTTTCCTTCTGAAAAATGTCTTAAAGCAGAGGAGAAATAGGAAGAAAGCCACTTTTCTTGGTAAAGGAAAAAATATACCAAGAGTGCGTGCACACAAGAAGGAGGGAAAGTTGACCATGACAGAACTGTAGAACGGTTTGGTTTAGAAGAAACATTAAATAACATCTAGTTCCACTCCCCCTGCCATGGGCAGGGACACCTTCCAGTGGACCAGGTAAATCAGAACCCCATCCAGCGTGGCCTTGAACACTGCCAGGGATCTGCCATTTCTCTGGGCAACCTTTGCTGATGCTTCACTACCCTTGCAGTAAAGAATTTTTTCCTCATAGCTAATCTAAATCTGCCTTCTTTCAGCTTGAAACATTCCCCCTTAGTCTATCAATACATATCCTTTTAAAAACCAGCTTCATGTAGTGGAAGGGAAACAAGAAATAAAGCAATATCCTGTGCTAACTGGGAGCAGGGCTCTTAAAACAAATCCTGACTGAGGCAAATTCTCTTCCT
This sequence comes from Notiomystis cincta, assembly GCA_013398075.1. NCBI lineage: Eukaryota > Metazoa > Chordata > Aves > Passeriformes > Notiomystidae > Notiomystis > Notiomystis cincta. The sequence goes on from VZRX01018692.1 coordinate 112,296, forward strand.
CCTCTTCACTTTAACACAGCAAAACACGTTGCCTTTCCCTCTTCCCAAATTGGTCCTCCCGCATGGAACCCTGATCTTGCAGAGTACAGAGCATAAATACATAAAAATAGTCTGTGTTGGTAGTTTTGAAAGCAGTGTGTTTAGAGTCAAAAAGAATATTCGGAAAAAATTGGTGCAGGGACTGTGATCTGAAACTACTGTACTCTTGCATTCTAAAAGCAGTAATTTTGGACTTCAAGTCTCAATTTACTCTTAAAAGAAAAAGGTTGTTTAACCTTAAAAGGAATAAAATGGAGCACAAATTTACTACCTAGCTTTTAATATCTTTGCAGAAGACATATGTTTTGCAATTATGTCAGGGGTTTTAAGTTTTGTTTTATCATAAAATAGGCTTTTTGAGTAAATTGTTTAATCAGAAACATTGGCAGTAAAACACAGTTTTCATTTTCTCCAAAATAGCTTCGGTTGTTGTTTTTTTTTTACACAGAATATTTATGGAAAATCGTCCTATTTTATGTTTTCTGCGGCGAGAAGTTTATAACTGGTTCAGTAAACCATTTCGTGCTTTCACGAGTGATATCACTGCATTTTAGACTGAAAAATCCGTAGTGATTCCTCGCAGGAGGTCGCGTCCCTTGTGCTCCGTGGCGCGGGAGCCTGAGGAGGCCGGGTGTGCCATCCCCGGGTTTGCTGCAGGGTGATGCTCCTGGGTGCTGCTCTGAGCAGCTCTGGAGCTTTTCTGGGCTCTTGACTTTATTCATCAGCCTGCTTTCATCTCCCTGGGCCGAGCATTTAGCCAGGAATGCGTCCCGGTTTAGAGATGGACAAAGCCCCACCGCCCAGCCCTTACTGCCTCAGCCCTGATGGTTTGCATCACAATCGCCCAACCAGTTGTCCAGGGGCTGGAAGAAGGGCTTTATCTCACGGGGAACTGGGGTATTCATTTATTGCTGCAGCCCCTTGTCAGGCAGGGTTTGCAGACAGTCCTGAAGCTTAGCTTGGGAAGCACTCAGTAGATGCCATCCGCTGATTGCAAGCCGTCTCTGGAAAATCCCATTTAGGTTGTGCTGCCCAGCCAGGTATTTAAATCCTCTTTGTCAAAGGCAGTATCTCCCATTTAAACACTTACTACCTGTTATGGCAAATTCTTACATAAGTATCTTTATTTAAAATAAAACAAACCCAACAAACCAACCTCTTCTGAAATCAGTGTTTCCTTTCCTTCTATGAAAAAAGTTGTTTCAGACTTAAGTTGTTGGTGAGATCTAGTGAGGAAACCCCAGAATATGTCAGTGGAAAAGTTGGCAGAAATGGTAAATTTAGATATTTTGCTCAGTGTCTTAGTGACGTTTTAAAACGTTTCTATTGATTTACTTTTACTTTCTGCTTCCGAGTTCTGCACTTCCATTGTGTTTCCTAAAATCAGTAATGCAAAGAAAAGCATTGCTAGAAAAAGAGAAAATGTGGGGTTTTTTTCCTGTTTTCTTTTCTTTGTTTTTTTTCTTATTTGTTTGCTATTTTTTGTTATTTTTGTTTTTTCCATGTCTTTTTTTTCCCTCCTCATCCATTAGAGGATAGGAACTGAAACGACCAGTAATTCATGAAAAATCTCCTTTAAATAACAGGAAAGTTTAATTGTTCATTGCCCGTGGGGAGTATTTTTGAAAGTCTGTGGCTAATTCTTGTTGATTTCAGGATGAAATAGGAGCCTAAACACCTTTTAAAATTCTTTCTGGTAGCACTTAGGGCACTTTATGAGTCAGTGAGACTTGTGTGCTTATGTCAATGAAGGACTTATGAAAATAATATTTAGCAGTTTTAGAGGCAGACCCACCAGTGGAAGCTGTGGGAATTTGTTTTACTAAGTTGCTTAGGCGCTGCTGATAATCTGAAATGATTGCAGGTTTCCTATGTAGAACTTAAAGTCCACTTCCTTTGGGCCAGGATCATTTTTCACTGCCTTTTCTGTTTCATAGTAGAAACCATGGCAGAGGAGAAACCCTTTGTGCTTCTGTAAGTAAGGCAGTACACAAGAAGCTGTGCTTCACTTAAGTGATATAGAAATCCTAATTACAAAGACTGAGGAGAAGAAAAGCATTCTGCAGTTAATACAGCATGTATTATCACTCCTTAGACAAGCAGACAGATCAATTCTTATCTGACTTTCAAAAGAAATTCCCACTCCCAGTGATCCAAGGCTCTTCTGTGGGGTTGGTTGCATCCTGCTTGCTGGGAAAGGCTGACCCCACCTCCAGCCTGGCTGGTGCTGACTGTCCCTGTCAAGGTATGTGTCTTGCAAGCCTCACATGCAGAAAAAGCTTTGATTTCAGCTTCAGGTGAAGCTGCGATCTTAACACATATTTTCCATCCCTTTTTAAATGTATCTTTGTTTTGTGGGGTCGTTTTGGTTTTTTGTTTGTTTTTAAAATTTTTTACTTGCACAGACCCATACATTTGGGGCAGCAGCATGGTAAATCTCACAACAATGAGTTTGAGAAGGCTTTCCCTGGAGAAATGCTGGATGCACTTTCAAAAGGCAGGATGGTGCCTCATAGCAGGAATGTTTTCTGCTGAAGAGTTATGTTGGGTGAAAATAACTCTTTCCTAAAACAATCCTCATCTATCTTTTGCTGTCTGCTTTCTGCCAGCTTCCATTGCTGCTGATGGGGTCCAGCCAGAAAAAACATTAAAGATGGGTCTTTTGAAAATCTTCCTCTAATGTTAGAGCAGTTAAAAAACCACAGCTGAGTGCTTGCTGTAAGTAGTGGTACAGAGCATGACTACCATTTTCCACTTCCATTCATCTTCCACTGGAGTTCATTGGGATAGCTTAAGCCAGGGTTAAAGCTAGGCATGTTCCTCCCCTGCATTCTTACCTGGAATCACTGCCTCAAAATTATGTGGCAACAATTTTAAACTTCTTAGAAGATTCTGAGTGCCTGTAAAAATATTTCTGAAGCATTGCTTTCCTGGTATAGAGGTGTATAGATGAGATACTGCCCTTGGCTTCATGTGGTGTATCCAGAGGGGGTCTGAAATTTCCTGGTGGTTTGTGATTAAAAGAAATCTATAATAATAAATGCTGGAACAAGCTGAAAAGAAAAGTGAAAAAAAAATCAACCTAGGGAGCCTGTTTTAGTTCTAAGAGTATTTAAACAATCGTTAGACCTTAAATATTGGAATTAAGGGTTTGTTTTCTGAATACTGCTGCCAACTAGCATGCTTTGGGATGCTGTAGAAAAGCTGAGGGATTCACCTGCCAAATTTAGCTCTTCTCCACTCAAAATCTTTTTTTTTTTCACTTCATTCTGAAAGCATTTCCGAGCAGATTTCCCTGCCTTAAAATATAGGGTGGTGTAGAAGATGTAACATAACCCTCCTAAAAAAACATAAACACTTATTCCCTCTCTCACCAGCTTTATTTACAGAGATCCTCCAGACCTTTCCAGCCCCTGCACGAGGTTTCTTCAAAGGGGAAAACTTTCAGAGACTTAAATACTTACTTTGAAATGGTTGTAAAGATTGCAGCTTCTGGAGCAAAGCCTAGCTTTTGCAGGAGTCTGTTGGCCAGGTGTGAGAATCCATGGGCTGCTGGCCAGTATCAACCCCATACATTAGGTCTGTGGGCCAGAGTAAACCCAATAAAGCATCTTTGAGGTCTTGCAGCTTTGAAGTTTGGGAAAGGAGTCTTGCCAGCCCCAAAGAAGGGGCTCTGAAGTTGGAAACAGCCACGATTTAGTTTAGGAAGGATTTGCTGGCTTGATGTTTCGCTGTGGGATGCTGCAGACATCTCTGCAGAGAGGCTGTTTGCTGCTGCACTGAGATTCCTGATTTCTCTCCTAACTGAGTCTCAAGTAATTGTTCAATGAGCGATTTTTATAGCACTCCTGGTTTATATTCCAGGCTGTCTGGTGGCATCACTTTTGATTCCTATGAAATATCAATTGATAGCGTAAATGTGTTTTTAAGTAGCAAAATGCCATTGAGTTTAATATGAAAATGAAGCAATATTGGCAGAGGCTGAATTACATGCTGGATTTAGAAAACAGAGCAGATGCCTGTTCCGGCATGAATTGATCCCAAGCTGCTGTGAATTCCCGAGGGTGGTTATTGCATTTATTGCTAAGGTGGGTGATGAGTTCACGTCATCTGTTTTGCCCTGGGAGCCAAGGATAATGTGTCCCTCGGGAGCTGGCTTCAATTCTTATATTCCTGCTGTAAAGCTCTCCATCTGAGCATGGACCCAAGATATTTCCTGAGTTGGGACAGGTGTGGTTTTAGCTGAGTTCAGTATTTTGTCTCAGGAAGTATAACCCAGCTTTCTACAGCAGAGAGAATTTTGAATCAGTCTGTTAGTTTCAATGTACTGGTACCTTGCCTGTAGCAGCATGAGCTTCACTGAGTGAGGTTGCTTTTGACCTTTCCAACGATTCTTCTGGTTGTCATTAGTCTGTCTGGGTGAGTGCAGGAGTTGTCAGCCTTGGCAGATCCCCAGCTGTGCTTCCTGCTCCATTTGGAGACAGAGATGTGTGCACCAAAGTGGCTTTTCAATTTTGCTGTTCAACTTTCATGGCACTCTACTCCCCAAGTGCTGATACAGTAAATCTTTGCTTAGGTCTGTAGTTTTCTAAACTTATGTGTGATGCATCATCAGGACGGTGCTAAAGCAATCTGTAAAAAGATGCTTGCTGTGCAGGTAAGCATTTCTTATTTGTCTCCACTATCAAATGAAGTGCAATATTTTCATTTATTTTGCATTTATCCAGCTATCTTGGTGCATAAGTGATGCAATTCAACTTGTAGTTTTCCTTACTGAAAAGTAATACAGCTCTTCATTTTAAATAAAGTCCTCTTTTGTGAGTAATTTGAGGATCAGTTGGTTCTGTTCTTATTACTGTCTAGTTTACTGTTAAGAGAGCTGGACATCTGAATTTTGGCATGTATCAGGTTTGAAGCTGCTTCACTCCCACATAGTAGATGATGAGGGTTCTGTCAGACAAACCCTGTTAAAACTTGTTCATTGCTCAAAATGGAAACACGAACAGCTGCTTGTTGCTTGTCTGTGTCTTGGCTAATTTTTAGGGATGGGTTTCTTCTCATTTAGTAGCAGTTGTATGATAGCTGTCAAAATGTCTGATTATTTATAATTTATAATAATTATTTATTAATTTTACTTCACTGTTTAATTCATGTTTATAAGTGGTCTGACATTGCTCACAAAATGTCAACAGAATAACTTGCAACTGATGAGGAAGTACTATTACTCTGAAATAGAAATTTGAGCATCCCTGGATATAGGAGGAGCCTTTTCTTGTCTGTTTGCATATTTTGACCCTCTTTGCTGTCACAGCTGATCACGTCATGAATTTTTGACATGAAACTCTTCCTGTTCTGTTGTCTTACAGGTGTGGAGCTGGGGCAAGGTGATATGCTGAGTGGTGCAGGTGCCCTGGCTCCCTTCCCACTTGGCTCTGCTCCCCCTGAGCCATGGAAATTGTGTCTGTGGTTGTAGCATCAGTGTAAGGTGGTGCTGGTGGTAGAAAGTGTGCTTGATAAGTGATACAAGAGCCCTCCACAATTTTTAGGATAACTGCTTGAGCTGGGTGAGGAGAAACTGAGGGCTCTCCCAAGGGTTGTGGGCTACCATGAGAAAAAAATAGGAAGGCAAAAAAGTCTCTTGGTATGCCCTTCCTTAAGGGCTAATAAAACACTTAAAATGCTGACACCTTCTTGTCACTGACTTTCAGTCCCCTTGGCTTTCTAGGAATCTTTTCGCTGTTGCTCTGGTCAGAAAGTGATGCTCCCATCCCTGAGCCTCTCCTCCTCAAGACACCTTGTCATAGTTGTCTGTGTGTGAAAAAGTTCTTGGAGAATTTTATCTCCCAGTTAAATGTTCTACCTGGTGGACTTGATTTTTTTTTTCTTTTAGTGTTTTTTTTTTTCTTTTTGTAAAAAAAATTTAATGCCATTCATTTACTAATACTAAAAGAAAATGTAAGATGTGGGTTTCCTTGTAGCATGATGGTTTTTTGTTTGCATTGCCCATGAAAGTAAGTGAACAGCCACTTAAGCTGGACTCAAGTCTCCTTGTAGAATAGAGGTCCTATCTGGGTCTCTTCAAGCAGCCTCGCAGTAAAATATTTTCATGTTTTCCTTTAGCTATTTTTGTTCCTACATGTGGACAAGATGAATAGCTCATTGAGATTTCACCAGCCCTCACAGCCCCGAGAAAAGGAGGAAATCATGGAGGCATAAGAGGGAAATGCTGTGGTCAGAATCACACTGAACTGTGGAGCAGAACCTCCCAGAGAAGCTTGTAGATAAGCTCCTCCCTTTGCTGGGAAAACAGCTTTGCTGATACTTAGGGTGTGCACAGAACTCTGTCCCGTGATCCAGGAGGATGGGGAGGAGGTGAGGGGCAGAGAAAGCTTGTTCCTGGGCCAGTCAGCCTAAGAGCTGGCTCGTGGTGCTGTGTGGGTGAGCAGCCTCGGTAAAGGAAGATCAAAGGAACAAGATTCTAAGGTCATTCCTGCTGTACCAGCTCCAAGCAACAGCCTTGGCACTGAGCAAGGACCTCTGTTTTCAGGGCCACCTGTGAAATAGTGCTGTGGGGTTTTTTTCCCCCATCCCAGTGGTGGCAGAGCTAGGGGGGCTGGTGGTGGCTTTAATAAACCCTTCCCTGCTTTGGAGATCAGAAAAGTTGTGGCATTTTTCTCATTTAAACTCCATTATTCTAACCTGTGGTTTGAAGGGAGTTTTGTCTCTTGAACATAATTGTAATTCCCTAATTTCTATGCTCAGATAACTAAGGCTGAGTTATAGAAGTCTGCATCTTAAGCAGGAATAATTTGTATCCAGAGAGAAAATAGTTTAGAAATGTAGGTACTTAGGTGAGATACAGGTGGAATAATGATTGTGCAGTGCTGGGCAATTTATCTAAATGCTTTTTGCCTTGGAGCTATGCATGGACTGACACCACTGTGGGCTCCAGGCTGACCTCTTTGGTGGGTGCTTGAGACGACGTGCAGGAAAGGAATGTTCACTTGATCATTTTGAAGTTTTTGAGTCCCAAGTGTGCATAGCTGAGGAGTCAGTGTGATAAGAATCTTGAAAATTTAAGAAGCACCAAGCAGTGTATTTGTATGAGATGAGCGACTTTAAACATTCACTTTTTAAGGCAAAATTATTTCCAGAATTTATCTTCTTGACCTGCTGTGGAACTAAAACACATAGTTCTAAATACAACATTTTTATAAATGACTATTCCTGTTGCCAGCAATAGGTCTTATGCAGTACATTGCCATGACACCTGATTTGCCAGAAGTAGAAGTTTTTATTAATGGGCAGATAAAGTTGCTGTTGCATTGCATCTTGTGGTCATTGCCTCCTGGAGTATAAATACACATAATAACGTTGTTTAACGTGACACATGCTGTTTCACCATATTGACATTTCCATTCTAATGCACTGTACCTGTCTGGTGAGGCTACCTTTAATGTGCACCACGAGCATAAAAATCATCAGCAGAGAAGAAAAACAAGCCACTTGAAGAAATGATAGCTCATTTAGTATTGTATTACTTCTGGGAAAGTTTTATGTGTGAACAAATGTTGCAGTTTTTCAGAGCGTGCTCCAAACCTCAGAATGTGCTGTGTGAGCAGCGTAATAAAATGGTGATTGGGCCATGGGAAAGGTGCTGTGTCTCCCAGAGGGAAAATTGCTCCTTCTTACTCATTTAGCCTATGGCTGTTCTAAAGGAGATGCAGTTGCAGAGTACTGAAGTTGGATTATGCACAGCCACCACATAGCTGACTCTCCATCTTTATTAAATTGAGTGGAATATCTTCAACGTGTAGTTTGGAGGGAGGAGAGGGAAAGTGTCTAGAGATGCCAGGGGAACAGAGCTAGAAAGGACCAGGGGCCTTGGGGAATAGGACTTCCAACACAAAGAAGTGCAGTAGAGTTTACTGTTTTCATTGGGGAGCAGAGCTCATTTCGTTGTTTTTTATTTTGCTGTAAAATTTGAGAAGACAGAGTGGAAAACCAGTGTGATTTTCCTTTTTTAGTACTCCTGAAGACTACTGGGAGAGTTCAAATTTGCAACACAAAATTTAATAAACTCCTATTGCATAAGGTAAACCCACCATCCTTAGATATCTTGGAGAAATAAAATCGTGTGGCAGGGTATTCCTTCATGCTGAGCATCTCTTTCCCCTTCTGCCCTGTGGGTACTGCTTGTGCACTGCAGTACCAAGATTAACTGGATCTTCATTTTGCCCAGATCTTTCACATCTTCCTATGGAGCTCATCACAGTAAATTCATAAGTTTTTTTGGTTTTTTTTTCCTTTTTTTTGTCCCCAGAGAAGTGGTGCTTGTGCTTTNGGGCCCATCCAAGTAAATTCAAAATTTTTTTGTTTTTTTTTTTTCCTTTTTTTTGTCCCCAGAGAAGTGGTGCTTGTGCTTTGGCAAGTGTAAATAAGAAGTGACATGGTCGGCAGGAGCGGCTCTGAATCGGCCCTTGTCTCCCATTGTGTCCTTTGCCAATTAAAGGTCACTCACAGGGCACAGCAGTGGGGACATAGGGGCTAAGCCTATTGTCCACACATTAATGTTCACTGAGATCAGAAGCAGCTGAAAAATTCGGGGGTTAAACCCAGTTCTTGTATGTTGGCAGGGTGATGCTGGGAAAGGAGGGGCGTGAGCATTCCTGCCCTGCTGTCACCAGCACCCAACTCTGCTTGGTTTTTCCCAAGCTTCTGCTGGCTCTGTTACCTTCCTTTGTGTCTCTGGGACAGGCACTCCAGCTTCTTGTTGGTTTCACTGTGCAGATGAGATGCTGAAGGTGCTGACGTGGTAAGAGCAGACTCACTTTCCAAGAATGTGTGGCTCCACTGCTTTCTTCCTATGCAACATTTCTTTGGAGGGTGGCAGGGCTTTGAAGGCAGTCATGGTTTGAAGGTTGTGACACTCTTGTTGGATGAGCTCTTAGGGTCTCTGTTTATGATGTGGCAGAACCAAGTGGAGAGATGCTTTTGCTTCATCACTTTGAAATTTCTGCTAAATTTCAGTAGATGGCAAGAGATTAAAAGGATGGTGTGGAGCAAGTGATGCCCAGTGCAAAAAGTCAGTAATAAACTGAGAATTTTGAGCTGGGAGAAGCAGCTCTGTTGGAGGGCATCTTCTCCCACGTTTTAGTGGTTTGCTTTCTGTCAGGTTCTTGTATTTTCAGTGTTTCTGTTGTGCTTATTTACCATTCTGGCAATTTTAGAAAGCAGGTAGTGAAAACTTTGTTTCTTCACTGCCTTTTTGGAGGCTTAATACATTAAGAGCAACGGAAATGAGCAGCTAAAATGCAGTCACTGCCATGCCATATATCTTTGTCCATAATTTACCACTGGTGAAGGCAAAAGGCTAAAGTGGGGTTGACAGGGAGGGATGATAGGTCTGGGACTGGAATTAGAATTTTCTTAAACAGAGCTGTATTAGATAGCAGGCTTCCCTTTGAGTGTGCAGGATGGGTGAACTCTGAGTGTGGTGCTTCCATGGGTTAATGTCAGGCTCAGGTGTGATCCTCTGAATTTGTAGCAGAGACGGAAGAAGTGATGGTGTAAATGTGCCAAGGCAGCAGGATTAATAACAGGTGTTAAACCGTATTTCAGGAGACGTCACTGCTCGGAAAACATACATCTCCAGCCTCTTCAGCCCTGCATTGTTTTGTAGGGGCTTTATTTCATCTTGGGCATGACAATTTGATAGCAGATTTTCTTCACCTTATGTTCTTTAGGCAACTTCTCAGTGTGGCTGTCATATCTTGTTATCTTTTTTACCATGAATCACATGATTTAACTTTTTTAAAAAATACTGGTGCAGCTCCTAGATTTGGAATATTTAGTGCTAATTTCATCATTCATTAAAAAAATAATTTTCAGCAATAATACCTAGCACTCAGTGTCAGCAAAGGTGCACTGAAGTATTTCTAAAGATATGCTGATGAATCCCTTGTGTTCTCAGAGTACTGCCCAAGGGACTGAAGGAGGCCAGGAACTGAAGATCCTCTTTAGCCATAGGTTTCTGCTGCAGTTTTATTGTTGTCTAATCAGTGTTTCCTCAGAGAGGCAGGATGAGCTGATGAGGCACCTGTAAAAATTAATGTCAGGGCGACTTTTTCTTCCAGGTCTGAGTAGCATCCCAAGGTGAAAGCCTGGCTCCTTTGAAAGGATTGCCAAATTCTCATCGACTGGAGGCAGTCAGGGTAGCACAAGCAGGTTTTATTGCACTGCTTGCAGCTACAGCATTATAGCGATTGGCAAAAGAGACACCACAGGTACTATTGACTTTGGCTGCTGCAGTAGGAAGTGCATGGTTTAATAAAATGAATGCCTAAATGCAAGGAAAGATAACCAGTGTAATCATCCTGTGCAGGAGTCCTTGATGTTATCCCTGTAAACTGTGTGTCATGGCCAGGGTTTTGGCAGAACTCATCCAGTGGGCAGTGAAGCCTGCAGGAGGTTAAACCCTTGCCAGCCCCTCAGCTGATGATCCCAAACATGAGGAGGAGGGAGCAGAGCTGGAAGTGTCCCTCAGTGGGTGTTGGTCCCTCCTCCCCTTGCCCAGGAGTGCCATCCTTCTGATTTATGGTGCCCGCCTTTGGTTTCAGCATCAGCATCGCTCGTGTCTCCTGTCTTAATTTCTCATGCCTGACAACCTTCACGGGTGAGCTGGCTTTCCACTCCTTGATCCAGAACACTTCTCAGTTTATTGCTCACACAACAGAGTCTTTTAATTGAATTTATATTTGTTTGGATAGCACTTGTCAGTGTGGCATGAATCTTCATCAGGTTCAATCGTCTTTCGCTGAGCTCGTATGTAATCCCCACAGTAAATGCTCCAAAACTGGAATGCTTGTTTCCCTTCAAGGGGAAAGACAGCTGCTTTGGAGCATGGCTGTCTTTTTCCAATGTCCATCCAGTGCCTTGCACCATCAAGCTCTTTTCCCATACTGGAGATCATTAATAAGGTTGTGATTCTTGTCTGGGTTTGGGTTTTTTTTGGGGTTTTTTTTGTTTTTTTTTAATGCAAATTGAATATTTATTTAAGATAATGGTAACTGTGGTTGTCTTTAATGCTGGTGAGGAAGTGACATATGCCAAGGCATGATGATGGAAACCCTGAGAGGAAGGTGGGAGTGGATGGTCGATGCTCCCCAGAGTCTCCTGTGGAATAAGCAGCTCCCCCTCTGGAGAGTCTGGCTTGAAAGGCCCTAAGACCTTGAGAATTACTGACACAGGAAACACGGTAACAGTACTGGAAAAGGGATAAAAGAAACAGTACTGTAGTAATTCAGTTAACAATATGTTCGACAGAACACATTCATAACTCTTCCTACTTGGGGACACTGTTTGCTTGCTGTATTATTGCCAGTAGAGATAACCCCTAATTCCTTTCGTATCCTGTTTTTGAATCATTTTGTTAAACAAAGGCCTTTGAGTCCTCCTTTGTTGCTGAGAACAAATGGTGAGATTTTGGGGACTGTAGCTACTTTTGTTATTCACAAATTCCAGAGCCTTTCAAAATTCTTCATCATTCACATTCTGGGCTTCACCACACAATCATTCATTATGTCAGCAGCTGCCCGGGGAGTCTCACTTCAGCTCATTCAGCCAAATAATAAGCACTGGGACAACTGCTTCTGCATTAAAATAATAATAAAATAATAAATAGAGGTTCTTGCATGTGCAGAACAATGTGGCTGTCTTCTGCTTTTTGACACATCCCTGTGTTGAAGTCAGTGATTGGTTTTGCTCAGCGTCGGTGTTGGAATAAACCTGGCCATTCAGGAAATTATGGTTTTGATACAACCAAACACTTCAGTTCTGCCCAATTTTTAGTGCTTTTTAAACATGTTTTATTTCTCAGATACCTCTTTTGTATTCCATTCATTTAACAGGAGGATTTGGGATGCTCACCTGCCATGCCTTTGCAGGTGCATTAGCATATATGTGTATAGCTGTGGAGATAACACAGCCCAGCAAGCACAAAGTGGTTATTCGTGGTGTGGAAACAGGATTGCAAATGAGTGACCAGCACAGTGAATGTGTATTTTCTGGTGCAACTGTTTTATTTTTCAAGTGAGTGCTTCCAAGAACCTAATAATAATATTAGTGTGAGGCTTCATCCTTCCTCATTAGTTAGGATAAGGAATGTAATTTTCCAGGTGAGGCAGGATTATTCCTTCCATCTCCTGTGCAGGCAGGGCACTGGCTGGCTTCCTGTGCAGTATGCAAATACCAGGATCCCGTTGTGCAAGGTGTCCATGCTGCAGTCTGCCTGGGAGCAGACTAATCCAGGATGGCTTTATCCAGGTGTCATTCCCTCCTGAAACGTGAAGTGATGCACCCTGCCTGTGCCGTTGCCTCATTCATCTAAGTGAAATTTGCATGCTGATTCAGCTGAGCAAAGGGAGGCTGCCTTATGGCTTTTCAGGGATGTATAGCTTTCCATACATCAGGCAGGCTGTGCATGACGTTGCCACCTTTTGCTGAACTCTTCCCTCCTACACAGATAGTACCACATGCGACTGAAACCCACTGCTGATTGTGTGGAAGCAGTTCTGGCTGTTAGAGGAAGTCATTTGGATGTTTATGGGAGATGGGTAGGAAAAAATAACCTAGTTCATTTTTATCATTTATTTCTTTTTTTTTTTTCCTTTTTTTTTTTTCAATGAGCGTCTATGGAAGCGAACAGATGTTCCCAAAGGCTGGTGTTAGCCAATTGTAAGACTGGATCTGGAAAGGTTTGGTGAAGATTTTCTCTGTGAGCATGAATACACTGTCTGGACACAGGTTTCTTGTCCCACCCAGCTCACTCCTTTTCCTACATACACTGGGCAACAAAAAATAGAAAGGGAGAAGAAAACCATTTGAATTGTATTTGTAGCTGTTGTTCTTCTTGGTGAAGCACATAGAGCTTGTATTTTCAAATGACATAATTTGTTTTCAAGTATTAGTCCAGCAACAGGAGCTCCTTGTACCCTGCCATCTCCTCTGTGCCTTGGAGATGGGGGCCTTGCTTTTCCAACTTGAAGCTGAGCTTTGATCTGCACAGTCTCCACAGTCATGCTGTGGTCACTCCATATTTATGGTCAGGCACTCTTTTGTCTATTTCTTCTTGTTTGGTTGTCTTTTTTTTTTATTTTGGTGAGGTGGAGGGCATTGAGTAATGGAAAATGTCCTCAAGTGTTGCACCTTTGGTGAAGAGAGTGTGTTTTCTTTTCTCCTTGAAGAGCTGCTAGCTCAAGTGAACCCCCTCTTGGCTGGGCATTGTGTGGCAACACAACTGCCAGTTATTTACATACTGCATGTTTTGCTGGCGGTTTTTTGGAGCCTTGGAACCTCTTGTGCAACTCTAAACCCAAACAACAGGCCTTGTGAGCCACATTCCTAACTTGACACGTACCAAAGTGCCTTATCCTCCTTCCTTCCACACCCCCTACGCCCCAGTTTGGCTCCCAGCCGGATTCCTTCTGTTTCTACACCTCCCTGCTTCAATCTCTGCAGAGGATGCTCAGCCTACGCCTTTGCATAGCTGAAGCATCTCAAAAGGGCATGGTTTTGATGACTTTCAGGTGTCCAGCAGCTTCAGCCTGATTATTTGTAAAGTAGCTCTTAGTCATTCTCTGGCTGCTTCACCTCTTACTCATTTCTGATCGTAAGCCTGATTGTAACTTTTATGAGTGTTTTTCTACACTCTTTGTGTTTGTGCAGTGAGGTTGGAAAAGCCCCTTTTTCCCCCTGCCACTTGCCTGGTGGAGAGATGGTGTGAGTGATGGCTCTTCTTGGCTGAAGTCAATGCTGAGTTTCACCAGTGGAGAGAGGCAAAGGGTTCTTCTAGAAGGTCTTTCAAGCAGCATTTGTGAACCTACATAAAAAATCCCGTCTTACCTTCCCTACAATACCCAAGGCACATTGGAGACTGAGATGGGCTGCAGTCTTCATGGCCAAATCTGAATGTGTCTTGCACTAGAGCTAGATATGCTCAAAAAAGAAAAACACTTTAAAAAAGGAAAAGGCAATAGATTCTTATGGGGGAAGTTCCTTTGCAGAATTTGAGTATCTGGAAAGCTGCCTGGCAGAAAAGGACCTGGGATGCTGGTGGACAGCAGCTGAACATGAGCCAGCTGTGCCCAGGTGGCCCAGAAGGCCAGTGGCATCCTGGCCTGGGTCAGCAGCAGTGTGGCCAGCAGGACCAGGGCAGTGATTGTCCCCTGTACTGGGCACTGCTGAGGCCACACCTCAAGTGCTGTTTCCAGTCCTGGGCCCCTCACTGCAGGAACGACATTGAGGGGCTGGAGTGTGTCCAGAGAAGGGCAGTGGAGCTGGGAAGGGTCTGGAGATTGAGTCTAATGAGGAGCAGCTGAGGGACCTGAGGGTGTTTAGTGTGAAGGGGACCAAGGGAGATCTTACTGCTCTCTAAAATTACCTGAGAGGAGGTCATGTAAAGGTAGGGGTCTGTCTTTTCTCCCAGGTAACATGTGACAGAACAAGAGGAAATGGCAGAGGGGGTTTAATTGCATATTAGGAACAATTTGTTTGCTGCAAGGGTCATCAGTCATTGGAACAGGCTGCCTGGGGAAGCAGTGGAATCTCCATAACTGTAAGAGTTCAAAAACTGTGTCTATGTGGCACTTAGGAACATAGTTTAGTGGTGGCTGTGGTGCTTCTGAGTTAATGGTTGGACTCTATGCATTTTAGAGGGCTTTTCCATCCTTAATGACACTATGATTCCCTACTTTTTTTTTTTTCCTCTAGGTTGTTATGAGTTTCATAAAAACCCAAGTGATGCCTGTCTGTGCCATAGCTTCCTAGACCTTACCCAGCACCCTGGTGCAGTTTCAGAGCTCTGTGAGCAGGGCAGAGCCTCGTGTACACTGTCTGCAGAGTCTGTATGCTGAGGTGTATTCCATCTTCTCAAAGCTGGGACTGCAGCCTCGACACAGAGGGTGAGGTCTGATGCCCTTCATCTGTTTTGCTCAGTTTAGCTGCTGGGGCCCTCTTTGCAAAATTAAACAGAAGTCTGAGAAGAAACATAATTACATCTTTATGCAATAGCTACGCAAGTTATGCAGAGGCTGTGAGGACGAGCATCATTTCTGCTGGCCTGCCCTTCTGGCAAGCAATTTGCTTTTTGTACATGCTTTCGGACACTTCTGTCTGGGTCAAGATGAATCACTCCCTGAATTCCCCTGACTATATTTACTCAGTCTCTGCTGACTATAAAAGGAGCCTGGTGAGTATTTAGGCTGCTGAATTTTAGCCACCAGCCCTTGGGCAGCCGAATCTTTTGTCTGAGACTCATTAGCCCAGAAACTGCTGGGAAATGATGGTCTGCATGCCAGGAACGCCCCCAGCTGTGCCACCCCGGGAGGTGGAGAGGCAGGTAGACATGGGGGCTGCAGTCCCTCCCATCCCTCCAGCATTCAACGTGCCTCATGAGAATCTCCTCCTGAAACCTGTACCCCAAAATTTGTGTTCCCCTGGCAAACTCACCTGTCCATCAGGGCTGTACCGGCAGATCAGCTAAGTAGGGTTCTCCATTCACCCTGTAAGCATCCCTGCCTTGGGGTTCTGGGCAGCTCTTGGTCCTTGAGAGGGTCTGGGGCTACAAAGACTTATTGTGTAAGACTGGCAAAGTATCAAGTTGCAGCAACTTTCCCATGAATTGAACTTGCTATGAGTGCGGGAGCAAATAGCTTATCTTCCAGTCTTATTGCTGGAATGGACATGCCATAAGCATTCCAGAGAGAATGGAATATCTTTCAAGTAAAGAGAATCTTTACTCTTTAAAGATAAATAGAGAAGACTCTGTAAAAATCCATATCTGTTTGGTTACAGCGTGAGGCAAGAGCTATGCTTTCAATTCCAGCAAGCTGAGAGCTGCTGGAGAAATGGCTGAACACGGGGCAGGGTGGCAAGGAGCTGTTGGTAGCACATTCCCTGGGTTTCCTGCACTCCAGCATCCCCTTTCCCTGGGAAAGGCAGCAGCTGTTGGTGCTGTACACAGATGTGGCAAAGTCCTCCAGGTAGGGAAGAGCTGCCACTCTGTCTGAGGAGCAGCTGCTCCTAAATGGCTATTTTCCTCTGTGATTTCCCCCAGCTCTGAGTCTCACTGATACCTCCTCATATGTTGCCTGGCTCTTCCAGCTCTCAGAGTACTTCTTGTGTGTCAGGGAGGCATTTCTGCTTTCTTCTCTTTTTGAAGAGGTAAGAGCTGAAGGCCTTGCTCTTATTTTTGGAAGCCCCTCTGCAATGTATCCAGATTAATTTGACTGTAGTGTGCACTTCACTTACCCAAATCAGTCCTTGTTTTCCCTGTTACCTGCCTTGGATCTGCCTAGGTAACAGCAGAGTTAAAAGGTACTGGTTTGACTTTTTGACTTTTGTAATTTGGTCATATGAACTCTGATCCTCTTTTTGCTTTCCTCCATATGCTTTTACAGTGCTTTTTTTAGGCATTCTGTGCCTCAGCCATGGCTGAGAAACTTCACCATAGTGTAGGTGTGGATTGAACTTTCCCATATTCCTTCTTCTTTGCTCTTAGGAAATCCTTTTTCTTAGCACAACTGGTGGTCTTTGTTGACTTGTTTCATTCAGGAAGGAAAGGCACACCTATGCTGATCGGGCATATTGGATATAATTTTCTTTTGACTGAGCGCTATTTTGAGATACCACCTCCTGTACCATGATCTAGAAACTGCCTGGAAGGAGTTGTGCTTTCAGGTGGCAATCTTCTACTTTTGTGGGGCCTGCCCCTTTGCTGTGTTCACATTCCAGTTCCTGAGCTCACTCTTTTTATCAGTGTTTTTACAGGTCCTGGTCCTTGCTCCAGTATCCTTCACACATTCTTCTTTCTGCTGACCATAAGATTATCTTTTCAGGTGGAAGATTTTTTTTTCAGAGAGGAAGTAATTTTCTGGAGAAAACGTCCTTATTTTTTAAATGAGAGGTTTGGGGGAAAGGTAATTGTTTCATATTCTCTCAAATGTCATCATAATCTTTTATTGTTGCAGATTCACAAAATACTTTAATGTGCATAACCATCCTTCAGTAATCAAGGAGAAAATGAGTCATTATTTGGGTTAATTTATTTTAAACTCCAAAAAAACAAGTTTGCCTTTTTCCATCCTGTAGCTCTGTTGGACTTCTGTGCAAGTTTGAGAGCCTGAAGAGATCAACCTTCTTCTTTCACTGTCAACTATTTGCGTTCAAGCACTTGTTTATTTTTTTAAGCAAAGGACAACAGTGAGCTAAAACCTTGAGCAGACTGCTTTTTTTCTCTGACCAGTGTATCAGCTTTGGCCATAAATCACCAGGAAGGCATTTTACTTCAACTTTGTCTCAGTTTTCCTCAACAAAACACAGTAATGGAGATTTTAGTTTTGTCAGTACTCTTAGTTTGACTGCATTCCTGCTGCTTTGTTGATGGTCATCAATGATCTCAGGATGTCCTCAGAGTCACTGCTGGATGTCCCTTTGCTGAGCCCTGGCTCCTTAGACTGCTCTTATCTGTAGGTTTGAGTTGTTTCCAAAGCTGTATGTGATCTCTTATGAGCTGCAGGTACCATGAAAAGGTGCTGCATCTGTTCTCAAGGACAGAAACCATTTCTGAAAATGGTCTATGTGCATTTGGCCAAATGAGAAAATAGCAGTGCAGTGGTGGTCTCAAGTCAGGCTAACGAGAGAGGAAGTAAAATTTAAACATATACATTTCAAAGGAGCAAACCCACCCCATGCTTGCAGTCTGGGGCACTTAACATCTCTCCATTTAACCTGCAGACCTGTGTGGCCATATTTATTTAATCTGCTGACTCCAAGGATGGAGGTACTGACAGGGACTCTGTGATCTTAAGCTTTGCAATCAGTCCTGTCTCCTGCCCTGAGGAGATGCTGGAGGCACATCCCCTCTCCTGATGGCTGCTTGGGTTGTGGGGCTTTCTGGCATCTCTCATGCTGAGGAGAAGCTGCCGTGTTTTGCCACAGCTGTCCCCTGCCCCTTGCCACACTGTCTGATAGTGTAGGTCTGATTTTTTTCTCCCCTGACTTCAGTGAAGTCACTTTAATGCTAGTGGAAGGCTCAGTCAGAGCTTCAGCAGCCCCTGGTTTGTCATCTATAATACTTAGAGTAATATGACAGCAAGGACAGGGATGAGAGCGCTGGAAGAGCTGCTCAGTCCGAGTGTGCAGCTGGGCCAGGATGTGACCCCAGTGTGCACAGCAGTATGTAGGACACACACCCTGCCTGTCAATAACCAAACTGGTTTTGTGTCCTCTCTTAAATGATACATCTCTCTGAGAGGTGGTAACTCCAAATGCTCCCTGTTTGCCTGCATTCCTGGTGAAGGCCACGTCTGGAATCACCCCCTACCCCTTCAGGCTACTGATGGTCCTTTTACTGCTGATTGCACCATTAAGCTAGAGTGAAATAACTTTGCAAATCCTATGCATCACCACTAACAGGTCTTTAGTATTACCAGGAAAGGTGCATTTTTACTTGTGATAACCTTTCTAAATGCAAACAAAGCAAGCAACAAATTCTTCCTTTCATCTGTAACAGTATTTTTATTTGTGTGACTTTGTATATGTCAGGAGAAATAGAGTCTCCTTTTCTTCTATTTATGCCACTTAGTGCAGAAAAGATGGGAATACATAGGGTAGTTTAATGCAGACGTCAAAAACTACTATAGAGGAGTAAAGTGGTCACAAAAGAACAATATACAAGGTCTTTGGAAAAGAAGGAGAGCCCAAGCAGCAGTGTATTTGGAAGGAAACCTGCACAGGATAAATTCCTCAGTATAAATCCTTTGTAAGTTACTATTCTTGCAGTTTGTGGCTTTGTTTAGTATCAGATTGCCTTCTTTGTGGGCTCCTGCAACTGGAGTTTATCAGGACTGAGTGACATGAAAGTGTTTGCATATTCATAAATTAGTCTTTTTAAGACTTCCCAGTGGGACTTTTAACTATGCTTAGTCTGCTTATCCATTCAAATCCACAGCTACAGTGTTTTAAAACTTGAAATCATAACTGCATCTGAATTTCACCATGAAATAAAATATTGTAAGTGAGGACACATGTTAGCAATCAACACAAGGTCTTTCAAATGAGCTCTTGTGCTGCAGGACGGGAGGCTGTTTCCAGGGAAGTATTGACAGACCCTTGATCAGTTGAAGCCCGGGGCACTGAAATCCATGAGTAGGCACAGAGGTTAACGCAGAACAGGTTTTGGAGGTGCTCAGTGCTTCTCAGCCATGGACCAGATTGTTTCTGTACCTCAGCCATAGCTGGCTGAGCTTCATCAGGCTAGCTGTAAATCATGTCAGAGGGAAGGTGCAGAGGTAACAGCAAGAAGAATCTGCTTAAATTGTGTGTGTGTGTGCAGCAATCACCGCTTTTTCGCAATCTCCATGTGCCCCCGAGTGCTGACATTTTGACTGGCAGTAAATTTTTCATGTAGAAACAGGACTTGTGTTGAATTGTTTGTCTTATCTCAGTCCTTTTCATGCAAGCTTTGGCCAGTCTGTAGGATTGCTGATTGAATTTGTTCAATTAACAGAGGCTTTCATGTTACAGAAATGAAAATTCTTATTTTTAAAATTTATCGCTGGATAGCTAAAATGGCCAACTGTGGATGAACTTTTCAGAAGATAAGAAACAATTAAAGTTTAGTGTCATGGCTGTGATTTTCCAGCAGACTGGAGATGTTGTGGGTCACACTTATTAGATGTCCAAATTTATTTTTTTTTAATATCAAATTAAATTTTTAAAGGCCAAGTGTGCAGCATTTTAAAAAAAATATTCTGATAGCATATTGTTGTGCACACTGAAAGTAATTGTTTTTGAAACAAGCAACTAAATGACTAAAAATGCTTGTTATAGTATAGAGAAGTAGAAAAATAGAAATATTTGGTGCATTACAATACAAGGGGAAAACCCTGGGAAAAGTGCTACACCATAACACAAAGCACTGCAGAGTAGAGGAGCTGAAAATAAAGGCACAGGAATATTTTCAGAAAAAGCTGGTGCAGTTGGCTGAGGTTAGAAAAGTACAAACACATCCTCTGTAATTTGTGAGGGCAGAGGGCAACTTGGAAAATAGCAGGTAAATTTCTCATTTAATATTTTAATGAAAAGCCCTAGACCATGTTTATATATATATGTACACACATACATATATATATATATAT
>VZRX01018692.1:132973-246713 GCA_013398075.1 Notiomystis cincta
GTATATAAAATTGAATTTATTTTTTCTTCTAAGTTGCTATGAAGTTCCTTAATTCACTTGGCATGCCTTGGCCACTACAATAGCAGAATAATAAGACAGACCTCTGATCCTGATGTGTGCACATTATACTCCACTGTACAGCAGCCTGCATTTCCTAGCAGTACTCTTATCTTCTTCTCCTCTAAAGCAATACAATTTAACTTTGCAGGCCCTGTCATCCAGCAGTAATTTTCTGTCACTGCAGGATACCAATCCCTTGTTTGCAGCTCAGATGTATTTTAGCACTTCACCCTGTTAGAACACATCATTGTTTGAGGGCTTATGTAGATGAGGGATCTGTAAGCTGAGTCTCTTAAAACTGAGCTCACTGTCTTGTTTCAAACATTCAGCACTATTTTTTACCATAGTTACTTTATTTTGGTCCTTGTCTTGTGTTTGCTTTTTGACAGGTTGAAAAATAGGTAAAAGGAAAAAAAAATCCAAACTCATCATCTGACATCTCCTTATTTTGAATTCCTGTTTTATTTCTTGTCTTATAGCTAGGTTTGCATGGGATTATTTAATATGCTTTTCCCTAGACTACTGTTATATTTCTGTACTCATTCATGACCAAATTAGGTTTGATTTTATGTTTAACTTGTTAAGGCTAAGAGGAATAAGGCTGTAGAAAACACAAAAAGGACTCTAGAACAGTTAAAGTTGAGGAAAAGGATAGTGCAAATAGGAGGACTTTAATAGCTTGAAGAAAATAAGAAGAAAACATAAAATGAGAGAGTAAAGATACACAGTAGGCTCTTATGCAGAACATTGAAATACTCCACGTGCATAAGCTCCTGCTTTTTGTGTGTGGGTGTGGGAAGTCAACTCAGTAGAGCTGCTGACTTGTGAAGGATTGGAATTTAACCTGCTCTGGCTGGAAGTTTCTCTTGGTTTTTTATTTTCTGTTTTAGGCTTGGGTATAGACTGGTGGAGAAGTTTGGAAATCTGTCCTTCCTTGCTATACCACAGCTTGTTACAACACAGTGGTATTCAGTGGCTTTGTGAGCAGTTTCATGGTTGCTAAATTCACTTTTCCTGTGATTCAATGTGATTTTTAGATTAACCATTTTCAAATTTCTCTTCCTTTTGAAAAGACACATTATATTACTGTTCCTTGAGCCCTGTGGAAATTGTAAAATAGGTTCCATAAATAATAGATGAGTAAAAAAAAACCTTTGTTAAAAAAAGTCAAGAATTCCTGATCTCTACAAGATTAAGTTCTCTACCCTTGCACACTTAAAAAACCTAAGCTACCCTAACTGTGCAAACAGACTAAGTCCCACACTTGTTCCTGATTCTCAGTTTCTCCCCCTGCAAATAAAACATGTTTTGCCCATGTTGAAGCCCCCTGCTTCCAAGCTGGCTTGTCAAGTTTTGTGTTTGCACAGGCATTATTTCTGCAGCAAATTGCCCCAATGTGGAGATTTGGGAGCACCTGTGCAAGGCTCCACATGTCTGTTTTTGCCCCACTCCCTCCCTCCCTCCTTTCCCAGTGTCAGTGATGCTGAATCCCTCCCATGTGCTGAGGAATGCAACTGGGCACTGGGGGCTGGAGAAGCAAGAGAGAAAACAACTTTTGGTGCAGGTTTCCCTAAGTGAAAGCTGTTTTCCTGGGAGCTGGTGCCCATGCAACTGTGTGTCCTGAAATGGGCCCTGACCTTCTTTTCTTTGCCATGGAGCTGGATCAAGCCCTGGTTCCTCTGAATGCTCTACAGAACTGGTGATCCTGTAATATACACGACAGGGAGCATAACTGGGAAAGGAATCCCTTCTCAAGCAACTCTTTCTTTCTTTGACTATTTTTAGGATATGTTGTATTTCCTTACCTCCTAGGGTTGTTTTTTTTTTCTTTTCTTTTCTTAAAGGTATGAAGGGCTAGAAGTGTGCAGCAATGCTTGGCAGCATGGAGTTTTCAGAGAACAAAGCATATAGCATCACTAGCTGTGCCCTGTGTACAAAGATGGTGGTGGTGTGGGGGTCAGACCTGAAAGTTGTGTTTCCTGGCATAGGTAGAGGTGGAAAACATTGTACTGCTGGGGGATCTGCAGCAGGAAGGGCTGTCATTACCTGGCACAGAGAATTTTGATTAAGGAAATAAGGGATCAAAGGAAGAGCTGTTTGACCAAGCTGTCTTTTGTTTTTTTTTAATGTGAAATCACACTGACTGAAATAAATTTAGGGTGGAGAAACCAAATGGTAATTTTAATGATGCAGCAAAATGTTAATGATTTCATCAACCATTTCATCATAGCCTGTACCTTTAAAACCATGGGCTTCAGGGGGCAGAGGCTGTAGCATCTGTCTGTTCAGGCTTTTATTTGACATGGTTGGGTAGGCTATTGAATTCCTACTGCCTGCCTTTCGCTTAGCTGTGTACTGTATGTTCTCCACAATACCTCAAGCTGAAAATTGATCTCTGGTCAATACTGTGTGATGATTCGAACCACTCCCGTAATCAGCACCGCTCGTTGAATGAAATTCGTCGTGGGAGGCCTGATTATTGTCTCCACCAGGACTAACCCTACTGAAAGGGCTATCAGACTGTCTGAATTTGGACACTTTGGACAACTGCCATCAGGAGTTATCTATGCTTCCAGAAAGGGCTAAATTGAGCAGAGATGAAGTGCTGGTGTTTATTGATTTCCTTTTTTTTTAAAAAAAAAATACTTTTTTCTTTTTTTCTTTCACTCCTCCTGACTAGGTAGAGGAGGAGAGCCAGCTTTAGCTACGTGTTCTAGGCATTGAGGTAGCATTATTGCAGTGATGATGAATCTTTTTTGACTCCATGTCAAATTGCCTACAGCACACACTGGAAGATTCCAGGGATGCTTTTTAAGGAAAGACCTTTTGTCAAAAATGCCATGTCGTGTAAAACAGCCTCGTGGTCCTCTTGGCTAGATACTGTGGACAAAATAGAACAAAAAAGTGTCACAGATGAGGCTGAGCACTTACCAGTTTGTGTATCAGCCTCAATACAGAGGTTCTTGATCTACTGGAATAGGAAAGAAGAGAACTGCAGCCTTCAAGTAAGTGCCTGGTTAAAGGGATTCACAAAGTGATTTCCATTAGGGCATTTTTTGCTATACCCTTGTGTTACATTATGAAGCTTTCTGGTGCTGTATAAGCAGAAGGAACATACTATACCAGTACAATGAAAAGCTTAGTAGAGCCAATAATATTTAAACATTTGATACTTACTTAGATACTGCCCTTTATTTCTCCTATGCTGTGTTCAGGAGTACAGAATGTACAGAAGGTGGGTCAGACTTATTTTTCTCCCCTTGCTAGTGTAGAAAATGTTGGTAGTGCTGGTGTGATCGATACTGGGAGACTGTTTCATTCTACAGGAGCACGTGCCACTGATCTTTATTAAAAATGTATTTAAAATAGCAATAACGAATGAAGTGCAAATACCATGACTGCATTTGCTTCACAGAACGTTTTTAAAGTTAGTGTGGATTAGGGCCTGCCAAGCTTTAGTCATGGAAGACCAAAGGGTGAAACTACACCACTGTGCACTGTTGCCTGCCTACCCAGAGAGCTTTATGCAGTACCAGTGCACGGTCCAGGCTCACTAATAGCACAGTTTGTCTTCCCAGTGACAACTCCCGTGCCTCTGACTCGAGGACCTGGGCTGAAATCTTAATCTCACTGCAAAGCTCTCATTGACGTGTATGGACTTTGCTTCAGCTCCGTTTGATGGAGCGCGGTGGAAGCTTTAAAAGCATTCAGGCCAGAGTCTCTTCACCAGGGGTGTTGTGCCTGTTTGTCACCAGATAACCCTGTGTCTTTTAATGGAGTTAAAGCTTCATGGGCAGGCGCTGCCCCTGTTTAATGCCATGGCATTGTTCCCATTGGCTTCAAAAGGAGGAGGCACTCAGACTGGGACTCTCAAAGGCCCTTAGGACCCTAAGTCCCATTCATTTCCTGATTTCAGTGGGACTTAGAGTTCTAAATCCCTTTGTGAATCCAAGCCATAATGCTCTACTGTCTAGGCACAAGTATTAACAAGAGTTCTCTTTTTATCCTCTTAGCATGGTAAGCCTGGAAAGTGGAGCTCTGTGTTATCTTCCCTGTGCTCCTGAAATAGGCTGAGAATATGTGTAGCTGTTTAAATATGGAAGTTATCTTCTTACTTGAGTCTGGATTATCATCTCCTCCAGAACTATAAAAACAAACAAGTCTGGATGACCAAGCTCCTTTCTGAGCTGAAACTCTGCAGGATTGATGTTGGTGGAGAATGGGTAATATGAGTGAAGGGGGAGGAATACATCATTACTTTAACCCCTTTGTGTCCTTCTCCCACCCAGCTTGGTTCCTTGGGGTGTGCATGAAAATCAGCTATGTGACAAACCCTTTCCATACTGGCAACCTGCTTTGGAAGAGCCCTGTGCCATAGTATCCACAAGCACTTGATCCAAGGAACGTGTGGGGCAGCTAGGTACTCGCTAGTGGGGCCATAAAAAGCAAACCTTCAGTAAGAAACCTTCGTAAGAGCCTCTTACTGCCATTCTTTTAATGCCAAATGAGATTTTTGCATCTACTTGCTCCTTTCCAAATCTATTGATAATGGGCCCAGTGCTCAGCTGATGCAAATTAGCTTAGTGCCACTGAAATCAGGTCACTGGCTGTGTTGATTTAATGTGTCTGAGAAGTTGATACAGGCTCTCTGGTTCTTCTGGTGTTAAACAGTTTTCCCTCTGTAGCCATCTTCTTCCATTCAAGAGCAATGTGAGTCTAGAAATGATTTTGAGTAAAAGAAAAAGCTGTATGGTGTGTTATGTCAAAAGTAAATAATGTATAGGCTTACAGAGGATCTAATGATTAGTTGTTGGCATATATTCTTGATAGATTAGGAATCCTTATCCCATTAATGGGTCAACTCTTACCCTCTGTGATAAATAGCTTGGATTGACAGAGAAGGAAAATGATGAGGTATATTCCCTTTGCTTTGATAATCCTAAGAAACAAAGAAAAATCCTCTCACCAAAGTGTATAAGACACTCAGCTGATCTACAGTTAGTGCAGGGAACTGCTACAGAGTTGCTACTCAAATCCTACCATTTACTGTAAAGCATGTTTGCAGCAGGTAAGGCTTTAACTTAACTGATTTTGGGTCGATTTTTAAATCCCTGAAATATGAGGACTCACCATCTCCCACTGTTCCAGAGAGGAATGGGATATTAATAGGTGTGCAAGTTAATGGGAATAGAGAACATAGCATGCTCTTGCATTTAGGGGCCAGAGGTAACAACACTGCTGGGCTTAATTCTGCTCCTCCCCTAGTGAGCCATCCTGCTGAGCCAGGATGAGCTTCTCCAGGGAGCACTGCAATGTTGAGTTTCTTTCTCCCTCTGTTGTTGAACACTGTGGTTTTAGTGGCTTGTGCCACAGTTTTCTCTGCAAACAAGGCCCTTCCTGCTTTTAGGTAATTTTGCTACAAATGAGCGAGTCCCAAGTGCAGCATCGAGTTCTGTAACTGGAGAGGTCTTGATTTGTGAGGATGTTGGAAGATTTTGCATCCTTCAAGGGACTTTTATTCCTCCACCCTTGGTATCTGTTTCACTACCTCCTGTGTCAGTTCCCCCCCCCAATCGTGAGAGAGGCTGAGAGCACAGCTCTGAAACAGTCATTTTTTCACAGGGCGTTCATTCCTTGCTGAATTCCCAACTCATGGTAGCAGAGATTGGCATTCCAGGAGGATGCACAAAGTACCTAAGCACAATGTTTAGCAGAGCTGGCCCAGACATCAGAGTGGGGAGGGCTGGCCTTGCAGTGGACTCCAGACTGCAATTCAGGTGACCTGTGCTCGCACACCATTGATTTTTCATCTGACCTTGCACAAGGTGCATAACCTCCCTCTGCCCTGGTTGGCCATCTGCACTGCAGGGACAGCACCACTGCCTCTTTCATGGTCTTTGTCCTCAGACTTATGGAATAGATATTGTTCAGGGCAGAAGGGGGTTTGCTGTACGTGTGTGCAGTACTTAGAGGGCTGGAGCTCAGGACTCCACTGGGATTTTTGGGTACTATGGTAGTAGTAAAATAATGAATGATAGCTCGCGTGCTGCTTTCCTCCCACTTCATCTCTACTGCCATCCTGACCCTTCCCTGCCTGTAAAGTTCCCATATTGGCTTTGAAATGGTCTCCTGTGACTGTCAGTCTCTGCAACGATTGATGGGTGATGTGTAACTTACTCCACCAATGGGCATTTTGCATTTTTACTTCATTACTGGCTGCAGGTGCCTTGATTTGGGAACAGTTCCAGTCTGCAAACTCATTATTTGCTGAAGCTGTGTTAAAGGTTTAATGGAGAAGCAACAAGACTAACCTGGCATAGCCTTGAGAAGTTCAAGGTGTTACTCCACCATCAAGAGCCATTGTTGAAGCTTCCACAAGCTTGTTGCATCCTGGCTTGAACAGATATACTGGAACAAAATGTCAAAATGTTTGCTTGAAAGTCTGCAATTAGACTTGCTTGGGAATGGTTACAGAACATATTAGACAGAGTGGCTCTTAAATAATCTTCTTAAAAGCAAATTCATCTGGTTCTCAGAATTGCTTTCTCTAAAATTGCCGGTTGCTGTGACCAACGGGGCTCCAGTGACTCTCAGGAATATATCATTTGTAGAAGTGATTGGAGATTAATTAAACAGAGTTTCATCATCTGGTGGAATAGCTAAAATACACATTTACTTTGTGGGAGGTTGGCAGTAGGAGGGCTGTTTCCAGTGGCCAGAGATGCTGCTGTGCATTGTGGAGGCAGCACCTTGCCCTTTCTTGGCACTTTGGCAACTTCCTCAGCTCTTCCCTTCATGACTTTGGTGGTGAGGCAAGAGCATGGCATGGCTGAGTATTACCTGGGGCATCAAGGACCTTTCACTCAGGACAGGAGGAGGGGTCATGGTGCCTTTCAAGAGAAAGCCAAAAATCATATTCTTATCTTTTGTGGTTTCCCTGGGTGGCAGCTTATCTGATAACGAGGGACTCAGAGATACCTATTTAATCCCAGGGTCTAAAGGATGAAGCTTTCCTTTTCTGAATTAGCATAAAAGGAAAAAAAAAAAAAGATGCCTTCTGCATGTCATGTTTGATTTTCACTGGCAGCTTCTGCTTCTCCAACTGTTGGTTGCTAAAACGTGTGTTTGTTGTGGGTGGAAAGCAGCATAGTAAACACATGATCCTCTCCAAATATCAAGCAAATTCAGTGTTTCCCCCCCCCTCTATTTTGAATCACAAATTTTTCTTTAACCCTTGGAAAGAATTAGAAAATCCATGTTGTATGCCTTTGAAGGATAAGTGTAACCATAAGATCTTGTGAGCTTAAGCTTAAAATCTTCATGTTTCATAATCTGAATGGTACTTTACCACATACCTTTCTTAATTTTATTTTTAAAGTAGATATTCCTATTCTGCCTTCTCCTGGAATTAACAGTGTCTTTGTTATTAATGATCAAGGGAATTCCAATAGGAAAAAAAATCACATGAATTTTTAAAATGGTTCCAATTCATGCTTTCTTTCTTCTTCTTTTCACCCTGCCCCTTGGACATGATTATAAATGTATGAGAAAAGGTATGGTTATGCAGGTCAAATTGTCCCTCAACAATGATTTTAATGTTTTTGAATCTTACTCTAATACCCATATGTCAGAATTATGGAGGCTCAGATTTACTGATCCTAATG
This sequence comes from Notiomystis cincta, assembly GCA_013398075.1. Lineage (NCBI taxonomy): Eukaryota > Metazoa > Chordata > Aves > Passeriformes > Notiomystidae > Notiomystis > Notiomystis cincta. The sequence goes on from VZRX01018692.1 coordinate 140,698, forward strand.
TCACTTTGTTTTCTGACAAAACAAAAAAAAGCAAGTGTAGCCTCCAAAGGACAGGAGCAGGGAGGGTGTTGTAAGCACAAGACAAACCAGCCAGGATGCTGCGTGCGTGCTCAGTGTGCAGAGCGTGTGCTGTGACAGGCACAGGCTCTGGGTGTAGCTGCACACCAAAAAGCAGCATTCCTGGTGCATCCTTGCTGATACCCCTCACCTTGGCTGCCCTGTTGCTCCTGGAGCGTGGGGAACCGTGCTGTGCCACCCTCAGCAGCGCTGCTGCTTCCCTGTGTTCCTGAGTGCCGGCTGGAGCACTTCCTTGTGGCACTGCATCCCACCCGCTGCATCAAGGAGGCTTCTAGCAAGATGCTGATCATTTCATGGTGTCCCTTCTTGGGCAAGGACATGAGATAGCCAGACCCCTTCCAGATCTGTTAGAAATCCTGTAGCAAACCCTTGGTTTGGAAAGTTCTCTGGGATCATCTGCTGTAGCAGATGAACATCACTGTGCTGCTCTCAATTCTAATGTAACTTCTTTTTATGAAGATCTGAATACCAAAACCAACTTAGATGGTTATAAGATGTTACTGTGCAGTTTATTTCTCCTAACCTACTAGAGTGTATCCTTGCCCAAGGCAATACAACACGCTGTCAGATTGTCAGATTGGAGTTGTACCAAACATGAAAAAGAAAGAAAAAAACCTTTTCATTTTGTTCTGGTCTGAAATGCAGCAAGATGGCAAAGAAATCCAATGTAAACCTTTAGGCAGTCTATGCCTTTATTGCAGCCCTTGAAAATAATCCAGTAAACAAGCAAACAAGCATAATTTGGAGTGAATAGTGAAATGCTGTGTTTCTCTTTAGTCAGCTCTCTGCAGCCTTCAAAGATAGGTTAAGTGTCTGGCGGAAGGAGGATTTGTGTGTAGTCAAAGGGCCATGCTTTATCCTAAAAATGACCTGATTGCCTAATTATTATTTTTCCCCAACCAGCTGTAGTAGTAAATACCACCTAAATATGGACTGGTATCTGCTTTTACATTGCTCACTTTGTGTTTTCCCCTCTTTGCTTCAAAGATTTGCTGTTTGTGGCTTTGCGTTTTCCCCCTGCAAGCAAAGAACACCCCCCCCCCCCAATCATTTTGTCTGGGGTATGAAAATCTAAGGGTCAAATTGCAGACTTGGCAGTAGAATAGCTAAAATACTTTCTGATTTAATTTTGTAGAATGGTACCTGTCAATCAACAATGCATCCTTTTAAGAAAGCACTTGCATACGCACACACACACATATATATATATATATATATTCTCTAGGAAATTTAAGTAAATGAGGTAAATAATCATGTCTGCTCTTCCCTGAAACCATTCCCTCTCAGCAAGGTTAACCTGCTCAGTAGCAGAGGGTAGATCCTTTCTGAAACACTTCCTGAGAGCTAAATGCTCAAGTGCTTGAAGAAAGCCTGAAATCAGTGGGCTATGGGCACCTCAGCCCTGTCCCTTGGTAATTCCACATTGCTGTGTAACTTCAGATCCTGAATCCTGTCCCACTGGTGGAAGAAGGGACAATGGATATATAGTGAGCCCCTTCACAGTATTCCCTTAGCTAACGTTGGCCTCATATTTTATTACCTGCAAAGTGCTGAAATGCTGAAGACACAGTTTTTAACATAATTTTGACTCCTTTGTGCTGCTTGTTTCAGATGTATCACTGTGCTCCAGAAGCAGTGATGAGTTTATTTTCTCCTGACTATTGCAAAATATCTATCTCTATCTATCTGTGTATTTACTTGGGTGACTCTGCAGATGGGGAAGTCAAGGTTGGAGAACTCTTCCTGCTGTTTTCAGGTTTGGGGTCAGACTTGCCCTCATAGAGAGTGTGTGTTGTGCTCTGTTTATTTGAAGCACAAGCTCCCCTGACTTCAGGTGTGAGTTTATGTGTGCTAAACTTTTGCAGTGGAAATTCTCAGTTCTCACTTCAGCTTTCCTTTATCTTTCTGGAAGTTCAGCTCTCGCTTCAGCTTCTCAGATGTACTCCTGTTGGATAGTGGGTGCCCAAATGAGAAAAGGATGGTGCTGTGAGTGCTTTAAACACCTTCTGCCTCAAGACAGCTCAGGTCTTCACAGAAAGCTCTTGGAAATGTGTGTGTTGAGTAGAAAGGAGCAGTGCAGAGGGCCTTTCAGGAGGAAGGAGAAAAGGCATCTGGCAGTATGAGAAACAGCCAGCATCATTCTTATGGGAGCATGCAGTTTGGGAAGGCCAGAGTCATGAATCAATTCCCTTTGCCAGGGGCTGCAGCAGAGAAATTAGTAGGTTTCCACTTAAGTGATCCTGTGCAGGGCCAAGAGCTGGACTTTGATGATCCTTGTGGGTCCCTTCCTGCTCAGGATATTCCATGATGCTGTGACTCTTTGAAGTGCTGCTGAGTGCCTGGTGCCTCCCAGCGCTTGCCTGCTCTCATCTCACTGGGTGCTGCCAGCTCTGCCTGCTGGGCTCTGAGTGCCTCCCAGCCCTGCCATATTTTGCTGAATGTGCTTTTTCCTTGCACAGCTGCGTTCATTTTCCTGCAGTGGAGTCCCTTGTGAGGCTCCCTGCCTCAGGAATTCATTCGTCAGCCTGCAGGATTCAAAAATAGCATCCAACCTTCTGCAGGGACTCCCTGGCTGGAGTAAACAGAGCAGCCCTGTGCTATGACTCCACACACTTCAGTGGCCAAGCATCTCCTCTGGGCACTTTGCTCTTATTTACCTGTGAAAAAAAGGAACTGGCACTTGGGGTTCTTGATTTCTCCAAAGCCTTAAGCTGCCTTTGGCTGACTTCCATCCACAGCAGAGGAAGGAAGGGAAGCCTGGCTGAGCAGTGCCTGCTGACCTTGCCATGGTGACTCTCTTGGGGAAGGAAGGCATCTTTGGTTCCAGATGCAAACTGGCTCCACACAGCTTGCTGGGGCTCTGTTGCTGCCTCCCAGTCGAGTTGAGAAGTTATTTGAGTCCAATTTCCCTGCAGAGGAGTGCAATGCTGCTGCCTCCCTGTGCCAGTTCTTCCTCCCTGGGAAATTAAATGGCTAAAAGATGTAAAAAGTTGGTGTGGACTCTGGAAGCATGCCTGTATTTTGGAGTCCCATTGCTTTCTCTCTTTTATGCCTTGCTGGTATTTATGGAGATTTTTTCGTTGTGAAGGAATTGGAAAGTCTGGTCAGTCCTTCCTCAGTGCTCCCTGTGTTGTCTTGTTTGCAGGCTAAGGCATAATGTAGCTATCAAAGCCTCCCCCTTGGGCTCACCATGCAGTGTAGCATATTTTTGGCCTTAAGCAAGGGAAACAGATGATAAGCTGAAGCTAGTTATTCTTGTGTTGAAAGTGCCAGAGTGGGGCCAGCAATCCCTGCTGCCGTGGGTATGAGCCTGCTGCAGACACTCACCTTCCATTACTCCGTGCCCTGTGCCAGCTGCTTCTTTTCAAGGCACTGCAACATCCTGGGAAGTTGCTGTGCAGGGGAAATGATCAATGCAGTCTTAACTCCTGCCTCCTCCACGTGTCCTTGTGCAGCAAAGTGTTAATTATTGTCCATTGCTTGTAGATGTAAGTGATGGCATTTTTCTCCTCACTGCTTCTGTGTACACAGTTTCTGGGTTTTCTTTAGTTTGGATAGCAGGAAAAGTGCTGACTGATACATACAGACCCCATCCCAGACTTGGCTTTCATGTGAGGACCTCTTTTCTTGACTTCAGAGGGTCCTGAGCAGCCTTGCTAGGTGAGAATTTGTAGGTATGGTGCAGGTCAGGAGAGGAAATAGGAGAAAAAGGAGTATTGCTGTGTAATATCTGCAAATCAGGTCTGTGTTCCCTTTTGAGGGTTCAGCCAAATTGCCTGCCTTCAGTTTCTGCTCCCAACAGAATATAAAGGTGAGAGCAGTATGCTGGCCAGAAGGAATGTAGCTGTGGGAGAAGCATTGTCCCTTGTGCCTCACAATTGCCTGTTGATATTTGGAGCTCCTGGAAAGCTGCTACTCCTGGCTGAGGGTTGATCCTTGCAGGAAGCAAGCAAAATCCTGCCATGACAACTTGAATGAACACAGAGCATTACTCAGGAAGTTTCCTGCCTGCTGTCAAAAGTGCCAAACCTCTTGGTTGCCCTCAAAGACCTGGAAGCCTTCAAGCACTTTCAGCCTTTCCTGCTGTTGAAGTATTCTGTGTAACAAATATCCTAGACAGCTTCAGAGCAGTCTGGCTCTGATTGCAGTACAAGACCATCAAATAGTTTCTCTAACCCTTTGATTAATTTTTGCCCTTTTTCTGGAAGCAGGGGCCTGTGCCTCGCCTGCCCTCCATCCAGTCACTGGTTCAAGTCCCGTGGGAAATACCAGCAGCGTGACTGCTTTCAGAAACGCAGGAGTGTCAGAGTTCATGTGAATACAGTTGTCTTTTCTACGGTAACAAGGGCTTGGTTTGGTGATCCAGCCTCCTACTGGACTGAGAACTTGCCTGGACATAGGTTTATATGCTACAATAGAGGAAAGACATTTGGCAGGTGTCAGAAACCGTGTTTCCCACGTTGCAGTGATACTAAATTCTCTACCTTTCCTTTTAACATAGTCTCTCTTTTACTCATTCCTGAGGATATGAGACGTACCAGCTCCTTTCTGGGCCATATCCCTTGCTGTAGTCCTCTTGGTGTAGTCAGCAATGTACAAGATAATTACGATTATTTACTCTCCAAAGTGTTGTGATTAAAAGAGAAAGGTGACTTGTAAGCATTTTTGAGGATAAGCCTAAGTCCTCTGTTACCTGAGGGTAAAAAAGAGGAGCTATTAAAATGCTCCAAAAGATCTACCTGTAAAACATATATTTATTTGCCTCTTTTTTTTTTAACCCCCCCCTTTTCTTTGCTATTTCTTTGCTATTTTATTTTACTTATTTTGTGTGACTAAACCGTAGCTGAGATGCGACTCTAAGGTAGGAACTGCTATGAAACAGAGATGAACCACACCAGGACTTTATTGCATAATGTCCAGAGCTGCTGCTGATCTGAAACATTTGCAGCTTGCTAGTGCTTGGGTGGTGGTTGGTTGTTGGCTTGCCAGGGTGCAGGACTCAAGTCAGGCTGAAGAATGTAGATACTCAGGAATTAGAGGGCTGCAGGCCTGCTGAGCAGGACCACAAATCATGCATTAACTTGCATTTGCACAGTGCTCTGAAGATGATAAATGCTGCCTAAATATTCACTTGAGCTTCAGCATGAATTAAATCCAATAGAAACATGGTTTGGGTATTATTTTCAAAACACTGCAACTAGACAAAGAGCTTTTTGTAGTGTTTTTTTGGTTTTGTTCATTTAAATATTTATGAAAAGTATGGGGAAAAGATTTCATTAAGACAGAAATCTTGCAGTATTCTACTGAGATGTTTTCATATGTAGTTCTGTGGTGTAACTGCAGCACCAAATCCTACAGTTTCCTTTGCTTCTGTGGCTACAGTAAAATGTGTATGATGACACTGAGAAAGGCAATCAGAGTTAGATGTAGATCTCCCCTGACCCTTCAGATTTTGCAACAGGAGTTACCACTAATTTCCCTCTTTCTGGAGAGGGTCACAGACTGCCCAGCAATGACTGCACTCACTGTGGCTGGAGCAGTGAGCTGAAATCCTCTGGCTGGTGTTATACAGAAATTCAGAGCAGCTGAGCCATCAGTCCCTTCCAGCCTGGAAAGGGAAGAAGCTGGGCCAGGATTCAGGGGAATGCTGCCCAAAGCCAGGCTTTAAAACACAGCCTTGCAAATCTCAGACATGCTAAAACCCCAGTGGCTCCTGTGGGTGTTGAAAGCTCTCTTGGGAGTCTCAGCCACTTTATCCAGGTGACTGAAGGCTTTAGGACCGATTTGGGGAACCTCAGCCTGTGTTTCTGGGGGATTTATCTTCTAGCAGCCCTGACTTGTGTTTGCAGCAGTAGGGATGATCAAGGTCTGACATGCAAGGACCTATATGGTCTTAGCAAATGATAAAAATATATAAGGAAGTTTGTTGGTTTTTTTTTTTCTCCACTCCCAGTAAGCCTTTCTGGGTAAGACAGTCCCTCTCAGTTTAATGTCTTTGTGCTCTTCATCCTCCTACTGTGCAGTGCAGAATCTCAGCCTTTAACATTTTTCACCTTGTTGGATTCACTGTGTCTGTTAGTACAGTGGATGAGTCATCTGGTATATTTAAGTGCAGACCTTGGAAGAAGATAGCTCTAAAACTGCCTTTTCTACTGGAAGCTGATAAGCTCATTACATATGCAAAAAAGGATACGTTTTTCAGGCAAAGCCAATATATGACTCGGTAGCAAAGACCAGTCGGAAATACAAAATATATGTAACAATGAATTTAAACACCCTACTAAATCACAGCTATGCCATTTTATTAGACGTGCCTTCCTCAACTATGAAAGCTTTAGCTATCATATAAATCTGTCTCTTAATAGTTAGCAGTTACAGTTCTTTATAATTTATTTATTGGATACTGCTCAGCAAAAATGCACCTTCCTGTCAGCTTCCTTTATCTACTACATTTTGTTCAATGCTGCAAGCCCAGATTTTTTGCTGTGCTCTCTCTGCTGGTGCCACGTGAATGACTGAAGTGCAGTCCAGAGGTTGTGAAGACAGGTGTTACAACGAAGTCCTTGTGCAGCTGGCACTGAGCAAGGCCCTGAGATGGGCTTCTGCAAGCAGCTTCTGGCATTTATCCTCCTGGGCCACCCACTGCCTAGGGTTTGCTTAGCACTGTGGGCACTGGGGCCTCTCAGAGCAGTTCAAAATGGACATGAAAAGTGTTCATCAGCCATTAGGCCTTGCTGGTATCCCAGTTCAAACCAGGTGCTATCATTTTTATTGCCCTAATGTGATGTGCTTAGTGCAGTCACTTGTTCCAGATGTGGGAATAGGTGTGAATGTCTCTGATAAGTGTTTGAGGAGATCCTGGCCAGCTAATAAATGGCAATTTGAGGGTGTTGAACATGACTTGTGATGCTGGTCAGGTATGTGTACAGACTGCCTTTCAGGGTGGTTCTCACCTCAGCTGTCATGGTCCCCCCCTGCCGTCTGGTGTGCAGCAGCCATTGACATCTGGGAGCTGCCATGGGTTTGTCCATCCTTCTTTCCTTTTGGGTCATTAGTGTCTCACCAGCACTTCCAGTCAATCCAGAGAGTGGTATTCAATTCAATTAATTCAGAAAGGATTAGTAATTTATGTGGCTTGTGGAAAACATACCAGCCAAAACCAGCATGCCTAGAAGATAGTCAAGGTTTTACTATTGGTTTCAACTGAGTGCAGTTTTCTACAAGTGGAAAGTATCTATAATGAGGGCTTGGAATGGGTAAAAAAAAATTCACCCTGTTAATTGGTGCTTTTGTTATCAAGTATCATCACAGAAAAGTTTTGATTTACTCGAAACCAGTGTCTCTCTGCCAGTTCCTGCAATAGGTTTCTCTCACAGCCATCCCATTCAGTATGTCTCTGTAATTTAAATAAGTAATTTAGCTCCTTAAAAAAGCATATGATTACCTGGAATGCTTTCCTGCATTTTTAATTTGCTTTTACTCGTGTCAGACTACTGATGACATTGCAAAATGAAATGAATATTTGATTGCAGAGTTTATAGCAAATGCAGGTCTAATTGCTTAAGCCAGTTATGTTTATATATCTGATGCCATCAAACTTCTTTTGGAAAAATACAGCAAGACCCCAGTCTGGCAAGGGCCCTTAACCACATCCTTAATTTTCATCCACACTAATTTTATGGAGGCTACTAGGACTTCTCAGTTGTTTGAAGCTGAGAGGGGGGCTGGCTTGTTTTCTTCACACAGGAGTAATGCTGAGGTTTACACCCTGTGTTAGGGATGGTGTGGCAGCATGAGCTGGTGGGTCCTGGTATCTCAGAGCAGATGTAGAGTAAGCTCATATTAAAGCTGTGCAGTTGGTTGCTTTGCTTGGTAAATGCACCCCTCAGCTGGATGAGAAGTGCTACTCTGAGCATCCATCTTGTCTGAGATTCAAGGAGAGGCCAGGAAAGCGGCGGTTTTGCTGTGTGGTCAGGTGTGGCAAATGCAAGTGGCAGCTTGGCAGCAGTAGGGCTCTTCTGTCACGGATATTTAAGCAAGTTATTAAAAAACTTATTCTTGTCCTTTCTGTGAAAAATTGGTGTGAGTGGTTGAGAGATGATTTGTTTATGCCTGCTAGCTGCAAAGAAAACTTCATCGTTTACCTTTTAGAAAAAATTAGGCTGGAACCAAGCAAGGAAATTTAGAAGGTAAAAAAAATTAAATTAAGCTGTTGAAAAGCAGTGAAATTCTGAAACATACAGAGAAAATGTGTGTTAGTGAGAGCTGGTTCTGTGCTACCTCTGGAAAAATAACATCTACAACAATTGAAATACCTTCATCTGTTCCAAAGGGAAACCCAAAACTGAATCAATTATTAGTTACCCCTTCTGTATCACAGCACGTAACTTGAGGCATTTGTTCTGAAATCCAGAAGTTTTCCTGGAAATGGAGGATTACCCAAATTGTTTGCCTGGAGTTGGCAGGTAGTGGCACAGCACCTGCTTAACTGAGAGCCCTGTCTGGTAGGGTGATGCTTCACTTGCATGACATGGGGTGACATGTGAAAGCCAGGCTTGAGTGTCTAAACTTTCATTAAACTGTTGCAGGGTGGTGCAGGAGGATAACTCTGAGGATTTTAATGGGATTGCAGGTGTGTGACAGATATTGTTGGAGGCACACCATTAAAGGTATGAGCACCTCACACCAGAAAAATTTCCTGTACACCTAGAGCAGCTTTTATTCCCCTTTGGCTTGGGATGTGTCTGACACTCGATCCTGGAGCTGCCAGGAGCTGGAGTCTGTCTGCTTGTAATCTGTTCCACTTTCTGGTGCAAAGAAGAAAATACTTCTAATGTGAAATCCATTTTAAAACACACACACACACACACACTAAAAAGAAAACCAAAACAAAAAAAAAAAAGCAACCCATTGAACCCCTCTACAGCTGTTTGAAAGCTGTTCGGAAGTATGGCATATTAGGAGTAGTCCCAGCTGAAATGGATTAGCAGGCAGAGTTCAAGTGAGGAGGTCAAATTTGTAAACTGAATGCAATTTATCTTGTGGCACTGCAGTTTATCACATGGTTGCAGGAATAAAGAAATGCCACACACATGCACATATTCACACCTAATAATTTAAGAATAACTGGAAAGGGTCTTAAAAGACATTAAGAGACTTCTGATGACATCATGCTATCTGAGGTAATAAAACAAAGATGGTTGAAATCAGTTCCAAAGCAACTGTAGCCCAGAGATGTCTTTATATGCCAGTCTTTCTGTATATTTCATGTCTCAGGGAAAAGCTGACTGAACCCTAATATTGCATACTAACTGTGTGAGGAGACACTGGTTAAGATTTTTCCTCTCATGGATTTCTTCATGCTACATTTGATTTATTTATTTTACATTTACAGAGATTCTTTAATGTCCGGCTTAGTTGCATTTACAGATCTTTAAAACTTGTGGGATGGTTTGCCCTGTAGAAAATCAAAAGAAAACTGTTTCAAGGCGTGACTGTAGTTTCCTTGGAGTCTCTCCTTTTGAGAAAGTTTTATTTTCTGCTTTAGAAGCCTTTCTTTCCTTCCTTTTTTAATCTTCATCAAGAGCTGGAAGGTTTCTCATTGAATTCATGTAACAGATTGTTGGATAGCTGATTTCATGAGGGTGGCTGCATTTCCTGGTGGTGCAGAATTTCCATGCTTTGCCAGTGCTGCCATATTGATGATCTTTACTGTGTTGGGATTGCATTTTCCCTGACAGGATGCAAAGCTCATAGAATGAGCTCGTAGGAAATGCTCTTGAAAATCTGGTCATCTTGGGACTTTGAGATGACTGTGTTGTCTTGAGACAATGCAGCCTGTTAATAACCTTTACTCTTGGTTATGAGTATCATCTAAGCTTGTGCCTGTGTGTTCATGGTGCTCTGATGTGGGAAGGTGTTCTTCTGTCCTTCAAAAGATGTTTACAAGTGTCACCAAACAGAAAAGGTGATGGGCCTCCTTTTGGAGGAGGACTGTGACTGCTAAGCCATTTGCTCACATTTGGTGTTAAGTTTAATGATAAGGACATCTTTTTCAGACACTTGAGGTGGTGTAAACTCCAGGGAAAGATGTTAGCTCACATTAATAATAATTATTTAGAAGTGTGACAAACTCATCTTGAGCAGCCTCTATTAGACACAATTTTGGAATGAAATTTAAAGTAGAAGGTAATTTCTAGATGCAATTAAAAACTTGTCAGAGTGGAGAAGCAGCCACTTTCTGTCTCGTTTTGATGGTAAGCACTGTAATGAAGTGGCTCAGCCTGGCATTTTCCTGCCTGCAGCTTGATCATGGACAACCCTAGTGCAGTATCTGATGCAGCTGCATTTCTAATGCATTAAACTCTAAATGTTCTCAGAGGCAAAATATCTCAAACTTGTTTCCTATGATAATTTTCTTTTAAGGATGTTTTTTTTAACAAGTCCCTGAAGCATCAGTACCCCTTATTCCAATTACAATCATTTGAAGATGTAATCCCTGCAGATAACTATGGAGTTGGTATGGTTTGCAGCTTTTCCTTATCCTCACATGCCAGTTGCTAGAGGGATAGTAACTGGAGCATGCAGCCCTCCTTCCAGCATGCCTTTCCAGGCTGCACATTTCTGAACTCCTCCTTTGCTTTTGCCTGCTTATCTTTTATATTATTAAGGAATTTGACGTGTGCAAAAAAAGCTTCAGCCACAGGCTTGGGACTTCTTTGGTTTTAGACCAAACCCATCATATTTTGCTGTTTATGCATCCCCATTTGCCACTTCCAGTTACTCCAATCTACTTCTAGCCCAGGCAGCCCCTGCAATTAGGCTGTGGATGGACTTTTTAATTGTGACCATCTAGCCCCAAGGATGAATTTCTTTGTTCCCCAGTCTGGTTTTGCCACCTGCATTTCTTAGAGCCTCATGTCAAGTTAATAAACTTTGGTGAATGGTGAATGGCAAGACCATGATGGGCCTAAAATATCCATTGTATGCCAGTGTCCATGTTTTTATCTTGACATTTCCCAAAAGCAGGACATTTAGTAGCCAATCTGTCAGTGTTTTGTCTTGATCTCTCTCCATGCTGGCCTTTTCAAAGGAGCTGGCGGTGACTAAGCACATTTTAAATCAGAATTATTGGACTTGATGTCCCTCAAACCCCCTGCACCCTGACTGACCATGCTTAGATCGTGTCTTAGTTCACATGTAGTGTTTGACCTGCAGTGAGATCCCTATAGAAGCATCCTTTTCTGGTGCATTTCCATGGTTTAGGATGCTCTTGGGCTGCAAAATGTGACAGACCTTCGTGAGTACCTTCCCAGTGTCAGCTGGGGCTGACAACAATACAAAAATCAATTTAGCATGGAAAAAAAGGAAACCAGTATGTCCTAAGTTTGGATGCTGGTGTCTGGTGGGATTTTTGATTTGTGTGTGTTGTTTTGGTAAAGATTGGAAGAGTTCTAAGTTTGTGCAGTGCTAGGCATTTTATGGCATATTTAAATGTCTATAACATAATTCGCTTTACCATCAGAAGGCATAAATGTCAGCCTATTGACACATTATAAAGACACAAATGGAATGTAGCCTGGCAGACTGGTGCTGGTTTTGAGGTTTAATAGTACATCTGTATCATTTATCCCAGCGGGAAATAACACAGGATGTTGCCTTGTAATTTTTTACTACTGTATAATAAAATGTAACCACAATAAATGGTGTCTAAGCAAGTAATGCAGCAGATTCTGGATTTTGTCCAGTGTGCCTTTACCACTTAGGTAAGTTTTGCCCCCCATAAGTTTAGGCAAGATGGGATTTTGACTGGATCCAAATTCAGATTGTATCTCTTTAATACATATATATCTATAGAGACCTTTCTGTGCATTCCACCTCTTAATTGTCTGGTGTTGCAGTCTGCCACTTCATTCCTATTTAAATCACTCCCATCCTAAGCTGAACTGTCCTTGAAAGGGTCTGTTCTGCATTTTTGCACTTCAGGAATGTCTTTGCAGGTTGATTGCTTTCCCAAATGTCCTCCCTGTGTGCAAGTGGGCTTTTGATAAAAGGTTGAGGGCGATATTTCATGGAAGTGTTATCAGACTCAGGCAAACAGAGAGCAGGGATTTAGTGTGTTTGTGTTGGTGGAATTTAACTGATGGTACATTCCCTGCTTAATTCTAGTGGGGCATCTCACACACCTTTCAGCATCCTGGAAGGTGCTGTGTCCTGCCTGGTGCTAGTCCTTTTCTACCTTCGGTGTCTGGGTTGCTGCACTGCTGCAGGCTGTTTTTGTTGTTTTTTTTTTAAATAATTTTTAATTTTATTAAAGCCATGAGAAGTCTGAGAAAGGAGTCAGCACCCAGCTAGACACTTTTGCAGGGGCCTGATAATGCAGAAGGGCTCTCCGGTTGCTTTGTAACATCTGTCCTGCAATGTTCCAAGTGAAGAAAAATATGAAAACATTATTCTGTGCATATGAGAGTGCTGCACATTTGTAAAAAGACAATTAACATAGAAATGAGGGAAGCTTTTGATTCATCAAGTAGATTCAACAGACTGTGTCATTTCCTTGATTTTCATTTTAATTAGGATTAATCAGTTTTATCTCCTAAGGTCTTTGCAGAGAATTTACACGAAACAGAAGACTTTGGTCAGCAGTGTGCCAGTGTAATAGCCCCTACTTGAAGAAATCCAGCTGTGTCACGTATAACCAGGATTAGATTTGGCAGGGCTCCAGGCTCCCCTCTCCTCTCTCATTAAATGCCTGGCTGTTGCAGGGAACTCTCTAGATCTTCCAATACCAGATCCTGGGTTTCACATAGCTGCCTGGTTGCTTGCTTCAGAAACCACTTGGAACCAGAAAAAAATATCTCTGGGATGCCAGCTTGAAATATTGGCTGCTCTCTGCTTCAAAGATAGGCTCAAAAAGTCTTGCTTAAACTCAGCACTGGATAGTCCTAACAGCTGGGAGCTAGAGCCAGCTGAGACAAAATGAAGCTGACCTTTTCCTCCTCAAACTCAATATATTTAACAGAAGCATTTGGGTTTGGATGGAGCTTCAGATATGTTAGAAGTGAAGGAAGAGTGAGAGAAAGGAGCCAGGTAGTTCTATAGGAAGAAGACTAGCAAGCCAGTGGCCTCGTAGGGGAAGCAGCTGTGATCTTTCTTCTTCTTTCTTTTCTTTTTTTTTTTCATATTTTTAGAAGCCTCTTATCCCACAAAAAAAAAATCTTTGAAAATAGTTACAAAACCAAATGAAGTCATTCTGATTTAGTTATTAGATGTATTTCTGAGTGGACAAATTTCATCATGGAAATCAGAATAATTTGCAAACACGATGAGCATTTTGTTATGATTGTTTTTCAGTACCTGAAACAGATATCTTGCTACCAAAACTTCCATATTATCTTATTGTGTGCAAGTGAAAATTTAGCTTCCAGTTTGTTTCTTTAGTGGAACATAAATGTTCCAAAACACGTGAAATGTAAATGTTTTCCTACTAATTGTAGGAGAACAATATTTCATCCTTGTGGGCCCTACAACAGTAAATATCAAGTGTAGGCTTTGAGCATCTTGTACACTCAACAGATTTGAAAGCCATTAAGCGTATGAACAAGAAGAAAATGGAGACAGAAGGCAAAAATCGCTGAAGGGAAAAGCCTACTGAAAGCTCACAAAGCATTTTCAAGCTTGCCAGAATGACCTGCTCCGTTCCCGCTACACAGAAGTGTTAAAATGAGAGCGGGCGACCCCTTTCCCCCAAATCATTCATCTGTTATGTCTGCGATGTATTTAGACTGAATCCTTTCCCAGATGCTGCAGATCTGTCAGTTCCAGGGGAAATTAATGGGATTTTACCATTTGCTTTGAGGAAAAGAGGACTGGACTTTCTCCCTCTGTCTTTGGCAGGAAGGAGCAAGGAGCTTTCCTGTCTGCTCTCTTTAAATATTGCCTCTTTTTAAGCTTTTTTTTGCCAGATAGCCTAATTTGTGTTACTGCAATATACCATGCTGGAAAATTACAGAGGTTAATGTACAGCACTATGATACACAACCATAATGGTAGACTCTAATGTTTTTTAAATGGTAAACCAAAGGCATTTGTAATACGAGTTGTAGTGAATTGCCTGCACTTCTTGCCAGGGATTAGTTTAGCATTGCTTTTAATATTTTATGCACTGAGGTTGTTTGCAAAGACTAAAAGCTTCACTCACTTTGCACACTTGTGCTTTGTTCTGTCCCTGTACAAAGCACAACAGAACCACTCTCTTGCTGATGAATTGTATGTCAAGAAGTTCTATCAAATTACAGTTATACTGCGCTGGAAAGATTTTTCTAGTAATCAGTGAAGACTGCATCAGATTTATGGTGTCATAACTGAGCCAGGTAGTTAGAAATCTAACCTTTTGTAATATCACAGGTTGCATATTAATGTTTTAAATATCTAAACCACACATGAATGACGTAGGACATTTTTACTTTAAATGTTACTGTAGAGATTTGACGGTACATAATCCCATTAAAACAGAAGAGTGCAAGATGAAACGATCCATTTGCAATTATAATTATGCATATTGAGATTGACCATTCTTTAAAAAATTGGAAGTGCAAGGTTGAGAAGGGTGCTTGAGCAATCACTCTTTGTTGAGAGCATTGATGGAAGAATAAAAAATTTGAAGTGGATTGATTTGTCAGTAATCTGCATGAAAAAGTATGGGAAGCATTTCTTTGGAACGTGAAGAGGAAGGTAACCCTTTCACTGTCGTGGTTAGCTTTGCTTGGAGAGCCACCACAAAGAGACATGATCAAAACCAGAACAGCAAGTAACACTGAACTACTTCACCTGCTCTTGACACTTCATAAAGAAAGAGTATTAGTTGATCAGCATAGTATTGGAGAGTCAGCATGGCCTCATGAGTACTCCAGAGGAGGTAGGTTTTGTTCTAGCTCTGTCAGGGGCCTACTTTTTGACCTTGAGCAAAAAGGTTTTGTCTCCATGCCTTTCTTTCTGCTATTCCTTGATTGCCTTGTCTTCTTGGAGGAGCTCTTCAGCAGAGATTTCTTTGCATTGTGTTCTGTGAACAATGAAGTCTGAGCCTCGCCAAAGCCTCTAGGGGCATCTCTGAAAGAAATTATAATTGTTAGCTTTAATCACTTTCATCAGTAGTACTTGGTAATGGAGGGTGGCAGTGTGGAGGATTTGGAGAATCTGTAGGGTGCCTGTTAATGAAGTCACCGTGGGTGAAGGTTGCTGATTTGGTTTCGTTGGGCAGATGCAGAGATGCCGATGCCCGGGAGCAGGGCAGTGCTGCTCCGTGTGGTTTCCATCCCCAAAAGCACGACGCCAAGTGCTCACTCCTCTGCTTCTGCAGAGCCAGAAGCAAGGTGCTTGGTACCTTTTAGCAAGCAAGGCTTTTTCAGAAGCCTCCTACTGCTTGCCTAAAACTTCGTGTGTTTTTTCGTGGGTCCCTCTGTTGTGAGCATTTGCCACAGAAGTTGGGCTGCATGGCTTTTTGCAGTGAAGACAGCTGCTTGAGGGTGAGCCATCCCATCTTGATGGATTCTCCTCCCAGCCTTTGATGTTGCCAGATAGAAAGTGTTTATCATTGCTCTCCTTATTAGCAGCTTCTGATTTGGGATGGAGGTGCAGCAGCATGCCAGTTTGCAATCAATTACCCTTCTCGTGGCCTCCTGTGATGCAGAGCAATGTGCCCTTGTCTTCTTTGGGTGGATGCATCACCCAAAGCAGGAGATTCAGAAATATTTAGCCACATGAGCACCAGCAGCCATGTTAATAAAGGCAGGCTATGTTGAAGTGTCTCCATTATTCATTTAGCAGTAAACTTGGCAGATAGAGCTCCAGGGTAATATGGGATGAAGCAAGGCAGAGCGGTGATTCCTCGCTCCTTAGCATCCTAAGTGAAGCCACTTTCCGAATTGTCCAGGCAGAGTATGACCAGGGGAGAGTTGGGGAAGAAGCAGCAAATGATTTCTGAGAAGCACTGGAGGTTTGAGGATGAGCAGGTTATTCAGGTGGTGTGGAGAGTTGTAAGAGAGGATCAAAACAAGGTTCCCTTGCATAAAGGGCAGGAGCTCCACTGCTTTGAGTATTAGCAGGAGTCAGAGGTAAAGCAATGCCTCTTTCTTTAGTGTGTTTATTCTCTCTTTTAGTGCTAATGCCAAATCCCTGTAGTTCCTGCAGTGCACCAGTGCCAGTGAGCATTGACTCTCTAACAAGTATTTTGCAAGATCTTTGTTCTTGCAGGATTCCCTGTATGGTTCCCTTCTTATTTTAATAAGAACAAGAATTCCCCAATCTGCATTTGAAATCTGCATAGAAATAGCATATGACAGAGGCCAACTCAAGGTTACACATTTGGCATTTGGGAAGGGAAGGCAAGAAAAATTTACCAGTCAGTACACTCACATTATGATAAAATAAAGGTGAGCTGGGAGAAGAGCATGTGCTGAATCCTAAAATGACACAGAAGAGCCATAAACCACAGTATGTTGTGCCATCTCTAGTCCTTTATGCTCCAAGAAGAAGTGAAATGTGGAATATCATAAATGCAACAAAGATCTTGTTTTAATTTTATTTTAAAAGCTATTGCAGGGCAGTGGGGTAACAAACATTAACTTCTTCAAACTAGGCAAACTGCAATTGCTCTGCTCTGTACTGCTCTCATCAAATGAGAATTATTTTCCAAAAGCTTGGAACCACGTAAAGGTTTTGCTATAAAGCACAAGTAGAGTAGTCTAAACAAATGGCATTTTTCCTAGAAATAAAGTATATGGGTGCCCTTATGAGGTGTTGCCTGGTCTGCTCTACACTTGTAAAAGTGTTTTTTCCTACTGAAACTGTATATATTTGGTCAAAATCCAAGGCTGAAAAAGGGTATAGTCTCTACATCTAGAGACTTTTTCATTTGTACAGTGAGGAATAATAACTGGCCTTACCCTGAGTTTGCCTGTAAATTTCTTAGATGATCCAAAGCCTGTTTATTGCTTACAGAGGCAATTTTGCTGACAGGCAAGCTGGAATAGGTCTCTTTTTCTTCCAGAGCATCCATACTTGCCTATTATAGAGAAATCACTCAAAAAGCAGCATGTGTGCTGGACTCTCAAGCCTTGTTTTAAGTTTTAATTTACTTGTCTGACTTCCAAGGTTACTGAATGCAAGCAATTGCTCCTTCAGTACATAAATAAGATGAATTATGCGTTAGGGACCGATGCCTCAGCCTCGTTCTTCTCATGCTCTCAGGGGAGGATCTGCTGATGAGTGCTTAGAGCTGGGGTGCAACTTTCTTTTTATACCATTGAAAATTAATGTAAGACTGTTCTGGATTAAATAAGATGTAGAATTGGAGCCCCAGGATTTTTTTATTTTTTATTTTTTATTTTTTTATTTTTTATTTTTTATTTATTCAGCTTTCAAACCTTTCCATGTTGGTGCTTTTTCCCTTGAATTCCACTCATGATTTCTGAGTCAGCAGTTCTACCTCTGTACCTGCCTTTCTTATCNTTATTTTTTGTTTGAAACCTTTTGAAGGTGTAGGGTGGTCCAGGGTGTGGAACCATGGCAGCAGAGTGAAAGCTGTGCTACAGCCCTGGTTGGGGAAGGCTTGGGGACTCACTGCTGCAACTGAAACAATTGGCCCCAGTTTAACACTGGATCCTCTTTTAATCAGCCTTTAAAGTTTTTTCGATACACTTCTTTCAAATGACATGACCTGTGTTCTCCCCTCCAGGTTGCAGAAAATGAGCTGGGCTTGTAGTTAATGTTGGAAGCAAAATTCAGGCAGGAGGACTCATTGCTGTTTCCCTTGCATGGGTTTTTAATTATATTTTCTAATTGTTTCCCTGGGATGGGATGAGGTCCTAGGGTCCTGTGCCATCCAGCTTGACTCTGACAAGACTGACTCTCACTGAAGTTTCATCTGTAGCAATCCCAACTGTGAGGAGCAATTTTTCATGTGTAATTAATCCTAATAAAACCAACACTTCCAGGAGGCTGACCTGGATCCATCCATTTCATTGTTTTGTCAATTAATGTTATATTTAGCATCTAACACTCTAATTAGAAGAAAATGCTGAAGAGGTAAAGAGACAGAGAAGTTTTAAGTTTTAGCTGCTGAGGAAAAGGAATTACTATCCTTGCAATCATAATTTATTTTAACTTCTTTTCAAACTAGATGTTTTTTTATTCTCGTGCAGCGACCTCTAAAAACCTCTGATGAATTGTCTGGTTCAACAATAGTTTATCCAGATCACATTGGAGCCTGTTGTGGGAAGAGATACTTATTTACCTGCATATGGGTTTGATAGAATATCTAAGGTTTGAATCTCTAAGGGTTTTTTTAATTATTGGCAGTGATATTGTCCACTGATTTTTCCTCTGACCATGTGTTACTGCTGTCTTCCCATGCAGAGATCTGCTTCATAGACATTAAAAAGTCTTACAGGCTTTTCAGAATCAGATCTGTTGATGAAAATCAGTTGCTCATTGCTCTGTCCTTTGGTAAATGCATAGCAGAAAGTTCATCAGTGCCTAGTAAGTCCTCAGAGGCAAGTATAAAGGTTTTTTAATTGTTTCTTTTTCTCTTTGTTTTCAGGAATGTTGAATACAGTTCTCTGCAAAAAATAGCGTGTGGATTTCTAGCACCTGAAGAACAAGAAAAGGTAATTACTGGACCATACAGTCTAGCCTCATTTGTTTGCTGTGCTAAAATATTTAGACCTGATCACGTTGCATGAGCCTCCAGCACTGTCTCTACATATGGATTTTGTGTATTTTCAGTTATGCAGGCACAGTTGTTTCTTGAGAATATTCCTTTATGTAAAGGGAACAGGGGAACAAAAGCAGCAGAGCATGAAAATGCTGAAGCAAATGGTAGGAAAGAGCTTACCGTGAATATTTTTGGTGCATGTAGAAAGTGAAAAGGGTAGAAGAGAGGAAAAAAACCTCGAGCCTTATATGTGCCAATGGAAAAAGAGCTGCAGAGTTCTCTGTGCTTGTAAGTCTGCCTGGTGCAGCCTTGCAGCCTGCTGGGCAAGTGTTGGAGGCGGCTCAGTGATCATCACTGTTACAGCAGCCTCCTCGTGTTTCAGTGACCGAGTAACTCCAGGGGTGGTGCACCCTGCTCCAGAGGTTGTGAGCTCCTCTCTTGCCTGCAAGTCTGCCTCTTGCAGTTGGATTTCTTGATCCTCCTGGGTCGTGACATTGTGTTGGGGCAATGCAGCTCGGCAGGGCTGTGGCTCAGTTGCTGGTGTTAAACAAAATGCTGTTCATCAAACTTGCATGAGACACTTTGCCAGGGGCTGCATCTTGAAAGAGTAGGATCCAAAAAGCAGTGAGCAGAGTTGTGCTGCTCCGTAATGCTGCCATCTCCTGTATTTTTTCTACCTTCTTTCCAAGGCTGAGAGGTGAGCACCCCTACAGGGCCTCGAGTGGTTTTGCACTCTTTCCTCCCTGGAGGAAAAGTTGAACAAGGCAGGCATGGCCATGTTGAAGAGTGGTGGGTTGTGCTTCAGCTGGTATCTCCTTATAGCTGTATGGTGATCCAGAAGGGGCACCAGGAACTCACCTCTGCCTTAAAGTCTCTGTCAGGCATGATTATTACTGGAGTTAAGCTGAGGAATCTACATGAGGTGAACCTTTCAGTAAGTTTTTGTAGTAATTAATATAATGACTTCAAAGTAAGAAACGGTGTCGGTAGATACCAGTATGAAGAACAAAATGAATATATAATGTGAAGGTCTGTAAATCTGAGCATAGCAAAGCAAGCCTAGTGAGTCTTAAAAACATGGATATGAAGAGAGAGACACAGCAGATGTTTCTGGGGTCAGGAAACTTTCTGTATGAACACGTGGCATGTTTTTACAAGACACTTCATTTCATTGCTTGGGTTTGAAAAATGCATGTGAGTGACATCTTGTGTTCACTACATCTGCAGTGCCATACTGCTGATGATTAGCACGTGCATTTTAGAGGCAGTATGAAACCAAGATGACAAACACAGACAAATCATAGGGTGGAATAATTCTGCTTTCTCCATGTATCAGCATTATCATTTTCTGAAAGTCCGTTTTTCCACCCTACAAATGGAAGTGTCGCCTCAAAAAACGTGTCGAAAAACACTTCAAGGGCCTAAGTTTGCAACTTGTATGGAACCTTGTGTATTTTTCTTGTGGTGGTCTTCTGCATGCATCAATTTAGTGCAGAGTTATGACTGGAGAAGAAAAAGAGCAGACAGAAGAAGAAGCTCTTGGAGCAAATAAAAGCTTGATCAAAGTGCATTAAACTTTTGGAGAATCATATTCTCCTGTGTTTGGGGTCACAGTGTTTTGAACTACCTTCCACGTGCTAACAAATGGGATTAATTTTGTTGGATACTTCCATTTGGATTTATGGTGTCATTTAAAACTCTGTAATGCTTTCTGTCACCATCACCAGCTCATTTCTCTGCTGTGGGACTGTCATGTTTGGGCACTTGACATGTATGGGAGATGTAGGATGACTGTACTGGGAGTCAGACAGTTCAATGCTCTGAGTATAAGTCTGTTTATCCATGTCAAAAGAAAGGTTGAGAAATTGGATTTCTTTAAAATAATGAATTTTCCAAGGGGAATAATGGAAGGTGATGCAGATTGCAGTATGACACGATGTGTTGGCAAAGAGGCAGACGTGCTATACTGTTGAGTTTCACTGGTATTTCACTGCTCTTTTATAAAAAGGTGAAATATTAGTCTAAGTTATCTGTGCAATTTAAAATTATCTCTCCAAGTTCACTCATTTATGTTTACTTATGCTTTTGGTACAGTTGTAAAGAGATTTCCAAAAAAATAGTATTTCTTTTTGCAAGTAGGAGATTAAAAGCATGCCCAGATCCATCATGGCTATGTGCTTTCTGAGGCCTTGAAACACAACTACCCACACTATTGCAATGTGCCTCCAACATGGGAATTATCCCCACTGGGTTTCTTAAAAGCTATAGGTATTGTTTTAAAGTTCCACATAAGCAATATTGTAAGTAGGTAAGGGTATATATGTAGCAAAAAAATGGCCACTCATGTTGTTATATTTGATATATATTTGTTTGGTGAGGTCAGGTAGTCACACACAGTTTTTTTTCATCCCGTAAATGGGATCCCACAGAGTCCTTTAGCTCTGTCAGCTGTATGAGCAGAACAACCATGAGCCCTTTTATTCCTCCAGACTGCAGCAGTGTCCTTTAATTTGGTGCTGCGTGGCACTTGTTTGCAGTGGCTGCCTAGGGAGGTATCAGGTGTATTTCATGGCTGTGCAGACACAGTGGCTGCTCTGAGCATGAGCCAGCCCCTACCAAAGGCTTTGCCCCATCTTATGGAGGCAGTGACCTTGATGGGCATGTTCACCCCTGTGCAATGGGAGCTTTTTGCAGATGGAGTGGATTTCTTGCTGTGCTGCTGTTAGCATCAGTGAGCAGGGTCCAAAGCTGCAGAAATTGAGACTGTGCTTTTATTTCCTGCATGGCCAGACTAAAGGAAGAAATCCCAAGGCTCAAGGGCATGAGAAGCGCTCTCTTNGAAGTGCTCTCTTCTTTTGTTCTCCGTGTCTTTTTTTTTTTTTTTTTACTGGCTGGCCATGACATTAAGATTTCTAATTAATTTAGAAACCACAGGCAGTTGAAGAGAGTGAGCAATGTAATAACTGGGCCATGGGGCAGAGTAAAAGCACATCAATTATTCAGGCAGTTGCTGCTGCTTATTCCTTTCCCAAAGCTGGGCTGGCTGTCAGCGTGTGTCAGTGATGCTGCTAATGCCCTTCAGAATTTACATGCATAAATAGTGGCCTTTTAAAATCTGCATGAGGATAACTTTAGTATTTCCAACAATAGCTTCCAGCAGCATGCTCTGTGTAGAGGGTGCTGGAGGCTCCAACCACTGTTTTGGGTGCTTTGTTCAAAACTGGGATCTTGGCAGGTGCATCCCCCAGAAGCCTCTGCTGTGGAGAAGTTGCTCCTCATAGAGGTTGAGGGGCAGCCTGAGCCAGGCAAAGAAAGAAACAGTCCTGCTTTAAAATTCAGGTGGTGTCTGAGAGTGTTCTCTCTGGGAGAGTGAAGTCCAGCATCTCTTACAATGCATCATCCCCTCCTCCTATTTCTGTGATGTCTCCAAAACACATTCTGTGAAGATGCCTTGGATGCCACTGGGGCTGGACCCAGTGCAGTTTCTCTGCTGGGTTGAGGAGTGGGAAGCATCCTTCTCCTCCTTCTCCTCCTCACTGCTCTGGCTACTGCAGGTCCTGCACTTTGACTGAGCAGCTGGAAAGTTTGAAACAGAGGAAGCTTCTCTCATGGCCAAGAGCTACATTCACAGGACAGGCTGTGATTGTCTTAAATGGGTGCACCTCTAAATCTCATATTTGGGATGCCACAGGGAACAACACTGACTCCTGCATCGAACCAGTAAGGAGAGTGAGAACTGGGGGACCCGTTGGATGTTTCGATGAGTGGATGACAAAGCCTTATTTTTCTGTCTGGTTGGCATGGGTATCCCTGCTGCTGGAGGCAGCCACCTTGCTTTTTAAAAAGTGAACTAATTCGTGAAGGCAACAAAATAAAATGAGCCTTGCTAATTATGTGTTGTGCCAGTGAAATGACCAGCTTGGGTTTGGAAAATGCTGGCTGTAATTAATGGTGAAAGGCTTTTTCTCTCATCTATGTAGCCATTATGAATCACTTCTCCCCAAGGAAACTTTTAAATCTGTCTCACTGGGGAGCCTGAAGAGGAACAGGTAAAATGGATTTGCCTTAATAGCTGCAGTTGTAACTTAAACACTTGAAATGATATTAAGCATCTCTCTCCATTAGCATTTCATGTTGATCCTGATGATATACCAGCCGAGGCTAAGACAGGATCAACGTTCATTAGATGGAAGAAACTAAACTCTGTAGACAAATGCTTTGGCTAAATGGGGCCTTCATTGCACTGAGAACAAGAATGCAATTAGCTGGAATGTTTGTTTACAAAATCTAATTCCTGGGGAGTATCTTCTCAGATTGCCGCTTACATCTCTTGGGCTGGTTTTGTTGCCAAGGCTTGCAGGTTGACGGATTTTGCAAAGCTTGGTTGTAGGATGTATAGAACAGATGTTTCAAACCTTGCATGATAAAGCTAAACCCAAGTGAAGAGCAGGGGCTAAGCTGCAGGTGTGCCAGGCTTTATTTGTGTGTTCCTCACATTTATTTTACAGTTTGCAGTTAAGTGCAATTAATAATAATTATTAGATGTTCCAGATATTAAACAGTGTAGGCTGTAGAGAAGCTGGAAATCGTGCGCTGAGTGCTGTTACTGCTGTCCTCCTGTCCCCCACCTGGAGCCCAGCCCAGGGGAATCACTGATGGCTTCCAGCTGGGTGAGGGTGCATCTCTGCCAGGATAACTGCATGAAGAGCCTTGTCCTGGTTGGTTGACAAACACTGACACCCTCAGAAGGTGATTTCGCCTGTCCGCAATGCAAATCGTGCTCTGGAAATGCTGCTTCTCTTTGGGTTACAGAAGCAGCCAGTGGGAAATGTAACTGCTGCCATTCAGATACTAGAGCAGAGTTTGTCACTGCACAGGGTTTGTGGAGTGGGAAGGATCAGGCACTTTGAGCCAGTGCTAAAACCAACAAAACAGTATCCTGCTAACTGTAAGCGTGCAATAAAACACTGCACTGCATGCTTGGATATGGTGTGGCAGTATTTCTTAGCTTTTTTTTTTCTTAGTCCATGTGGTGGCTTTGCTTTCCCTGCATTTTTTCCTAGTGGCTTCCTTGCAACTGAATAGTGTCTGCACTTACCCATGGGTGATACTGGGCAAATAGGCATTTCCTGGACACACTTACCTCATGTATCTGGTGGCAAACATGAAATAGTTACCAGAATAATACACTTTCTTCCCTATTTGCTGAATATAGGATATGAATAAAATAGTCAGTGTAATCTGTTTGGCAAGGGCTTATGGTCATGTTAAATGATGAGGAACAGACTAATGAAGGCCACCCTATTGATGGATAAGAGCTCCAATTTACCAAGCCTGCAGTAATTAAGTAAAACAAAGTTGCTTTTGCCTAATGTGCAGACTGGTAGGTGATGCACAGGTATGTGTGTGTGTGTGTGTTATACAGAGTACAACAGAGCCAGGAGGCGAGCTCTGGACCTCTGTGGGAGTTCAGGGTGGGATGGGGCTGCTGCAGAGGCTCCTTATGTGGTTGCAAGAGGTAAAGCCTCAAATTCCTCCAGATGTCTTAGCCATGGCTTGTTAAGAAGCTCATTGCAGTGTTGTGGGTCCTGCTGCCTCCTCCTGTGCAAGGCATGCTCTTGCTTCTCCTTGAATTTAAGGAGTCAGTGCTGAGGTTTGCTCCTTGGGAGGCACTGCTCAGGAGGTCCCTTGGGAGTCTGTGCTAATACAGCATTTAAAACACTGCTTTTTCAGTGTCAGCACTGGAAATGACAAATGCTTCCCTTAATTTGAGAGAAGTGTGCCTGATATTACATGCTTATATATGCCTGAGAGTCTATTCTCAAGACAGTACATGGGCCTATCTCCTATGAAAGCTAATTGCACTATTAGGAGAAGATATCCTGCTAACTTAATAAGATACATTTATTTGTGTCTTAGAGGATTTTTTTCCTGAGGTGGAAGAAATCCTGAACGGTGCCAAATTTTATTTGAAGCCTATTGTTCTCTGCTGTCCCTTCCTCTCTCCCCATGTCAGAACTGTTCTGGAAATTGAAAATATTTTATAAAAGTTCAAGGCACGCCAATGTAATTGAAGGCAGGCAGCACTTATGAAAGCTGAAGGGGAATTCATCATGCAGATGACTTGAGGCTGATTTTTTTTCCTGTGGGATAGTCAGTAAGGAAGCAGCATTGCTGACAGGGCTGTATACATTAAAGGTATAGAAGACTCAGGTGAACAGAAAGGACTATGGCCAAAGTGTCTCCCTTTGCCCCTGCTCTGATGTGACTTCAGCACTACCACAGATGCTGTCAGGAAAGACAGTTTTATTGCCTGGGCCTGCCTTGGGGTGGAAGACAGGACTTGGGGCCTGGCATCTACCCCCTCTCCAGAACCCCCCTCCTCTTGGCATCCCACAGTGCAGATCATCTTTGTCTTCTCTGCACTTTCACAGACAGTTAAAGCATTAGGAGCTGGGCATTGAGATTTAGTACCAGCATGACTTGAACTTAAGTCTAATTTAGACAAAAGTTTAAAGAGCTCTCTCCCCTCCCTCTCCTGCAAAGAACACTGGAGGGTCTAAATGCACTGTATCTGGCTTGGAGACATTTCCCTGTGGTTTATTGCTTTGCTTTTATTGATGGGCTGTGTTTGCTTTCACACAAACTGATTCATTTGGACACAATGATTTGTTTCGCAGAAGTTGTTTGCTTAGGGATGAAGGCTGAATTAAGGGGGTTTTATGGGGTAGAAACTTTATTTCCACAGACTTCTTCAGATCTCAGTTTCACTCCCTGCAAAGTTTGTACAGACTCAGATAAAGTGGCCCTTGGCCAAACTGGGAAGATGCAATGTGCCAAGTAGCTGTAGGGAGAGCAGGAGGATATGTTAAATTACAGAGAGCTTTTGAAAATTTTAGAATGTCCTGCAGGAGTAAAACATTGGACCTTGTAAAAAAAAGTAAGATGATTTGATTCTGCTTTTTAATTTCCAAAAATAAGAACGAAATTGGAACAATCAATCCAGTTTTATTAAAATATGAAGATATGCTAAGTACACCATTAGATATGTATTTTTTCACTATAAATACACCCCCAAGGAATCATTCTATTTTTAAGATGATCTTGGTATTATGATAATGTAAAAGAAGTCTATAATTTATAATTCCAGTTGGAGGTGTAGAAATTTAACATGTCAGCTTCTCTATTCATTACTCCAGCAGTCAAGACTAACAGACTGTTCCTTCACCTTTGCTGTCAATCATTTAGATAGACCAATTATGGATTCAGTTAAAAAAAAAATATATATATCAAAAGAGAAAATGCAGCAGAAGAAGGTTCAACATACTAATTTAAAAAAAAAAAAAATCCAACCCATCTGTAAGAGTACATTTAGTCCTACACTGTATGAACTTCATGGCCAAAACTCCTCAGCTGTTACTCTGGCCTTTCTGAAGGTGCCATATGAACTAAGTTGAGAAGTAGCTCTCCAGTGTTTGTATGTTGGAAAAAAATTTGTAACAGCTGACAGTCATTTCTTGTACCATTTAGAAACACTCGCTGCCTGGAAATTCTTTGGGGAAGAAATAAAAAAAGGAGGTGAAAGATAAAGAGTCCTGTATTGGTATTTAGGTCTGCATTGTGCAGAGCCACTCATGGATGCTGAAAAAAAAATGCATTCTGGCTGGATTGAGATCTTCATTAATTTTAAACATTAGTTTTGGAGTTTTGAGCCTTAAGGTCTGCAGTGCAGTGCTTCTTTAGCACTCAATTTAGAGGGGACATAATTGCATTGACCTCTGTTCTGCCAGTACTAAATATTCAACGTGCTCCAGAATAATTCCACAGACCTGAAACTGGAAAATCAGATTCCTTATTGAGATGCATGAATTTAGTTGCAGGTCTCAAAATCTTGTTTTAAAGCAGCAGCATTTCTTTGGGGTAAGTTTATTATGACAAAATAAGCATGGCCAAACTTAAATATAGTTAACCTAATATGATCAGACTGATTTGGAGCAGAGGTAGGTCAACACTAAGTGCTTTTGAAAATCTCATCCCAGCTCTCCAGAGATTAGGGCTATGAGTGCAGAGCCTTAGCCTAAGTCATGCTGAAGAGGCAGTAGGAATGTTTCTCAATGGAGAGAGGCTTCATTTGGACCACAGAAGCACAAAGCAGACTGGGGTAAGAAAACCTGCAACCAGATGAAATAATATCCAGCTTTGCCCAAGGCACAAGGCTTGGAAGTTAACCCATGTGGGTGCATCTGTGAGTCTCTGCTACTGCAAAGTGTGAATATGGGCAGCCTCCCAGGTTTTGGGTGGGTAGGGGTATCCTCTCCTCCCATGTTTTGTTCAGTACTGCTGCACCAAGGGAATACAGATGAAAAACTTGAGGCTGCTGGCCCCAGTTTTCTCTTTGGTTTTACCTCTTTTTAAAACCCCCACATTCTTACAAAGGTAGTGTCCTTCGGATTTGTAGCACTCACTGGAATCTCACAGCTTGGAAGCTTATTTTTGGTGTAATAATTTAATTAAAATACCTAGTAGTCCTGTGCTGTTTTAGTCATTTGGGTGAGTAGAGTCGTGCTGTTGCATGAAGGAAGAGGCTTGAGGGCTCTTCTCTTGTATCTCTGTGAATGGTGCATGTGACTGATTCAGTGAACGAGTCAAAAATACAAGATTTACTGATGCCCTGGAAGGAGTATCTACACCTTTTGTGTGCATGGCTTCCCACTGAAATAAGTGGAGTTGTGTTTTCTGAAGTGAGCCTGAGTTTGGCCCCATGTGGCTGTGATGAGAGATTTGACCAGATCCGAGTCCCTCAGTGTTGGTCCCTCTGCAGGCAGGGAGATGATTCACTGTAATACCTCATCCTCAGATATTACTCACTGATAGTGCTTCATGCTGCACGTGTCCAACTGGTGGAGGTGCTTCTCCCATCAGCCTTGGTGTCCCCACATCAGATGAGTGCAGTCTGCAGGTGCCTCCTCTCCTCTCTTTCTCTTCTTTCTTGGATGGACCACATATCTAAAATTTTAAGAGCATTTCTGCTATTAAAAAAAATAGCATAAGCAGGAAGTTTAGCCTTTGAACTGCAGCAGCACAGTGCCTTTTGTAAATGCACACAGCTGCTTTATGTATAACATGTGCGTGACTTAAACCTCATGGGTGCTTTCCATGATCTACCATTTTATACAGGAACACACTGAGTAAGTGGGTCTAAACCTATTGAGGCTGGCCCTTTGAGACTGACTTTTGCATGTCCTTATTGCATGGAGCCTGCAAAAGACTGGAAAGACATTTTGTCAGTGTCAGTGTATCCCTGGGCTAGGCCTGACATCAGATAAAAGGAAGAAAAACCTGCAAATGCTCAAGGCAGAGGATAGGAGAGAAGCAGCAGGCTGAGTAAACAGATGGGCTGGGCCAACATTAAGAGCAGGATGGTTATGGTAAGTGTAATGTGCAGAAGTCACAGTACATCAGCTGGCTAATCAGTGCTGAATGATTTGTAGGCATCTCAGCAGAGGTGAGCTTTAAGGAGGTTTGAAGGAGAACAGTGTCGTGGCTCTGCAGATTTGTACTCTTCTCCTGCAGAAAGAGGGACTCTCTGGAAGACATGAAGGTTATTACTTCAGTGCTGCTTTTCTGCATATATTCTTCCTTTTCTACGTTCTTTTTCTTTTTTTTTTTTTTTTAATTCTTTTTTTTCTCCACATTTGCTACAGAGTCTCTCTAATGAGCCAGGGTGGTTGTTGGCCCAGATGCTGCACTGCAAATGCTATTTTTTAAACCAGCTGAGAATCTGGCCTGATATTTAGCAGTCGCTTAGTACTTTCATCTTCAAAGTACTGTGCAAACATTAATTAATTCTGCTGGGGAGCATACAAGAAGGTGCTGCTGGAATAGTTATGCAAACTGCAGAGCCACAAGAGATGGCAAGGACAGTGTTGCTGGGCTTGGGAGGTCTATGCTTACATACATAATTCAGCAGAGCACAGCACAACAGGTGCTTTCATGGCAGAAAAATCGCTTTTAGGTACCTGTATTTTCCCTTGAGTGGGTGGTTGCTGTTTTCAGTGGAAGAATGTTGCTGCTGCCCTGCTTGGGTAGATGGGCAGCCTGGGATTTCTGTTTCCGCATCTACTCCTGCAGATGTGTTCAAGCTTGCAGAGACAGTAACTGAGCAGCCAAGCAAATGCTCTGTGGATGCTCATTGCTGAGGCATGGAGGCTGTGCAAGAAGTCAGGGCTGCAGCTGCATGCTTTTCACTTGGAAAATGAATAAACCACTTGCAGCACGTGCAGACTTGGAGGTGCACAGTGCTCTGCTCTACAGTGAAAAACCTTTTTGCCTGTGCAAAGTGTTGGCTTGGGCAGAAGTGAAGAAGCTCAGCAGAGCTGCAGAAACAACTGTGGGAAAGCCTTCCATCTTCTCTTAAGGGCAGCATCAGCAGCCTTTGGTGTGGGCTGCAGTAACCTGCCCTGGAGAGGATGAGGAGTGCTCACCTGTCCATCCCTGGCTGCTGGCTCTGCACAGGCAGGGCAGCACGAGCTATGGAGCAGCAGCAGCATTTAAAGCTGGCACAAGCACCAGCATCTCCCAGCTGCACACCTAGCACGCTCTGGCACAAGGCAATCAACACTGCCTGTGCTTTGAGACTTGCCTGGAGCACTGCTTCTGAGAGAAAACACAACTCCAGACACTGAATCCACTCAAACAGTCATTATATCAAAAGGAGCTTTTAAAAGATCATGGCTACTGATGCCCAATTATTAGCAGGGAACCACATGAACCTTACATGACTTGATTAATGCTGTATCAATCCAGCAGACATCTAGGTGTGAGAAGGTGTGCAATTTTTTGGAATGCTGGGGCTAAGTCAGAGTGGGAGCACAGATGGAATGGAAGAAGAAGGCAGAGGGATGCTTGACGACAGCAAATAACATGGCTGGAAAGAGATTTTGCTCACTGGATGTCTGTCAGGGACTGGATGCAAATCTGTGCTTTGGTCTGAAAGCTGAAGGCAAGAAGTATATTCAGATTGAATGGAAATATTTGAGCAAAAGACAGATACAGGTTGATAGGAGGGGAGCTGGGTTTTGGCTTGGCTTTGCTGACCTTGCTCAGATGAGCAGGTGGTGGTGAAGCTTTAAACTTCTCACGTGACTCATTTAATAGCACCTATTGCCATGACAATTTTTGGAAGCTGTGCAAATATATTTAGAAAAAGTGTATTTCTTTTAGCTTTGCCAAAATAGGTAGATAAAGTGTTCCTGATGGCAAGCTTGCATTCTGTGAGATCCTACTGATAGTTTTCTGGATTTATTATTCAAGGAGCCAAGGAAAGAGAGATCACCACGACTGAGGACAGTTTCTTTTCCAGTGTGCATGGTCTATGCATTTAAGATAGTAAAATTATATCTAGAACTGCACAGTTTTAATTTCCCACTCTTCTAAGATTTCAATAGATTAGCATGCTCAGAAATATTTCTTTTTAATCTCAAGATATTACCATGCCTAGGTTTGCATGAAAGGCAAGGCTGGATGTCTTGAGGCTTGAAAGCTGTAATCAAAGATGTTTATATGAAATTTTAGTGTTCCATCATATCTTACTGTCTTGGGAGTGAAAAAATAAACTTAATGAACCTAGATCAGACAGATTTGTGATGAAGTCCCAAAGAAGAGAAGAGGGCTTGCAAGTAGCTGTGATTTTGCTGTGTGATTTTAATTTTATGGGCCCCTGTTGTTCAACGTTTTCTTCAGAGTAACTAAGAGTTGCATTAAATATTAAACAAACGGTGTGATGATTCATAAAGAGGGTCATGAGCTCCATATGTGAGTTAGAAATTTAATCTCCAGCTGGTTTCACTATAATCCATGTCATATGTCCAGGATCAGAGAACTCCAGTGTCTTCGAATAATTAGTTAGTGATCAAAACAGAGAAAAAAAAATCCATTGAAACAATTTTCTCTTAGAAAAAGCTGTTTCTTCAAAACAAAATTGCTTGTTTAAGCTCATTAATTTTAATGGGGTTTTCTTTTGAGCGGAAGTAAGACAAAAATAATTTGGATGATGTCAGGATGTCTTCTTGATAGCTGCAGAATTGATAATAATTTTTGTGTTCAATGCCTTGCATTTAGAGTTGTAATTCTTACTTTTAATGGGAAAAGAGGAAAGTGAGACTTTTTCTTTTCATCAAATGTAACTTACTTTAATTAACCTAAAATAACTTTCTTTCTAGAATGCTGTTTCACCAGAAAGGAAAACTTGATTAGCTTTTTTCTGATATGTGTATATAATTTTAATACTAGTTCAGGTATGGAGCAAAGAATTAAAATCTCCAGCTCTTTTATTTGGATTAGGAAATTAATTTTTTTCTCTGCTTCCCCCTGGAGCCCTGGAAAAATACCTGTCAGCCTTTCATTGCAGAGACAAATATGCTGAGGTTTTCCCCAGGCCTTGCAGAGGTTGCATCCTCCTTTGCATGACAATTATGAGAGGATGCTGGCGGATACCAAACGAGTGAGGAACTTGCTCATCCTTTATGGCAGCCATGTGCACACACAGACACACAGGACCAGTGCTCATCCAGTGTCCCAAGAGGTTTTTCTGTGCTCCAGCTTTCAGCCTGCACGCGGATGCAGGCGTGGAGTGTGAGTATTGTCTCAGTTGCATCTTCCCTTTGAGCTGTGAAACGTGCTTTTGGGGGGCATTTGGAGGTTAAATATTGAATGTACACTCAAGAGATACTGTGGAGGCAGTGAAGTGCAGGCCCTGTTCCCGTGGTGTGGGTCACTTCATGCGTGGTGCTGCACACGTGGCTCTAAGGAGCATTGCTGTTGAGTTTAGTTGCTCGGCTCATCAAGTCAGTCACAGCACATGCTTGAATTTAAAAGCAGGCACATGGATGCACACAGAATTCAGGTTTTAATGCCTATGGTGTCTGTAGAGCTCTGAAAGGACAACTAGACTAAGTCTCCTAGGGAGGAGGGCTGTCCTTCTTGGTGTGTGGCTTGGGTCTTACCTCTTTGTTCAGAAAGAAGTAGGGTATGCTGTTTCCTTCCCTGTGCCAGGATGGCAAGATCTGGAAGTTATAGGAGAGCTGATGGGCTGGAATCTGTGGAGTTACTGGTCCAGTCTCCCATGCAGGGCAGGATGATTGTCTGCATGAGACCAGCTTGGTGGTGGCTTTGTACAGCTGTTATCTTAAAAACCTCCAAGGCTGGAGGTAGTGCTGTCTCTCTTACGACCTGCCAATACCCAGGGCATTGAATGTTTAATTTTTAATCCTTCTCCTCTTTTACTGGGAAAAATGTTTAGACATGAACAAATTCAAGGTAAGAAAAACTAAACTAGATTAAAAAAATAAATTAAAAAAATGACATCTACTTAACTGTGTTAGAAACATGTAACAGTGAAGCATGCAAATGGTTACGCAAGCAGGAGTTTGGTATCTAATTGTAAATTAGATAGACAGCTGCAGGGTATCAATAGACATATGGCAGGAATGTAAATAGTTTGCTCGCACTTTAGTGACATCCTGGAAAGCTGTGTGTAAACTTTCTGAAGTGAAGAGAGAAAAGACGATTTCCTGGAAAAGAGGGTTTTCGAGAGAAATAATTGCTAATAAATAATCTGTGTCCCTCTGGAAGGCGAAAGTTTTATTTTGGCACTCGCTGAAGACGCAGCCTCTCATCAGACTGCATTTTCCCGTTTGGCTGACGGGCACCAGGCGAGCCGAGGGAGGTGCCAGTTGCGTTGTGTGGTTGGAGCCATCACACATCAGAGCCGCTCCTCCGCGGTACCTGCCTGCTGGTTTCAGCACGGCCTCCTGGCAGATGCTTTGTGTCTGCCAGGATTTAGGGAAGATGGCAAAGAGGAGGGTAAACAGTTGAGTGATTCAAGAGAGGATGTCAGATTCCAGGGTGTAAATTCGTATGTCAGTGGCCAACACTCCTAGGTGTTCCACCAAACAGAATGCAAGACTTGCCTGTGTCCCAGCTGTAGGGGTTGCTGCTGCTTACAGCCACCTTTAAAATAATATCCTAGCAGAGTGGAATGCCATGAGACGCTGATTTTGGCTTATTTTACAAGCCAGCAATGCTGTCTAAATATTTAATGCTCTTTTGTTAATAGCTGGCCATCCCATGTTTTGCTTTATATTATGTGATACTATTGAGGCCATAACAATTCCCAATCTAATGATAGCTAAGGTTGGTTCTCATATTATCTAAAAGATACAGCAAGAGTAAACCTTGAATAGCTTGCTTGATTTCTGGATGGGTGTCTAGTGACTTACTTCTTAAATAATTCTTGTAAAGTTTGCAGTGGGCCAAACTCTGGTGCTTTTGGGGTCAACAGTAGCTATTCCAGTTTACTTTGTTGGGTTTGTGCATCTGCCTTGGGGATGGATTTCAGTCTCATAGCTTGTTAATTGTAATTTTAGTCAAAGGGCCAGACTTACTTAGGAACTTTATTTAAATTTTTTTTTATTAAGACAATTTGTGAAGGATGCAAAGAGGCCTTTATGGAGTGGAAGCAGTGAAAGGAGAGCGAGGAAAATCAAAGAAATCTAGACATCAGTAATGTTTCAAAAGTACATTTCACAAGGGAGTTTTCCTTAACTATCCTTCAAAGATGACATGACAGAAAATTTGGGTATTAATCAATGGTGCTATCTCTCTGTTGGGTTCAAGAACGCTTTTTAGAAATTAAGATTAACATCTGGTTTAGTCTACAAAGAAATTTTAGAATTGTAAAACTTTAAGTAACCGTAAATTACTTAAAGTGCATGGAGGATTAATATGAGAAAAAAAACACTTCCAAGCATTGTTCTTTAAGAGGTGAGCTTAGCCTGTGTAGTCATAAGAGTTATGTCATTGGTATATCCTTACCAAATAATTGCAAACATATAGCACAAATCAGTCCCTGGAATCAGTGGACACACAAATACGCTATAGGGAGTTTTATTACAGCAGAGCTTGAGAATTGCAAAACCAATTTTCCACAGAAAAATTGCTTTCATATGATCTGAGTGCCATGATTTGGTTTATTTGAAACACTGTAAGTCAAGCTGTTCACTGGGATTCCTAACAGGCCTCTGTAATTCAACATTTATTTACAAAGGTCTAATTTAGAATAGAAACTATTCCCACTGTTTGTAAATAAGAAACTGGAATATTTCTTGTGCGTATATGTGTGTGTGTGTGTGTGTATTTAAGTAGATAATTTTCTACTCATGATGTAGGAAGGTGTGGCTCTTAATGACAACCATTGCTTTCCAAAAGTTACTCTGAAACATGAGATGTGAGCTCCATTCTTCTTCTTTATTGCAGCACATTTCTGATTTGGTTTGCAGCAGGCAGAGAACCTCACAGTCAGCCCATGGCCATAATGCTGTGGATGTTTTCTTCCCATTACTGGACTTTGGTATTTCAGTAGCCTCCAACTGCTTTCTCAAAACACTTCTCTATTGGTGTTTCACTTGAAAAGAACGGTAAGTTATGCCTCTGTTAGCTGTGGTGGCATTTTGGTATTTTAATGGCAGGTCATTGGCATTTTAATGACTCTGCAAGCTTGGTTCTGTTCTAGATGAGTCTAGAGAGCAACATGATGAAGATCTTTTCACATCCATGATGGAAATAATTTGCTATAAAGAGGTGCCTAGTAGCATTAGGTGGTCATAGGTGGTTTTCTGACTGTCAAAACCTGGGTGTATTTTAGTGCTGAATGCTGGGAACTGAATAGGCCAGTATTCTAAGTGGATGAAGTGTCTTTTCTTCTTCTGGAAAGACTGGTCAGTATTTGTTGGTGGGTTTCTCTGGGAAGGCTAGGTTGAACTTCCTCTAGGTAAAAGAAGCCTAATGCTTTCTTTCAGTCTTACAAAGCTGTAAGTAACTTATTTTCTAGTGTGTGATTTTGCACTTACATGCTAAATTGAGTGCAGTGGGTGCTGAATCAGGCCCTCAAAGAATGCTCAGGAGTGAATTCCTAAAATACTTAAACCTATTTTTCACCAGCTACAGATTGATAGAGCATTAATTCTTTGTATCCTCCATGGGTTTCCCTGGTGTGAGTCTTGCCTGTATTCCCACTCTCTTGTTTTCCATCAGTGTGGATATTTGGGTCATTGTCTCCTCTCTTCTCATCTCCCATCCACAGCTTCCTTCTTTTCAAATCTATCTCCTCCTTGGTCCCAGGTGTGACTGATGGCAGCTCTGTAAAAAAATGAAGGTTCAGTTTGAGCAGAAGTGTTGCTGGCTGTTGCTTCTTCCTTTAAAGCCCTCTTAGGTGTTTTTCAGTGCTTCAGCAAATATGTGGTCATTCTCTTCTTCTTCTGGCTTTCTCTTTCTCTGTCTTTGTAGTCTGAGTCCATTTCAGCCATGCCTAAGGCCACTGTGCCACCCCAGGAGCCTGTAGGTCCATGTTCCAATGGGAAGATTCCTGGCCCCAGTAAGGAAGATACTCACTGGTGCTGGGGTGAGATTTCTCTGCTGGGAGATGCCCATTTCTGCCACAGCTCCAGCCAAGTCCCCTTGGGGCTCCTGTAAGGCTTGTGAGCTGAACCTGTTTTCCAGTAGTGGAAAGGTAGAAAGGGAAAAGGATTTGGCTGCTGCAGAAAATGTCAACTTTTTTCAGGGGAAAACAGGAGAAATCAAAAAAAGGAAGGCAACTTCTATTACAGATCATGCAGAAGAATTTGACACTGTTAAAACCTGCAAGTTTGGCTCACTCATCCTGAGCTGGGTGGTCCTTCCCAAGTGCTGCATGACTGTTCCACAGCTGGCTGAGCTCCCTGCCTGACTGATTCCTCTGGGTGCTTTACAGCTGTGTGACAAACTACCCACTGTGTAGGTGAGCAAAGAGGGGTTTTATCAAGGTAAAATGGACTAGAGGAGAAAATGAAACATTTCAATGCTGCCAGAAAGACTGTAGTGGACCAACTGAGGGCAAACTGCTTCCAACACAGTTTTGACTTGTTTTCACTGTCTTTGAAATAATTTAGGTTTCCTGGGGGGAATTTTGTTTTTTTTGCGTAATACTTTATCTTCTTGGAGTTTTGATGAAATGTCAAAATGTGTGGAGCTTTTCCAGCTAGCTCAGTTTTGCCCTTCTGGAAAAAAACAAGGTAGAGAGAGAAGCAAAGTCAGAAGCTTTATCTTGCTTTTTTGAAGATGGGAAGCATGATTTCTAGTGAGATTTAAGGATATAAAACCTATTCATAATAGTTTAGCATTCAGAAACTCCTGTAATTCTTGCTATCTTGGGTAATACACTAACCTGCTGAGAGAGAGAGGGGAAAAAATATTAGAAAATATCTTCATCAACAACCCAATATATAACTCTCTGCAGTGCCAGCTCCTGCTGGCTGGTTGTCTTGATTAACATCTTCTGGATTGGTATAACTGAAGTTTACATATAAATTGCATGTTTACTAATGTACATTTTTATTTTCCATTGTCTTGGCTTGACAGAGGCTTCACCCTCTGGGCTTGCTGTGTTTCATTTTCTGACCTATTGAGGGAAGCTCAAAAATCTTTCCCATACTTATTTACCATTTTTAAATGAAAATATTACACCCTGAAGTTGAGCAGCTCAGTCTTCTTTAATGCAATATGCAGTTTGCACTCAGATCACTTGCTCCTGATATAATTTATACATGAATCATGAATTATGTTTGGATTCTCAGGAAGCAAAAATAAATTGGGTAGAGCCACATCCAATTATGTAATGAATTCCTCACGGTAAAATTTACAGTGGGGATGTTGCAAAGTGGAACACTGATAAAAGATTTCCAAAAGATTTGCTGCAATATCTCCTGATAAAAACAAACCTCTGTCCATTTTAGGCATAGTAGAGCCATTTTGACTCAAACAATGAGATATTTCAAGGTGCATGGGATTGTTTTTCATTGTAGCTTAAGTGCCAGTGCGTAGAACAAGGAGGAAAATAAGTACTTGGTGCAGTCTCACCAAGCAAAAGTTTTTTCCCAACATGTTGTAAAAAACCTGCTTCATAACTCTTCTTTATGTCTCTAAAAGCACTTTCTGTGCTGCATCTAACAGATTATATTTTGAGGAGCTATTTCCTGACCCTCGACTTGACTTTTTTTGAACTCACTGCTGAACCCTGCCTTACCGGGCAAAACATGGCTCAGTAGCTTTTGTAAGGTGAGCAAACAACCAGTGGCACTGGGAGAAGCATTGGTAATTTCACCTCTGTTTGTGTCATTGATTTCTTTTAGTGGCTTTTTGTTTGTATTTCCTTCCATGTGTTTCTCACTGTGCCTTGACCTGTTGCTTTTGATTCATTTTTCACTCAGTACTCAAGCAGCCCAGGCTCGGGTTATGTTGTGCAAGTGTTGTCCTGAGCAGGACTTCTTCACTCTTTCCAGTGAGATGTTCTTCTTCAAAACCCATGACATGGCTCCATCTCAGAAGCTGCATAGCCATCTCAGCTGAAGGGTGGAGCATGGTGTTTGTATTAAATAAATCTCCTTCTGGTGCTGCAGCTCAGATTAGAAAACTTTCATGACAGTGATCATGTAGACATCAATGGCTATTAAGGGAGCATTTCCCTTTCTTTGCTTTGAGTTTCCTGTTTCAGCAAGTCTTTGTGCTACTTTGCACCAAAAAAATCTGTGTGGTGGGGAACTGGATTTTGTGTGGAAATCAAGGTAGTTGCATCCCAAGAGCTTTGCAAGTAGAACGTCTTAGCAACTCTCAAGGCTTAATACCATTTAATTGATAAATGTATCTATCAACTCTGAAGTGTTGAAGCACAGGGCAAGAGCCTGGGACTCTGTTGTCTCATTCCTGCAGATTTTCAGAGTTCCCTGTGGTGGCTGTAATTTTCCAAGAGCTTTAAGAGGACTATCTTGGCCCACTCTCAAGCTGATGATGGTAGGTTTGCCATCATCTTCAACAGGCTGAGGATTTCCC
Source organism: Notiomystis cincta (assembly GCA_013398075.1). Lineage (NCBI taxonomy): Eukaryota > Metazoa > Chordata > Aves > Passeriformes > Notiomystidae > Notiomystis > Notiomystis cincta. The sequence continues at coordinate 178,409 of VZRX01018692.1, forward strand.
TGAAGAGGATTAAAGGGGATGTGTGCTGTGATAGAGTTCAAGGTCAGAGAGAGAAAGAAAATGCCCTTTTTCTACACAAAACCAGCCTTAAACTCTCATTTCTGCTGCCCACATGGCAGCACTATAGAAAGGTGCAGGAGCCATGGCTGTGGCAGGCTCAGAGGGGGTTTCTAACCAGAGAGTGTGGTCTAAGCAGTCATTTAGGTGACCACAATCTGTGGTTTGCACCAGGGGCTGTGTAGTGGGAACACTGCCAAACCAAAAGGCATGCCTTCTGATGGGCTCTTCCAAAACCCAACTGAATTATTCCATTCCCCTGGTGAGGAGACAGATCCAGGGTTTTCATCTCTGATCAAAGGCATGCTTGGCAGCGCTGTTCTTCAGAGTGTAGCCAGTGCTGATCATACTGAGTTTTGTACCAAGTGCACTCCACTTGTGCAGGTCAGAGTGGAGCTGACAGGAGTTGGATGCTTGTGCTCACACCTCTGCTCCAACTACACACTTGGGGAAGGTGTCCTGAGTGAATGCTTTTTTGGACATCAAAAGCCAGAAAAATGTCAAGATGAATGATAAAGTTCTTGAGAGTTTATGGCTTTCCCTATAGTCTTAGCTAAGCAAAACTTGATTTCTTTTTCCAAGTGCAAATTCAAGCTGAGACAATAATTACTATCCCGTTTGTTTGTCACCTTGAAGGAAGAAAGGTCAAATATAGTCAGCCTGAGAACTACTTTGCCTTTTCCCCTTTGAAGCATTTAATTAGATTTCTCATGTAATGTAAAAAAGAGGTAGTAGAGAGCTTGCTGAAATGACTTNCTGGCTTCATAGACCAATTTATAATTTTTCTGAAGAAGTGACAGGTTTAAACATTTTACCCTTCTTGCAGAGAATAGGCAGGGTTGGGATTTTTTGTGTTTAGAAGGGAGGGCTGTAAATCAACACAATGTACAAATAAATCTACTTCTGTATAAGGCAGTAAGAAGCAGTTTAGAAAATGCCCAGAATGAATGTCCTACAACTTGTGCCTCTTTTTTTTTCCCCCTGAATACATACATAAATGCTGTATGCATAACTGTTTAAAAACAGACTAATTATTATTTGGTTTTTTTTGCCAGTGTTTTTTCACCTGTCTCTCCTGGTTTTGTTTGTTTTTTCTTTTTTTTTTTTTTTTTTTTTTTTTTGTCNTTTTTTTTTTTTCTTGCCTCCCTGAGGACAGGATTGCTAGATAACTGGAACTGTCCCTGTTAGGTTGTGAACTTGGTTCAGTGGTTTTCATGATGGGATGCAATTGCAGGGGGGAGAGAGGCTGTGTGGATTGCTGGATTACAGATCAGGATTGCTGCGTGTCACAACAGCTGAAAAGTCCTATACATTTTTTTCCCCCTTCAGTCATGTCCTGATTGGTTGGAGTTACAACTGGAAGGATGCTTCCCTTCTTCTCTCTCCTGCACTGCAGTGTTCCCTCATGCCTGCACAGGGACAGCCCCTGATTTTCTTTAAAATCCCACTATAATTCCTTTCTGTGCCCACCCACAGGCCTGAGCTACCCTGTGGGTATTTTTTAGCTATGCAGATAATCATTCACTGTTTAAGGTGTGCATTAAAGTGCAGATGCAATCCCTCTCCCCAAAAAGAAGTCAAAACAGCAGAGGAGATTTGCAGTATTACCTGTGTCATGGTATTAAAACTGGAATTTTTCTGAAACTTCTTTCCCCTGTGTGCTGTCCCATCCATTTTATCTCCCAGAAAGCTGAAGTTTGTAACCACTTCTAATCCAGGTCTTTTTGCTGTCATAACTTTTACTAGTAATGCAAAGCCCCAGAGGGGATTAGCCAACCTGAACATTTCAAATTTTAAACTTCAGTAGGTCTTGAGTTATAAGTAGGGAGAAAAAGCCTTTCTCAGTCATTTTCAAATCAACTTACTATCTGCCCCACCATACCTTTCTCTCCTGCTCCTGCAGTAAAACTGCATTTTTTTGGTGGATGTAGAATGAAAACCCTTAAGGGGAAAAAAAAGTGCTCATCCTTCCTCAGCATGGAGAGATGGCAGAGCCTGGAAAATGCCAGCACTCAAAGATGATTTTTCAGTCTCTCCTATGTGGAGAAACTCTCCTGTGAACCTTGCCCCTAACCAACATCTTGCAGGCAGTACTTGAACCTGGCTTTTAGATTGGACACCTAAACTGCTGAGTATAAAGAGGGAAAAGTTGAAGGTCTCAGGTTTTAAATCATAGGAACCACTCTCCAAAGGGTTTAACCTCTTTACAGAGATACCAGGAACCAGCAGATCTCCCTGTTTGTACCAAGAGCTGCTTGGTTGGCAAGTCAAATAAACCAAACCAAAACATTTTTATGATGTTTTCATTTCGATTTGAGTACCTGTGTCACATCTGTGGGGGTGCAGAAAGGTGCAGAACCTATTGACTCTTTCCCAAAATCATCCTCAAAAATGCAGCAGTACTTGGTGTCAGAAATTAAGACACATACCTCAGCAAACGCCCATAGGCTGGAGTCTGTAAAAATGAAGAGAGAAAGACAGATTTACTGTCACACCTGGAAGGAAAAAAAAAAATCTTAGAAAATGGAGAAGACAATTATAGGATTACTGCAGTCAAAACAGTCCTTTGGAGTGTTTTTTTTTTGGTTGAGGGTTTTTTTTTTTTCAGTGGTGAAAATATATAAATTTATTTCTGCATAGCACATTTGTATTCATGCTGCTTAGACATGCCATTAAAATAGCAATTCAAAAGTCAATATTATATTTAAATGTCAGACAATTGAGATTTCAGTTATTTCTTAACAAAAGGGCTCCAGCTGAGAACATAGCTGCCCAAATTCTTGTAGGTAGAAATAGCCCGTAATGGACAATTATAAACTAAATAGGCACAGCTATGTGGTGTTTATTTTATTTGGTTTTTTTTCTTTTTTCAGAATTATTCCACATTTCAAAAATAACAACAAAAAAGCTATTAATGTGTAATTGAGTTCTATAAGCATTTTGTATTTGCTACATTAATTAGTTGTGATTTTGTAAAAGGTGTCTCTGGCTGGTTGTGCTTTTATTTTCAATGAACTTTAGTAACTCATCAAGTTGCTGATGAGGAAAAGTCTGTCTGGACAGGGTAAAAAGTAGATAAGGGGAGATCTGGGTGATGAGGTCTCACTGACTTGGTTGGGGAATAAAGCCCTTCATCTGGCTTAAATGCAGGTTTGTTTCTATTGCATCTTGTTCCAAGTGAGGGAATTAAGGAGTCCCACTTGAGCAGGAGCAGAATACTTTAGTAAATAGGTGTCTGTTTCTTTAGAAGGAGTTTTGCATATTCAGGAGGAATTTTATTTATTCTAGAGAAAAACAGGGTGTTGAGCAGTTTCTTGGCTGTATGTTAAAAAGAGGGGGCAAGGAGGGTGAGAAACAGTCTTATGCCATCCTTGGTTGTCAGTTCAAATTAAAATGTGGAAATTAACAGTGCAAACTAGGAGCCAGATTCAGATGTGGCATATTGTTAGAGGCACAACCATAATTCGCTTATGATATATTAAAAAACAGAAACACCTCAAGCTGAATTAGGTAGTCTTGATTGCCAGTTCTCTCCTGCATAAATGCCATTAGATGCCTAAAGTTACAAATTGCTTTAATAACTTTCACAACTGATTGGTAATCACCCTGCAGTTAATGAAATAGGGAAAACACCTCTCGCAAAATTCATTGTCTTCATTTCCTCCTGCATAATTTCCAAGGTGTAGAGATCATTTTCGACAGATCCCAAGCTAGAAAGGTCATGTGTTAAGTTTTACTTATATTCACATTTATATCTTCCTTTTTCAGTGCACAGAGCTATATATCCAAGCCAGCTTCTCCTGTGCCCTGCTGTCCAGGGCAGCTTTGTGCAGTGCACTCCAGCGTTTGGCTGCTTGTTACTTCCAAGGAGATCTTTTCATCTCAGTGGAAGTGGTGTTGAAGGCAGTCTTGCCAGGGTTGCTCTTGCTGTGTGTCTGTCCAGGCAGTTGGAGAATCACGCTGTAAACCCCCACAGCAGCACACTTAAAGCCTTATAAAACCATGTGAGCTGAAGAATTGCAGTTCAGGATAGACCGGTTTGATGCAGTTGAGGGTTTTTTGTGTCCTCCCAAAGTGGTAAGAGTTACAATAATTGGTCTCTGGAAAAGTCCCATAAAATTGTGTTGTCGTTTAAGGATAAAATTAGTGGCTGCCAGTTAATGATGCAGGAATTATATACATGGCACTGAGCTGAGAGCAACATTTTACCTCTTGCTAGATTTCAGAGACATTAATGCCCCTTAACAAACATCTGAAGGTAATTTCAAAAGGTGGGGGTGGTTAGAGAAAAGAGCACAGTGGTATTTTATAGTTGAGATTGCCTGTGTATTAGACAGCTCTGACAGAGCGTGTAATTAATTTTTTAAGTGTTTGTATTAAAGAATAAATAACTAGTAATGCATATGGCACATTATAAATGTTTCAAATGTGCTGTAGTTGGGCTAGATGTTAAGTTATGGCTTTGTTGTGGTTTTCAGCAGAATCAGCATAGGTAAAATTGGCCATTTAGGGTCAGGTTTTCTCAAGTGCATTTAGCACACACTTAAGAGTATAAGTACAGTGGCCTTGTTTTGGAAAAGACTTCACATCCAGGCTGTGTATCAGCAAAATTCAAGAGCGTGGTGGTGGTTTTTGCCATCCTTGCTGTCCTCAAAAAAAAGTCAGCTGATTTCTCCAGCAGTCTCTGCTGACAGTGAGTATCTAAACATGTGCTGAGTGCTTTTGAAACTCTGGTCCTTAGCTTTTTATATGATCTATAATTTTATATGCAATGCATCTAAAGAAGAATATGTATGATTCATATACACATACAGGAACAACACAGAGGGATCATTTTCATATAAATCCCAGTGCTGTTTGTTATGTTCTGAAATATTGCATAGAATAATTCAAATATTTATAGATGGTAGTTCAGCTTGTGCTTTGCTTGCAGCATTTGCCTTTTTTCATGTCTCAGTTGAACTGTTCTTCCTTCCTTCCTTCCTTTGCAATGTAAACATTGCCCGTGCCCAGCACGGTCCTTCTGCTTCTTCCTCTGGAAATTCAAACGTGAAAAACACCCCTGGGATTCTGGGTCCCATTTTCTGCCCTGGTCACTGTACCAAGGAGCAGGGCTGCATTTCTTTGCCACATGCTCCATAAGGAGTGGAGGGCTTTCTCTGTTTTCCATGGAGTGGGTCCTTCTGGGGCTCTTGAGGCAGAGGAGTTTGTGTAGCACTCCTTGTAGATAGGGTAAGTTATGACTGTGCTAGATGTGAAGTGATGATTAGAAGGGTATTAACATCTGCATTTTCCTGCCGACCACACACAGTGTCTGGGCTGGCAGTCCCACTCGGGGGGGGTTCTTTCTAAGCAGCTTCTTTGCACTGTTAAAAAAGCCCCAAGGTGCCCCAGGAATCCCTTAGGTTTGAGATGCTCCTGGAGAGAAGGTTTCATATAATTACCCATAGAGATTTGCGTCTGTCATCAGCACTGGAAGGTAATTAATTGAATGTATGAAGTTGCCTGTTTAGGAAGTTGCACATTTTGCATGTTTCTCCTTTTGCTCATGCTTTAATTCTTCACTGCCTGGCTGGGAGACAGGGAAGCAGTAAAGTGTCAACATTGAGAAGTGTGGTATAATATTAAAATGCTCTAGTTTCCATTGAACAGATGATGGTAAGAAGTTATTTTAATGGGTTTGTTGAGAATTGTGCTTTCAAAGACTCTTTAAATTATTGCAAGCTGTGCTGCTGGGATATGTATGGGAAACAGCCATTTTAATTAGGAAGACACACTTGGAAATGAAAAGTCATTTTTTAAATGTAATTTCCTTTGTGAGTGTTTTACTGACCACTTGAATTTATTTACCACACAGACCTAGCGATAAAATAGGTATTTATGGGTTGGTTTTTAATTAGAAATAACGGCTGGTAGAACTGAAGTGATTAATCATCTTACCCATATAGGCTGTGGTAGTCCTAGTGAAAGACAGTTGCATTGACAGTTTGAGAGTGATCTGATGGCATGTTTTGTCCTTAAACAACACCACCAACAACACAGTCACCTTTCAGTGTGAAAGAGGAGAAACCAGGCTATCCTACTTTAGTGAACTTCACATGGGGCTGTCTGAAGAAATACTTGACAAAGCTGGGGTTTTGGCCTTCTGGGTGTCACTGACATCCAAATGGGAGTAATTAAAAGAGTAATCCAGTGACGTGGCTTTGTTTCTTCATGCAAGTGGCGCTTGGAGGGAGTGGACCAGGGATGACAGATTTATGGAGAGAGTGCTCATGACAGCAGGCTTGCTGCTGGAACACTTGGGCAGATGCAAGTGAGTATTGTTTCAGGAAGGATCAGAGATTTTTAATCAGCCTTTTCTTTCTTGGTTGAGAAGCGTGGGGGCAGAAATTAGAAGAAACCCAACTTAACAGCTGTAATGGCCTCAGCAGAAAGAGGGTAAGAGTTTGGGGAGCGTAGCACAAGGAGAATTTTGCAGGTAATGCCAGTTAGCTTTATTGAGTCATACATTTCCTTTACCCTCTCTGCCCGAGGAGGTTTCTACTCCATATTTCAAAATGAAGTGTGTAAGAAACAAGAACCAGCGTGGGGTGCGGTGTATATTTTACCATGTAAGAAAAGACAGCCAGTGCATATAATTTTCTGGAAAGTAATGAAGTGTCATGGAAAGTGCATGAAATAAATGTGTTTTTATATACTCATTTTAGAAATCAAAAATTATCAGTTAGGGATAAGATTTGCCTTTTTATTAAAGGGTCTTGCAGAAGTCTGCATCCATGTGTGAGCTGTGTGACTGCTACTAATGGCTCTACCTATTTTTCACTCTGAAGTTATGCTAATTGTCTTTGCCAGAGTCAAGGCACTTTCTCCCTTTTCAGTATCCATAGGAACCCACTGGGCATGAAAAAGCCTGACATTTTGATTCCCAGCTTTTGTTTCCCTAATCAAAAATAAGGGTATAATGGACAAGAAGAAGCAATTTCATTTAGTCTTCTCATCACAGCAGGTTTTATTATTCGTTTGAATCTCACCGCATTTTATTACATTACACTTCTGTTTGAGTTTGCAGCATCGCTTTTCAAGGAGAGCCCACTGCAGCCCATTTTTTAATATGTTTTCTTATAAGCTTAGTGTTCACTAAGTGAGCTTGAAATTTCTCCCTGGCCTGCCTAATTTCTGAGTTTGATGCAGAAACCAAATCGCTGCCTGCCTGTTTGTTGCCCCCTGCCCCATCCTGCAGATTGGAACCTGTCCTTGCTAATGTAGGCAAAACAGAGGCAGGGCTACATCACATTGCTGGCTGGTTTTCTTAACAAAACAGGCTTTGCAAAAGCTGCTTAAATTCAATTTGCATTTGTAAAATAAAAACACAGCGCAGCGTGGTCCGCTGGGAGATTTTTCATGCTATGCAGGTATATTTTCAGAAGTGGTAATCAAATATTCTGGTGCCGTACACACACGGTTTCTGGTTTAGCTGTGGTCCTTTTGTTTTGTTTGGGATGAAAGTGAATACTGTTGTTGCTTTCCCATTGAAGAAATCCATTCACAGGACAGCAGAAATGTAAGCTGCTCTGAAAGTGCTGTTTATAGACTTGAAAACAGGTTGAAAGGCAGTTCTGTCATCCTCTAAACCTTCTCATGGTGGTTCATGTATATGGCCAAAGCCCCTTCATCTCAGAGGGAGACCTGTGGTAGCTGATGCTGAGCCCAAGCTCGTGTGAGAGAGCTGCACCATCACTGGTGAGATGAAAAGACTTTTACTTTGTATTTCTCATTTTAATGCCTGCTTATCAGAGCAGACCTCCATTGTGAATAGCAGAAGTTCCAGGCATCAGGGGGAACATACAAAAACTGGTGGGATAATTCAGTAGATGTGAAAAAATATCTCTGGATCCATCTAGGGTTCAACTTGATGCTTGTGATTTTGGTAAGGTATTATATATTAAGGCAAAAGCCATATTAATGTATTTATTTGTGTTCTAACTAATGTTGTCTGTGTCTGCCTGTAATGTTTTTCTGCTTATTGTAGGCTGAGAACTTTAATTTAGTTTCGTAGAAACCTTCTCAGGATGAACTGCCTGGTACTTCTTTTCTGCAAAGAGGCTTCTTTTAAAGCATATTCATTTGGACTAAGAGACCCCTCATTTCCAAATGTGCAGAGTTTCTCCTTTCTTTCCCCAGAGCACTCTGAACCTGGTGTGGAGGTGGCCACTGATTTGCATGGGGGCAAAGGACAGGTTTTGGTGTCCCCTCGCTGCTCATGTGCCATGTAGGAGTGAGTGGCCTCACAAGCCATTTTCTTTTCAGAGGTCTTTAAAAAAAGCTGCGAGCAAGACTTAATTTATACCTTAGACAGAGACCTTGTTTGATAGTTTACAGCCAGTGTGTATGAAGTGAGTATGGCTTTCATTAAAGAGGAGACATGTATTTTAGCTCAGCTGAGGAATGGGGAAACGTGGGCCATAAAGACAATATTGTAATAGAGTCTCCCTTTTAATACCAAGCTGTGTGCTGCACTTCTAAAGAGCCTGGAGTTCTGGGGGCTGAGCTGATCAGAGCTCAGCATGCTTTTTTTTCCTTGCCTTATAACCCTTGTTAACTTTTCAACTTGTCAAGTACATGGTGGTTTATGAAATTTTAAAGCTAACAGTATGCTGCGCGGGGATGTCAGCGATACGCTAGACTTTGAGTGCATCCTGAGATGAATAAATCATGAAGTCACAGAAAGTTGCAATTAAAGAACCCAAACCTGGATGCTTGAAATATTAGACCTGGGTTCGTGTGACTTTAAACAACAATCACGGCTGGAAGTGGTGAATTCACGCTTGAATTGTAGATCAGCAATAGGAAAAAGAAAAAAAAAAATCTATCTGTGAAATGTGTCTCTTCCAGGGCATCAGACTGATATTTACTGACCTTAAGTGGAATTCTTATTGAAGGAGTCGATTCCCTTCAGCTCAGACAGGTAGAGATGATCCCACCTCAGTGGAGATGGAAATTGCCTGGCCTGGTTTCCTCCTGGTCCCGCTTCTTTATAAATTAAGATAATCCTTCGTTTGATGCTTACTGAGTTGGTGACCTTCCTGTATTTTGCAGAGGCTCTGTAAAGATGCTGCAGGTTATATTCATTTTTGCTAGAATCCACTATGGCTTTAGCTGCTACACTGTGACTGTGGGTCAGGCAAGGGTTGCATTAACATTTCATCCCATCCCCGGCTCCCCAGTCGCCTTTGAGATATTTCTGATTTTCCACAGACTTGAGATGAGCAGCCGATGCGTCTCGTGCTTGCATCGCTTCTTATTTTAGCTTTCCCCTCGCAAAAATGTGGGGGAAAAAAGTCACCATTGTGGCTGTGTGTTTCAAGAGGGTCTCCGTGGGAATCGTGCCTTGTCCATCAGTAGGGACACCCGGTGAGTCACGTCTTTGACTTCACGTCCATGAGTAATCTCCCTGACTTCAACAGGATTACCCAGGTGTTTAAAATAAAACTCTCTTGTAGAGGTCTGTGGGATTGTAGGACCAGAAAGATTGGTTGTGTGACTAGTCACCGAGATTTTCTTTTATTTTCTCATTTTATGAGTTTGAAAAGTCAATAAAAAATAATGCAAAACACATGCATGATTAAGGCAGGGGCTTAGCTGCTGCTGTGCCGGGAAGTTCACAGTTAGGGTTTCTGGAGGAGCCCTCTCACGGTTTTTCTTCCTTATGTGTTTTCACTATTAAAAATGTGTATTATGTATCCACATATATGGCCTGATAGCAGCCCACCTAAGGTCATTTTTAACCAAAAGCAAACCTGTTTGATCAATGTGAGTGGGTCAGGTGGACACACCGCTTGGCCGTGGTTTCGTGTGGTTTTGTTTTGCTCTCCTCAGTCGTTTCTCGGTATCACCCGTATTGCTGCAGTTTCCAAATAGCTTCCAGCGGTGCACATCTGTACATGCTCTTTCATCTGCTCCCCGGGGAAAGGCGGATGTGGAGTCGAGTGTTTGGGCTGTGAAGGTTTATATAACCACGCACATGCCTATGTGGGTAATGTATATGTATGTGCTACACTAGAGAAGGGAAGTAAGTGCAAAATTACCCTTACACTCCAAGCCAAAGGTCTGTCCACCCTGAGCAGCTGCCAACAAACTCCTGTCCCCTCTGTGAGCAGACCTGACCCAACTGCAAATTTACACACCCCCACCACTCTGGCCTGGGTGATCTCTGTGGCCATAAGGGCATTGAGGGCCTCTGCACTGACAGCAAAGTACATGAGCTTGACTGAAACATTTTTTTAAATTTTTTGCACACTGGAAAAGGTTAAAAATCACCATGTGTATATGTTGAGTCCCAAATTTATTAATCCTGAAGTCCTCCCTCCTTCCAGGTTGTTGTCTGTTTCTGACTGCCTTGTGCTGCTGTGAATGCCCTGCCACCATCCCTCCCCTTTAGAGGCTAATGGGGTCCATTTGTAAGAGTTGATGTGGGAAATATTAATATTGGGAAAAGGTAGTTGGAAACAAAACCACTACGTATATGGATTTCATCTTAATTTCTGAAAATTGATTTTAGATTTTATTTTCCCTCCTGTGAAAGATTTTTAAAATTATAGGAATATTAACCTGCTAGCAGAACTTATTTATTTCAGTAAAAATGGTAGTTTTCTCATGGCTGGAAGCTTACACAGCTGCAAGATAATGTAGAACTCACACATATCTAATTTTTGATTTAAAAAGGAAAAGCTGTGGAAACCAATTGTTAAGATCTGAGGATGCTGGTGACATGAGTTATACATACGTCTTAAATAGATGTCAGCCAGGAAGAAAGAAGAAACATTTGGTTTTTATTGGGTCCTATCAACAGTGCAGTGGCAAACATAAAAACCTTGATAGGGATGTAGGAATAGCTCTCTTTCACACACAGCACATATAGGAAAGGAGTGGAGGACCTAGATTCACATCTCTTCTTCCGTGGTGCTTTACTTCCATTAGCAGTGTGCCTGAGCTGGTTTCACTGGGATGTTCCTTAAAGTGAAATAATTTGAGCATGCAGTCCTTCTGCCCCTGTCTCCCCCTGCCCTCCCTGGCTCTTCAGTAATTGCATCCTGGTTCACATTCATTTGGCATGCTAATTGTTAGAGTTAAGAAATAAGAGGCTTGCCAAGATGCAGAAGAATTAAAGTGATTGCCCTTTTGTCTGCAGAAATAGTGGAAGCTAATAATTATTACTCTTATATTTTTGTTGTGAAAACTTCTCTCTCCTGCTCTCATTTTTCCAGATCTCTGTTTTTCCTTTGACAAAAAGTGATCTGATTTGATGTACATAGGCAGTACTTCAGAATCCATCACTCACAGCCTACTGTATATTAACAAGTAGATATGTCATCCTGCAGACTGCTCAATAATAGATGTTCTTAAGAACTGCTTTTCCTCTATGTAGTTCAGGTACTCCAGAACTAGAATTTAAGCACTGCTTTCATTTTATATAGAGATATCAGGAGATACTCAGCTTAATGTAGAGTTGTATATTTGCATTTGCAGAACATTTTGTCTTCCTTTATTCTCTTTGCAGACACAAGGCTTGGAATGCCAAATAGCTCATCAAGATATACAGTGTGCAGAGAGAAAATAATCTTAATGTCTGTCTTTTTTTGGTCTTTTTTTTGTCTTTTTTTTTTTTTTTTTTCAAAAATTACTTCCTTACATTGCATTCAAAGGAGCCTGAGGAACTCAGAAGTACATAAAACCAGTTTCCTCTCCCTGGGATGCTTGCTCCCTGAGGATGCAGGGATGCTGCCCTTGCTGAAGCAGCACTTTGGTCTCATGGGCTCACTCCTGCAAACATCCCTGTGACTTTGCTTTGCTGTCCTGCAAACCCCTTGTCAAGTGGTTTCTTATGTCCATGCTGGTCAGAACTGTGGATTTTGATGAAAACCAGAAACCTCCCTGATTTCTATTAATCTGGGCTCCTCCTGCCTTCTGCTGAAAATAAACAGGGCAGGAGGTGAGCCAGCTGGGAGAGAGCAAGGATATAAAACTGTGTTGGAGGAGAGCTGCTAGGACTGCCAACCAGCTCTCACCTCAGGTTTTCCCCCTGGATTCTCAATGATTTTAAGGGAAATCAGGCTTTCTAGGACTCTTGCAAGACTGCTATGTAGAGATAGCAAAGAGCAAATCGAAGTGACACATAAGGCATGCTGACGACCACAAAGGTGCCGTAAAACAAACAGCAGGGCACGTTATTGTTATTATTCAAAAATTATCCGGTTCCTGTAACATCTGGGAAGCCCAGGCATGGATCAGAACCAGATGTTCTCTGTGCTTCATGACTGCAGAGCACACCTGCCCCAGAGCCCCCTCATTGTTGGGTGTCAGAGATGGGGTGTAGGGAGGCTGTGGGCCACTGATCTACATCAGTGATCTACATGTCAGCCTCAGCATGCCAGAAAGCAGAATCTATTTAAAAATTCACCAAATAAATGCAAGTGGAGATGCATGTGTTGATTTTAATGATACTTAAAAGGCCAGGAGTGGTTTTTTAGACCCTCTAAAAACAGATGTGGGGGTCTATCTTTGGCATTGCAGCAAGGGGAGGGGTTTAGGGAAGGACCAGAGGGAGTTTTCCAGCAATGAGTGTGTCTCTTCTCTGCATGCCAGTGTAAGAGAAAACATGTTTGTTTCAATTTCAAATGTACAAATTCAGGGGAAAAGGTGCCATGGCAGAAAAGAAGTACATTTTGGTAGCAGCAGAGGTGATGTTCACGTTGGAGGTAAGCCATGAAAAAAACCCTGGAGCTAAAAGCACAGTGTTTATTCTGGATGTGTGAAACAGAGGTAACCGCGAAAGGAAAACATGGAAGTGGGATGTGGTCAAAGCAACAAGGTGCAGAAAGGATCTTCATGGCAGCGTTTTGAAAGAAAACAAATGTGTCAGGATGATTTTCTGCAAGGCCACAGGAGAGGACGTTGCAGTAACCAAAACGTGAGTCATTGGAAAGGAAGACCTCAAACATTTACGGAGCTGTGAGCTCCATAAAAAAACTTGGGAACAGCAAGAAAAATGCGTGTATGTAACGCACAGCCTTAGGATTCCACGTGCACCCTGGCTTTTGGTGAGCTTAAATAACCTGCTGGGACCATGCTTAAAGCAGAACCAGAGTGTAAGCAGGACCACAGTGTGGATGGAGGCCAGTAGTGTCCCTGGGGAGTAGAAGGGAAAAGAGAAAATGGGAGCAGGAAGAAGCAGGGAGGGGAAGAAAATGTCCTCTTGGCTGCTTGTTGCATACTAGTAAAATTTTTTGTGATAAAACCTTCCTGGAAGGAGGGAGGGCTGCATGGCCAGGCTCCCCAGCACAGAACAGCATCACCTGGAGCTGCAGGGAGCCTGGTTTTCTGAGTTTGGTTATGGTACTCAAATTGATTTGAACATGAGACCTTGTATGCTGCATGTTGTAGTTCCCATTCTGTTTAACTCTGTTGTTTTCATTTTCTATTGAAATATTAATGTTTATTTTTTTTTACTTAATTCTACTAATTAGTCATCCATCCACTTTCAAGTTGTGTCCAACAGCTGAATTTTACCTGCTTTTCCCTAGGCTGCAGTCTTGTTGGCACCTCTTCCTCTGTCCAGCTGCCAGTGTCCCCAAGTCGTAAAAAACCCCAATTTATGTTTCTGCTCTTCTTTCAGTTATGATTGAAAAGAGCCCCTGGGTTCAGAGGTCCGGGAGAAGGAGTGAAGGCAATTAAAAGACACCCAAAAAAAGGTGGTTGCATTGCTCTCACTTCCTTAGGAAACATGCAAAAAAAGTTGAACTGCAAAATCTGGGAAAGCTGGAGAAAAACTCCTTTTTATTTTAAACAAAACTTCCTGTTGCTGTGGGGTGGGCTGGTTTTTGTGGGTTTTCTTTTGGGACGGTTGGGTTTTTTCCCCCTCATATTTTGATTTAAATCTGGTAAAACTTCTGCTGAACCTTCAAGGTAATGAATTTGCTTATGCAGTCATTGTATTTGCAATTTTGCAGCCAAAGGAGTGCTGTCTGCCTTCTGCAAGTCAAAGGAAGCTCGCTTGAATTGCAAGCGAGGTGTGCGTTGGACCTGGCTTGGTGCAGAGCTTTGGCAGTGGAAAGACTCCTTAAAAATTTCTAATTGATTCTAAAAATTAAGCCATTATGTAAATGTTTGTAATTCTGGGCTGCTCTGAGAAGCTTCATTAGTAGGAATACAAGAGCAGGAATTAATTTTACTTATGTGTAATGAAGAGCGGATGGGTCCTGAGGAAAGGCTGCAAAGAGACGAGGGAAAGGGATGCTTGTTCCCTCTTTACCAGCTCTGTTCATGAAGTGCCATTTCACAAGGATTAGCTTCCTATTTGGTTTTATTTTACAGGGGGGATATCTCAAATATATGGCACGAGATTACACTTTTATTGTCTGCCATGAATCCCTTGTAAGAGTAGGAAAATGTGGAGATGTGCAGCCAGTGTGGTATTATAGGGATGCATTAAGGGTCTCTGTCTCCACCAGTAATGACCAATTAATGACCACTGAGATAAGCAAATGAGAAGTCAGGGTTACTTAGAGCTTTAACTCATTATTTCCTGACCACCCACGGACAAAGAGGCCAATATTAGTATTGTTTTATTTAATGAGTATTTCAGATGAGTATGGGACTTCATGCTCTGGAGGTGGGTGTGTGTCCCTGGACATTTTGCTTCCAGCTTCTGTGATACCTTTATGAAATCACATAACTGGAAGAAAATCCCAGATCTCTGTGGTGTCTGGAAGAAGTTTGTTCAGTTGCTGCTCAGCTGGGATAGGCTGGTAGTATTTCCAGGAGGACTTGGCACAAGCTTTGATGTTGATGCACTTCAGGTCAGCAGAAGTGAAATTTCAGGTATACTTCTTCTTGTGCCAAATTTGCTGTGCAAAATGAGGCACAGAACATCGTGTCTGCACTCTCACAGAGTGGAGTTCACCAGGGGTTTTTCTGAGGCAACTCAGTGAGAAAAACAAAGAAACAGAGAAGGTGGTGACAAAAGAGGTGCACCCTCATGCCTGTTGGACATTAGATTTTCCAACCAATAGTGAAATAAGAAATGCTCATTTATTTCAATAATTCAGCAGAGAAGCAGGGACTTCAGGTAAAACCACTTGAAGGTGGGGGTACATCATCATTTAATGTCTCTTAAGACAAACATTGTATTCCCTACGTTGAGTTTTATTGGTTTCTCTGGGCACCTAGTCTTGTCTCAAAGCTGGATGTTTAATGACTGGTACTAATAAAAGTTATTGACCACTCAGGATAGCACAGAAGGACACAGAGAAATCTCAAAAGAGTGAAGACAACTGGATGGGATTGGACAGGCAATGCCATTAGCAATGAGGGCAGAAGGGTGGAGAGCTCCATATACGACGATTACCACTAAAACCACTTGCCTTGTCCCACAGTAGTAAATACCCCAACCAGCACTTCTGGGTGGGACCTTGAGCAGCAAAAACATAAGTCAGGGGGAATATGCAGCACCTGAGAATGCTCTTCTGGCTGCTGGGACTGGACTGTTGACACCCCAGGTACACAAGTTATACTACCAGGCATATTTCCCAACCTGCTGCTCATTTACGTCTGTTGATGGCAATGTTTGCTGCCACTGGGAGCCATCAGCATCCTCAAGCAGAATGTGTCCTTTGTTTTGGAAAAAACAAACAAAAAAGTCCTGCTCTTATTGCTTCATTTTGCACAGCCTCACACAATGTGACAGTGTGATCCCTCCAGGTTTTATAATACAGGCTCCCTCTGCCAGGGCTTAGGGGGAGAGTGGTGTTGTTAATGAGGTCTTCTGTGTGGCTGCTGGGCAGAGGCGTAGGAAAGAATTGGGAAATGTCCTTTTATATTGCCCAGGCATCAAATACAAATGCTTTGTAATAACAGAAAGGAACAGACAGGGGAGCCCTTGTAAATACATTTAGAAGAGGCTGTGGAGGTGATACAGAAGCAGGTTTGTATCTGTGGCTTTGGGAGGGAGGGACTATTAGGTGTTTCCGTGCATGCCCCTCACTGCTGCTCTCATTCCTGCATCCTGGGAGCTTTGCGGGGTCTCCAGGCCCCCCTCGAACCCACACAACACGAGTCCTCAAAGAAGGGAAAGAAAATGACAGCAACCAAGAAGTTGTTTTGCTTTGGTGCCACAGCTTCAGGGAAATAGTGGGGAAGTTTCACTACTCATCAATGCTGAATTTGGGCCCCCAGCCCTGCCTCCTCACTCAGAAATGAGGTGTTACGGCTCTCAGCTGTGCATGGGGAGGAGGTGTTTAGCTCCTCTCCTCTCGGGTGGTTCCCATGTTGGATGCTGGAGGGGATCCCATTTTGCAACAGCTTCTTGGAGTGCTTGGTCACAGGGAGAGGAGGCTGCTGGAGGTGATGGTATGTGAATCAGGGGGTTAGTGATTGATGAGTCTTATCAACAAAAAGAGGAATGGGTTTTTTCAGGGCTGGTTTTGTGAGGTCTTTGAAGCTTTCTTGAAAAACAGAAATGGCATTTAGGTCAAATTAAATTGATGTGTTTGTAATAAGGCACTGAGTCCATGTCCACTGGCTGCATCTCTTGCGTGGTGTGCAGTGGTTCTCTCTGATTCTCTCCACTCCTTGATGCTGTTGCTGCTCTTCTTTTTGCCTAAAAATATGGGTAATGCCTGATGTGGTGTTACAAAGGCTTAATACTTGTCTCAGGTAGTCAACCCAAAACCAGGCTATGCTCAAACTTAAAATGTTACTAAATGTGAATTAATATCTCTTGAAATGAGTGGTCCTGGTGGTGGCAACATTTCTCAGCCAGAAGTGAAAAGGAGAAAAGAAAGATGAAGACTGTGTTATTTGAAGCCTCATTTTATTGCACTTTGAAGGGGTTTATGGTGTTCTGGTTGCTCAGGGAAAAGCAGAGGGAGGACACAAATAGGCTGTGGGGAGCTTCGTGTGTCTCTGAAGCCCTGCCTTCATTATTATGCAGCGCAAGTGGCTGTTGGCACAAGAACAAATTCCACTGTAAATTATGTGTGATTTACATGAGAAGCTCATTAATTCTCTAACACCGGATTTAGATGGTTTCATTTGTAAAGGGTGTCATTTTAAACACCGCTCAAACATATTTCCTTCTATCTGCTGACTCAGAGTGTGTGCTGAGAGATGATAAACAATGAAGTGTGTATGTGTTCATAAATACATGCACACAGACACACATTAGAAAATGGAATCAATTAGAAGGTAAGCTTTGTGTTTAGCAGTGCTGCCTGTGATACACAGATTGCCTGCCTGTTTTATAATTTTGCCTGCCTCAATGCCTGTGCATTGTGGACCTTGCAGGGGTTTTTTTGTGTTGCATTTATTGGTGCAGAGGTAAGCCCTTTTCATTTCTCGGTTTTTAGTATGAAATTTGTATCTTAATGCTTATTTTGTGCTGCTGCTCATTTTAAGGGCTTCCCCTTCCTGGACAAGCCTCTGCTGTGGCTTTGGGAGCAGCAAGACTCAGCATGAGTGAGCAGTACAGTTCTGTGGTGTAAGCAATAAGCAGAGTGTCTTATTTTCTTTTTCGTTATATGTTCCTGGTTTTTCCCAACTCTACCATAAGTCAGAAGTTTGGCAAAAATAATAGTCAGGAGAAAAGAAAAAGAAAAAAAGTCCCTCAGTGGAAATACTTTTTTGTTGGGAGCTCTGCCTCTTGCTCCAGGACAGACACAGCTGATAGACACGCCAGAAGTGTCTCTGGTCGCAGCTCATATGTTGAGGCAATGTAGTCCATAGTTTCATTTAATGCTGCTTTTGCATTAAGCAGCATGACCCTTCTGCATTAGCTGAAAGAATTATATGCTCATTTTCAGCTTGTACTTATTGTTTTAATCCAGCATCTGGAGCTATGTGTTCTCTGATATAGGGCTGATGTCGAAATTTGGACGATGCTGTAAGTGTTTTATCATACGTCCATGTGCTGTTCGGGTTTAAGTTGCAGCTTATAATTATTTTAAATGGGCAGTTGCTCTTTAGAAAATCTTAAGCTTGACGCAAACAATAAATGCAGGACAAGCTGCCAGACTCACCTTTGAAGTCTCTCTGGCCTAAGGAAACTGTTCCTTGACATCTCATTACTTTCCTTCCCTTATTAGAAACAAATGTGGATTTCCTACACGTAGATTAAATATGGCATGAATTAAGAAAGCTGAGTTAGGCAGCAGCAAAAGAGGAGAAATTATGCCATGCGCTGCTGCGGTTTTGTTTATCAGGACATAAGTCTGAATTTATTATTTTTTATGACTTGTAAGTTAGTGCAAGGAAAGAGAAAGGAGCAGTAATTTTTTTCCTACGACAATCAATCTACTGTTTCATACGCATTTAAGCAATTTTGCCACAGGGAAAAGAAAAACACTCCTGTCTTAAGTAACGTAAACATCCATGGTGGTTGTTCCTCTGCACGTAGCAGGGCTTTCCTTGCTCAGGGTGAATTTTTTTCTGTTATGTGGAGAAAGTGATTTTTGACTCACAAGGTATGGGAAAATGTAGGCAGGGTTTCAGTAGAGGAGGAGGGAAATCCTGTAGCTCTTGTGCTTGTGAACACGTGAACAGCACGTATCAGACCTTCCCTGACCTTTTTTTTTTGGGCCCCAAGCTGAAGTTTTATGTCATGACCTGTCTGCACCACTAGTTAGGAATGGATAAACGTGTTTTTGAAAATAAGAATACTGACTTTTTTTTTTTCTCCAACAAAACTGCTTGTATAGATGCCCCTTATCTAGTTTATTAGAGACAGAATTCAGGAAGGGGGGAACCAAACCAAGAAACATTGTGCTACTTTAATGTGTCTTCAACAACTTCTCACAGAGTAGCACAGGAACAATATTTTGTTTAATGTTACAAGAGTTGCAAGGTGGTGACTGTGCTTTGCCCCTCTCCCTGCACTCACTCTGTCTTGAGCTGGAGATGTGTTAGGAAGGAGGCAGGATGGGATACACGTGGTTGTGGGTTGCAAACAGACAGAAATCCTATACCCAAAGCCAGTGTGTGGCAGAATGGGTCACTCTTCAGGTCTGCTTCCCTGCCTACTCTGTATACACAAGCCACTGAGTGTAAACCCTGTGTTGGCTTGATTTTTTTTTCTGCAGTGCTTCTCTCTTGAAAATCTGGTGCTTCTGCAGGCACACTACAGGTTCTTCCTAGCTTGGTGTTGCTTTAGCCTGGTTAAACTTTAGGTCTGGAGAAGCATTTTGAAAATATTTAATGGGTTGTGGGGTTTTTTCCAGTTTTGTTTGAACTGTCCTAAAATATTTTACCCTCAGAGGGCATTTGTGATTTCAGCCAGCTATTCCTTTATAGACTGAGAAGGAGGCCTGTGCCTGGTGCAAATCTGTGTGAGTATTATTGGGGGGAAAAAAAAAAATTATAGGAATAGTGCCAGATGACACCAGCTGTTAATGGCACTCATTAAGCATCATGTTCTAACACAATGTTATTTTCCAGTGTAGACAAGTCCTCAATGAACTCTTCCTTTCCTCGGACCCATTGTGCAATGTAGTGCCTTTAGTAGAATATTTTAATTCTTTGTAAATTTTAATAAAATTTTTTTGTGTTTCAAAAATATTTTTTTTAGTTCAAATTATAAGCAGAGTACCTAGTGCTTATAAATATCCATGAGGCTGAAGGTCAGAGCCTCTTGGTTATAAACAGTTTCCATCTTGAAAAATATACAACTGTATGTAGGCAAGATGGACAAAAGGTGAGAGAAAAGAATTATCCTTATTTGACAGGTCTACTGAAACAGAAAGGGAAAACAAAGATCCCTAGTTTTGTAGACTTACAAGTCTACAGTGTAATCCCATTTGGAGAAACACAGTGGAATAGAGGAGTGAAACTCATTTCTCTAAGGGAAAGCTCCAAGAACATTTTTTAGCTTATGTTCCTGGTACGTAAGAGGCCAGGCCAAGTATTTCCAAAAATAAAATGAAACACTCTGCCAGCAAACTACTCTGTCTGTGTATATATATTCATACACACACATATATATTAAAATGAGAGAAGTCTTATCCCATCTCTTCTTTATGAAGATGTTTGGGTTTTGCATGGTACTGTTCATAGCGAACATGTATGTAGGTAATTTTGTTTCCAACCAAAGAACTGAGGAAAATCAGCAGTTAATGCTATGCAAAGTGGAATGAGGCAAGCATGTCACCTGTAACATGGTGACAAGGTATTAACTTTTTAAGTTGGAGAAGTGTAGCTGGACAGGCTGGAGTTTTAATCTGATTTCTGACTGCTGTGTCAAATAAATTTCAGCTAAGTGAGGAAAATGTTTATAATTAATTTCAGAGTGGCTTAATTTTTACACATTAAGCAAAATGGTATCTTGTTTTAGGCTCTGAAGCAGGGAGGCAGCTCAGCATGAGTCTGTGTGGGATTTATTTAACAAGAGACCAGCTTAGGGACTGTGAAGTCATGCTTGGAGTTGAGCTGGTGCTCAGCATTCCTGCACTGTGGCGTTCTCTCTCTCAAATGGCAGCTTCGTGGTGAGGCAAACTCAGAAGTTCTAAACCTCAGAAATTCACAGATGAAACTCAAAGTTTATGAGCTTGTCTCTTTTCTCTTTTGTGGTGGTTTGGTGCTGGCATAACTCTGATGACATCAGGCACTTAAGGAGTGACACTGCTGTAATAAAGACCTGGAGACTAATGGTGTTTGCAGTAGCATTTCTCTTCCAGTCTTTGTCTGCTGCTAAAAGCTCCCTGTTTGACTCTGCTCACCCTTTCCACAGTTGAACACACATCAATTGACCAACAGTTTCTGCCTTTGGTGCTCAGGATCCCAATTTGTTCTTCCACCCAAGCAGGAGCCAAACCTAGGTCAGCTCAGTTTCGTAAGTCAGACAAAATCTGGTTTATGGCCACGGGCAGGAGCTCTATGTTAATTCACAGAATGAGTGATCAGGTGTTTTAAAGGCCAAGGGAAACTTAATGCAGCAAAGGACAGACATTGTTGTCCTTTTGGTGGTGCTGTGTACAGTTCTGTATAGCTTTTGCTGTTCCTTGCCTTCTCTTCACTGAACTGTGGCCACTGAAGGTGCCACCTTCTTGCTGGACCCCCTCCCTCCTGCAGTTCGGGTCTGGTCTGCCCACTCAGAACAAGTTAATGTTTTATTTCTGAGTTAATGTGTATCTTTAACATTGTTTCTCTCAGGGGCTTTCCCATGAATTATAAGGAGCACATATATATGTGTTTGTCTTTAAAGCCTGGTCCCTCTGAAGTTGAGAGAAGGATTATGGATGAAACACACTAGTTCTTAAAATGGTACAAGTAGTGTTTCATCCTGTCTCTCCCCTCCTCTCATGCTTTAAAATATTTAAGGATCCCTAAATAGGCACTTTTTAAATCAAGGCATTAAGAAGCAAAAGTGCGGTGCAGAATTATGAGGCAGATGTTGATGCTGGTAACTCAGGTATGCCATTCCCTCACACCCACTCAGCTTTCTTTGTGGCATTTCCCCAGAGAGGACCCTGGGGCTGGACACAAGCTGAGATCAATCCCCAGCCTGTGGCATCTGTTTGCTGAGGGTTGGAACTGCTTATTGAGCTGAAGTCGTGTGAACTGAGCAACGGAGACAACGTGATGTTGGGAGCGAGCCTGGGTCTTGGGAACACACTGCTTAAGTGACCAGAAACTGAGCTGCTGTCTGTGTGCCAAACCAAAGTTAAAAGCCATGTGGGTTTCAGAACTTTTTTTTTTTTTAAGAAAACACTTGTTAAAGGATAAGCTGCGTTCAATGATTGATTACTTGTTGGTCTTGCCCAGCTATTTGTACTCTCAGCTTTGACTTATACCATACACTTGAGGCCTTGCATTATAGGGAGTGCAGTATGCACAGCAGAGAGCTGAAAACCTGGCCAAAATATTGATGTCTTGAAGTGCTGAATTGAGGGATACTTCTGGAGGAAGTAGTGCTGCTCTGCTTTGTTGGATCAGACTAAAAAGGGAGGAGGGATTTTTCTTATAGCAGTTTCTTCCCCCTGACTTTTTTCAAAGTTTTGTTTGAGACTCTGTCTGGGGTCGCTTTGAATGTTGCATTAAGCATTTTAGTTCTCAACTGCAGGTAGGTCCTGTTCAGCTCTGTAGTGTGTACAGGAAAAAATAAAAAATGAGGGAAAAATAGTTTCTTTTTTTTTTTTTTCCTACACCTGTTAGGTGCTAGAGTACATAAGGGGAAGGCTTTCCATGTGGAGCACATGAGAAATATGCTGGATGTGGAAGAGGGCTGTGCTTTTATTTTGATATTCCCAAGATCCCAACTTACTTTCTTTGCAAAGAAAGTGAGAGGATGGTGGGGGGCAGGCAATACATTTGGCCCCAGTGAGGCTCTTGCTGGTGATTAGGTCCATCTTGAGATCAGCCTTTCTAGCTCACACATACTTACTGGTGTTTTGTTCCTACATTGAATGGTTAACATATGATACGTCTATACATTGTTTTTCTTGCAGCTCATTTTTCCCCTCGTGTGATTTGCAGGATTTACACACTTGGTTTGTGTTGATGGTGCCTCTCCTGACAGTTCTTTGAATAGAAAGGTTAAGGCAGCTCGTGGGCTCAGGGAGACAGGAGTATTATGCTTGAGCCTGGCGTTAGTCATGCTTAGCTGCTCGCATACTAATTTGGCACTAAATCATGACTTCTTTTGTTAACTAGATGCCACCATTTTAGGCAACTCTACTTGTGCAATTTGCAGTCAGGCTGATGAACCAGTCAAAAATGATGGCAGTGCATGGCTTCTCCCTTCCACATATGCCCATTCTCCAAATGTGGTAGGAGGACTGGAAAATACAGCCAAGTGAACAGAAAACGCAAATTGGCTGCATATTGTTCCTGGAGCAAGTAGCTTTCTATAGGAGGAAATCTGAAAAATCTAGAATATGCTACTAAAGTTTGCATGAGAAGTTCTGCCTCTCCTTGCAAGAAGTGAAGCAGTGCTCTCCTGGCAAAGATGATTGTGAAGAGTTACGTTGCAGTTGGATTTCTGTTGGTACTGAAACTACATTTAAAAGGTAATAAATGTTGCCACACTTGCTTTCTCCTTTGATGATTAGGCAGTGCAGAGGACAACATGAGAACTAAAGGAGGTTTTGTCTTTCTTTTGGGCTCAAGCCTTCTTCAGGGACAAGGTTGTCCATCTTTGTACAGAGGTGGGATCACTAGCTTCCTCATCTGCAGCTGTCTAGGCACTGTCTCATACCTAAGGGGGGTTGCTGGATTGTTTTTCTCATTGTTGTATTATTTTGTCATGAGTGTGGTTCTTGGTCTGAATTTAGTGGAGCCGAAATCCACTGATAGGGCAAACAGCAAGCAAACTTTCAGGGCATGTCATGGCCAACAGCCTGATGAAAGAAGTGGCCAGGACTGTATTTATGAACTCTTACCCCTTAAATATTTTCCCAAGCCTAATAAATGGTTTCTTTGAATTTTTTGCTTTTGCCTTTGCTGCTTGTTATGCTAAGGAGTATCAAGTATAAAAAAAAAATCACTTATCAAAATCTGCTACTACAGCTGAGAAGTTAAACCATGGACCTCAGCTGTCAATTTGCTGTGTGGTTTTCTTCAGTGTTTCTCTTTTTTACCCTTTCCATAGCTCAACCTTATATGCATATGACTATGATACCCATAGTCAGTTTATGGTATCCAGAAGAACAGCATGTTACTTATGAGTTTTTTTTTTAAATAAGATTAGTTAGAGATGAGTACAGCAGTCTGATTTATGACCATCTTGGGATATCCCCTCCCCTTCTCAGCTTTTCTGCAGTGACAGATGGAAGAGAATATCTCTCCAATTTCAAGAGTTAGTTATAACTGTGCACAAGGACAAGGCACCACGTGGACCTCAGTGGGAAGTAGTTTTGATTTCTTAAACATGGATCATGCTCCACTCAGCTTCAGAAGAGAGACCCCCCTGATTGATATTTTTAATGAGCTAGGGGAGAGTGTTAAAACTGCCTATCTACCTATGAACCCTCAGGGTAGAGAGCTAAATCACTGTGAAGCATTAGAAGAGGTTATCTAACTAGGCGTTTTCTCTGGTGTAAATGGTATTCACGCATGTGCATATCACTTTTTTTCTTTTTAATTTCTCCATTTTCTTATATAGCAGCATGAATGACCCATCAGCAGCCTGGATTAACTCTTGTCCAGCTGGCAGCCTGAAAACAATATAGCAGGCAAAATTTCCTTGCTGGTTTGAGCCACTGAAACAAATTCAGTCTCCTTTGTATTTTTTTTCCTACCCTAAAGATATTGGAAGGGGGAGCATATGTGGAAGAATGTTTGTGTGCATGGGGATAGGTTTATCTGTGTGTATTTGTTGTATGGGCCAGTAAATGCACAGGCTGACCTGGAACCTGGAGGAATACCTGTGAGTATGCTACTTTATAACAAAAATAAATAGAAGGCCTTTGGTAGTGGAACTTAATGGAATTAAGGAAAATATTGGATTCTGGGTGCTGTTTCAAAGTTGTTTTCATCAGAATGGAAGTGGCATAATCAATATGTAGCTCTTTGGCTGTTAACTCTTCAGATTTAGCTGAAATCACATTAAATGGAATAGATTTTATTTGTGGCTCAGGCAGTGGGGTTATATTTAACTGAACTCTCTGGAAGTCAGCTATTTGGGAGCTGCCAGCTCTTCACAAAGTGATGCTATCTGTAGCTGTACCCAGACAAATCATGATATCATTCCTTTGTCATCACTGATGCAGGTCCTGTTTTAGAAACACCAGCTAAACACAAAAAGTTCTGGTGGTGTGTCCTGTTTGCTCTTCCTAATTTGCCCATTGATTTCTTTGCCTGTCTGGTCTCAGGTGAGCTTTGTTACCTCTTTCCTATTCCAAGGCATCTTTGCAGGAAACAATCTCCCTGCCATTGATTTCAAAATCTCTGCTGCAAGCCAGAGTTTTGGGAAGGTGAGGGTCTGGGCTGAGTTTGCAGCTGTGTGGAGCATCTGTAAACATGAGAGATGTCAGTAGGAAAAGCTGTATTTATCATGGCTGAAAATGACATATTGGTTTTAAGTTCTGTACTCACACAGTCATTCTGTAATGGAATCTACAGGTAGGAAGACAACAATAATTATTTTTATTAACTATCAAACAAGCTATTAATAGAATCATTTAGAAAGCCTTAGAAGCCAGTGTTTTCAATTGCAAAACACTCTGTAAAAATTATTTTTGTGTCTTGCAAAGAAACCACCATACCACACAAACAGAATCCAAATGAAAAACTGTCTTGTGTTCTAGAGATGCTGTCATGAGAAAGGCCTCCTATGTAGCATCTGTTCACACTTCCCACATATTGTGTAAATATATCCACTTCAAGTATTTAATCTTCCCAGAAGTTATGCTTGCCTTTCTTCTCCAAACAAGAAAGCTGGAATCCTCTCCCTCCTTAGAAAACCCACCTGTAGCTTGGCAAACTACCAGATTAAGGTTGTTTGGGTTAGTATTTCTTTTTTTTTTTGATAACACTCCAATTTTAAATTTTGCATAAAAGCTGTAAATGTTTCTGAAGTTATGAGTGATCTCATTTCCCCCTTTCCCCTGTTCCCTAGGAACATTCCTAGTAAGTTACTCAGTCTCTCTGTCTTCTGAATAGGGAGAATTTCAGCCATAAATAAGGCAGCACTCGAAATCGTAAATAATGTTTGGACAGCTTGTGCCGAGGGCTTCCCAAAGGGAAGGGATTACTTTGTTGTGGCAGTGCATCGTGGGGCTGTCCAGTGTCATGTTGGAAGCTGATGGTGTTGCTTTGGAGCAGGCTGTTTCTTGTGTAGAGTGCCTCCAAGTATCTGGAAGCTGGGCTGTGACTCCTGAAAAATTGGCTTGTGGGATAGTAAAGTAAAGCACACTGATGAGAAGAAGGAAAGGGGAGAAAAAAGGAAGGGGGAGAACGGAACCCACCAAATACTAACTGGTGTTAAGAAATTCCATGCTAAGGCTGAAATTGCAGCTTTATCTCATGACTTGGTGGGGAAAAAAAAAGGCAGGAACATATGTCAATGACAGATTGCCAACCTTAGCATTTAATTCCTGGCATTTTGTGGGTTTATAGGATTTGCTGACAAAACGATGAGGGGGAAGGGTTGGATGGGATGTAATTTCCTGAGTGTTCTTCTTGAACGGGGAAAAAAAAAAATCTCAACCCATCTTCTTTTATTTGAAGATATTGGAAACAGCCTGAACAATCGTAGTTTTTCATTAGAGTAAATACCTTTGAGTTATGACACTTTCTGTCCTTTAAAAGCAGTTTCCAAAGCATTGGAGAAGTATGCATAATTAAATGCTTTCCTTATTTGAACTTCATTGGGAGGCAGTCTATTTCTTTCTTCGTTTGACACCTCTGTGCTGTGCAGGCTCTTGGTCTGCTGAAATGAGCGTGTTCACAAAGATGTGAAGAACCCCAGTCTGCCTGTTCCACAAAGATGTGTAACGAGCAGTGTTTTGAACACTTCTGAGAAGCGAGGCAGCGAGGATATTAAAAACTACGCCCTGTATTGCACCCAAGTGTTTATTTATAGACACCGAGTAGCCACAGTGTATAAAATTCTGTGTGCTCCCTCACTTTGGTCTTTTTGTGTCTGAATCTCTGTCTACTCTTTGAAATATCCTTGATCTGAAAGCCTCTAACCTGCTTTTGGCATGGCCCCTTGATAGGGAGCCGTTTTAAGCGAAGCAATGAGAAGTCCTGCTGAACTTTTGGAAATTTCATTTGGGTACTCTGAATATGATATACTGAGTGGACAAGCTGGAGGAAGTTATTAAAACTTTTCAGGAAAACCATGAAGCAATTGGAATATAAATTATTTCTTTCTATTTTTTTTTTCCTCCAGACCAATTCCTGGAGGAAGGAGGTGGGGATTAGAGGGCTATTTTTCCTTTGGAGGTATGACTTGTTTCTCTCTTGACCAAGAGATAGCCTGGGGAAAGGAGAATGCTGTGCTGATGGAGGGTTTGAAACATTTTCAGAAAGGGCTCTTGGCTATGTAAAAGGTCTTTTAATATTCACAAAGGCCCTGTTTAAGTATGCATCAATCTACTGCCATTTTTCTCATTGAGCAGGAGTACATGGAGACTTCTTTCAGGGTTGGGTGCCAGTTTGCAAAGTGCTAGGTTGCAAGTTTTTCCCTTTTTTGCATTAGCATTTGAGGAGAAGTCAAAGGCCTCTTATCTTTTGGCTCTGGATTCTACTTCAGTGAATTTGAGGTTCCCTGGCATTACAGAAGGAATATACAAACATAGAATTTTCCTTTTTTTTCCTATTTGTGATGTAAGTTTTGTAGATTGGAACCTCTGTTCTGATTAGGGTGGGGTCCTCCTAACATGATACTACAAGATGTGTGTGAGTCTGCATTGTTCAATGAACTGTGTAAAGCTCCATGGGTGACAAGTCCAGTGGAAATTAAAATACACCTTGAGCCCTTTGTGTTGCGAGTTTTCTGAGCTGACAAACTGCTCTAACAAAATTATATGTTTTATATTCTCCATGAGTTATTTGTTCATTTCAGGGTTCATGAAATTTAACAGGTGGACAGGCTGGTTGGCAGTACTTGTAAAGCCCATGAGCTTGTCTTTGCTGGTTGAGAGACTTGAAAATCCCCAACAAAGTATGGATGTCCATAATAATCTTCATTGATCTGCCATGAAAGGCTTGGGGGAGTTAATAAAATTCTATGGTAAACCAGGAGATCATATAACCACCCACAGCATGCCATTTCTTGCAGTATTCTCTTAGGATCTTAACATGCTGAAATCCATCCCTCTCAGGCTCATGAGGGTCACAAAGCCTGTGGGGAAGGCAAGTGGTGTTTTTAATCCTGCTCTTAGGCTCTGTGGATTTTTGTCCTTCTCTGCTCCATTTCTTTTGGTTTTGCCAGCAAAGAGTTTTTTATTCTCAGTGGTCTTTCCTACTGTGGACTGAGTGACTTAAGCTTGAGCCTTGACAAAATACCTCTCTCTGAGCAAGTAGGAAACCTGAATTTATGAGATGGAGTGTGTCTCTTCTCTGTGTAACATGTTTGAGCATCACATGTGTCAGCACAGACCATGCTGCTGGTTCATCCAGCCTCATGGTGTAGATGTGAGCAGAGAAGAGAGCAAAGTGTGGCTTAGTGTTGTCTGTTGGACTTGAAGAAAGGCAGTAAAGAAATATTTGCTTGCTTAGTCCTGGGGCTAACCCATGATGAAAGGTTGAGAGCTCTGTTCTTTCTGGTACATGTAGGCAGAGGAGTTTGTAGGGTGATTACATACCTGAATGGTGTAAATGTCACAAGGGAAACTTTCTTGTGCTGCTTTCCTGAATGGTGCTTGTTTTAAAGTACTGAAATGCTAAAGACCAGGCCTAAAATCCCTCTTCCCCTGCCTGGGGCAATGGCAAGGTAGAGTTAGCACTCAGAAGGGCTCCAATCTACAGGCTGGTGCTACCTGAGCCTCCAGGACAGGGAGATTAAAGCATTTCCAAACTTGATTCTCTTTTGGAATATAATGGTTCCTGTGTTCTTTCTGGAGAAACATCTGCCTCGATGTCATCTTTTGCCCAGGACTGTCATTAGCAAATGCCCCATTCTGACCCTTAAGGACTGATCCAGCCCTGTGCAGTGGGATTCTTTCCCTAAGAGGAACCTACTGAGTTGTCTGGCTTGTGTGCTCCTGCACACACATATGTATGTGCATACCTTCTACACAGTAATTTGTTGTAAATTGCTGCCAGCTTTGAACTTGGAGGGGAGGATGGAAAGGCCAAGAAATCCAGAGCAGCAGAGGGAGAAGCCCACCCTACCTTTGAAGTATCTCTGGTTCTCTTAACAAAACCCGTGGGCTTGCAGGGCCCATTTGGCATTAATGCAGCCTTGACAAATATTTTTGCAGCTGGATTGACGCTCATGAAGACAGTTAGTTTTGGAAAGACCTCCATGCAGAACTCTGTGTTGCTTAATTTCAGGTCCTTGGATTGCTTGGGTGTGGGAAAGCATGTGGAGGGCTATGGTTGAGTAGTTGTCCCATGGTAAAGCTCTGGGCTAGGCATCCACTGTGGCTGATGTTTGGTGACAATGGCATGTCAAGCCTAGGATGGCCATTTGAATCAAGAGATAATAGATGCTTAAAAGTAGCTGGTGGTTTCCCCTTGATGCTCTTTTGGCTGAAATGTGTGGTGTTCCCAGTTAAACAAAAGGATGAGAACATGCCCACAAGTGCGAGTGAAGTCTGGGAGAGCAAGTAATTTTTATTTTCCAGCATTTAAAACTGATGGATAAAACCTAACCAACCTGTTGTAGCTATAAAGTGTTTCACAGCAGCAGAACTAGTGTGTTGGATACCCTGGGAAGCAGGACTGGGGTGGCTTGCAATGGTGCATGCCATGGTTTGGTGCTCTTGAAGCCCAGTGCACACAGGTGCATGTGATAGGGCTGGAGGTACAAGAGGAAGGTGAAGGGTGTAACAGTGCCTCCTGAACAGTGTTCATCTGCTTAGTGTGCAGCTGATGATTCAGCCTTGATCTAAACATTCATGTTTGTCCATAAAATTAATCTCTTGGTGGAAACAGCAAGCCTGTTGGTTTATGGGTCTTTTTTTTGTTTGTTTTTGGTTTTTTTTTTTCCCTTGGTTCCTGTTTGGCCTGGTCTCCATCTCTTGCATGTCCTGACTTTGGTTTTGTTGTATGTTACATAGAGGATTATGACTTCAAGTTTGCCCCTGAGCCCCAGAAGGGCTGTATGTCCCACCTGAACTATCTGCCTCAAAGTATTTCTTCTTAAGGGTATTGTCTGCCTTTATTTTAGGTTCTGTTTCCTTTAAATTCTTCTAAGAGGACTGCACAGATAATGTTTCATGGAAAAATTTTTTTTCATTTGAGGGAATAATGTAAATGTATGCAAGCAGGATGTTATTGTGCGAGAGCTGTGATGTGTTTATATAAGGTGGGAGGGCTTGATTTATAACACTGAATATTTAATGGGAATAATCTGTGTGTCTGAGATCCCTGCTTCTTTGTGTAAGTTGGCAGATAGAAGGGTGGCAGGTCAGGTTTTTCTGTATGCACCTCGTGGATTTTCATATGTTGGTGTTTTACATCATTATGTCAATTTAGTGAGGACAAAGAAAACATTTTTAATTTGTATTCTGAAAGCATGGGGAATAAGGGAATTTATTTCCTTGTTTGCCTGTCCCTACGTTCTTCCCATTTGTTCCTGAAAGCAGTCCCAGCCCCTGTGCCTGCAGAGCAGTGTGTTCTGTTGGAGTTCCAGCTCCAGGACATTGTTCACTGGCAGGAGCAGTACAGGGTGAGGAAGTAGCTGGAATAGCCAGTAGGATAAACTACAAGTTGAAAAACTTTTTTTTCTTTTTTTTTTTTTTTTCCCCTTAAAGGACAACTTTTTATGCGGGANTGAAAGCAGTCCCAGCCCCTGTGCCTGCAGAGCAGTGTGTTCTGTTGGAGTTCCAGCTCCAGGACATTGTTCACTGGCAGGAGCAGTACAGGGTGAGGAAGTAGCGGGAATAGCCAGTAGGATAAACTACAAGTTGAAAAACTTTTTTTTCTTTTTTTTTTTTTTTTTCCCCTTAAAGGACAACTTATTATGCAGGTATCTGTAGGCTTCTTTTAGCTGTAGGGGCCTCCAGTGAGATCCATTGAAAAATGTAGAAGGTAGCTGTAAACTATGCATGGGAAGAGTGATATTTATTTATTCATTTTAAATCTGAAGCTGTGTCTGCAAAATCAGCATGCTTCTGATCTACAAAAAAATCCCTATTGTTCCCAAAGCCAAGTAGGGAATGTGAGGGAACACTCAGGTACTCAGCAGAGGGACTGCTCAGGCAGTGCCAGACTGGCTTTTTTCATGCCCTGTTCCTGATGTTGGCATTGAAGGGATGAAAGGCAAATGCATCTTTGAAGTGTCATTTTGGGGACAGGAAAATAACACCACGAAGGAAGACTTGGAAATATATGAAAAACTGAATTAATGGTTTGTGGTTCTGCCCCCCCGCAATTGAATTCAAGACCAGGTAAATAAGTAAAATGTTGATACTGGGTAAATTATTGCTTCTGAATGTAGAAAAGAATTATTATAGCAGACACAGTTAGTGATGAAAGACCACATAGTGATTGGTAAGCCTCTGGAACATTAGAGTAATGTGCTCTATCTAAATAGATAGATGCTTTGCCTGGGCTAATTTTTCCAAGGATGAATTGAATACAATCAGGAGATGTCAGAAAAGAAAGCATCCAGCCTTGAATGGCAAAACTCACTTGTCTTAGACACAATTGATAGTGACCAGTATTGGACTCACACTAATCGTTGCTGAACCTGTTTGATTGGCTTTTTTTTGGTCAGATCTCAGATTTGGCCTGACAGCAGCAAGCATTTTCTATCAAAGCATTGGTTTCTTTACCCTCCCTTTCCTGTTCTTTTTTAGTCATTTGACAATAATTTACTACTTTGCTTAGCTTTTTAGTCAGTTGTCTCCCACTCCGGAAAGCCAGGTTTCTTAAGTGCTTCTATGATGCCAAGTTAATTGCCCGAAAATAAGTGCTTGAAGATGGATCAAGTATTGTCTCATCAGCATTCAGCATCCCTGCCAGAGCATGGGAGGAGAAAGGAAGGCAGTGCCAGGAAGGTTTGAAGAAAAGAGGTGGAACAAAGGAAAGCACAACTGTCCCGCGAATGGCCCTGAGCTGGCCCGGCAGTAAAGCCCTCCCTGGAGCTGTCTGAATCCCTGCTGTACTTGCAGGTTGTCCAGTGAAATGTCGTCAGTGCTGCAGTGTGGACACAGGTGGGATTGATCTCCACAGCCCCCAGATGAGAGGAGGGACTGTGCTTTTGGGTGGCCCCGGGCTTGACTCTTCCTAAGGCCAAGCTGAGGCATGTCCCTGCCTATTCAGTGTTGCCACTGCCTCGATTTTTTTGCCTCGCTATAGAGCAAGGGAGGAAAAATGGCATTCCTGGCTTGTCATTATGGTGAGGATGATTTCTAAATAAATGAGCAGTCTCAGAGGTATGCCTAAAATGCAAAGATACACAAGAGTGTTCATGCAAGTTAGAAGTGTGGAGAGCAGGGGAGAAATCACAGCTGTTGCCTGTGAGACCACCTCACTGCTGGTATGTAATGTAGTCAGCACAAGGCTGGATAAAGCACAGCACCTTTTTCTTTTTGTCATGGATAGTATGGAGAGGGAAAAAAAATATAGCTGCTGCAATGAAACACGTTCATTTGAGGCAGGGCAGGAAGAATTTTTTTGGCTAAAGTACCCAGCATCCCCATTTAAGTTCGCAAGGGACTTTGAAGGAGGTGTGGGGATGAGGAGTGAAGACAAGTGCCTGACCAACATGAGAAATAGGGACTGAAGTGCATACTGGGTCCTGCTGAAACCCCTGGTGCCTCAGCTGTGGGCAGGCCTGTGGCTCCTCGAGAGAGCACAAAAACGTTGTGGTACCTGGCTGCTCAGCCCTGCTTGTCACCTTGAGTTGTGTTCCCCAGATGTGGGGAGAGGAAAGGAACTACCACCCTCTCCAGACTTGCCAGCACTGCCAGGGCTTTGCTTTATCCTCCTTTGCCAAATACAGCCAGGGCTGCTCCCTGGGATTTAACAAATCCTCTACTATTTCAGGGCCTGAGGGTATTGGCAGTGCTCTTGATCCCTCCTGCCCCATTCTTCCTCTGACCGCTTATGCTTGAGCCCTTGGACTCTGCATCCTGAGAGAATTCTTGCAGTCCTCTCTTTCTGGGACACTCTGGGCAGATTTGCTCTAATGGTATCCACATTTGTGCCAGCCCCCTTACCTGACCTCAGTGAGTTTCAATACTTCTCTGCTCGCCTGTAATCTGGGAGAGCCGCCCTGCTCTGGAGAGGGAGCAGGCTTTTATTCCGGCTTGTGCGTCGTCAGCGGATTTGTTAACTAAGCTTTATATGTAAAACGTTTAATAAGTGTGATGTCAGCGCTTTAGAGAACCTGCCTGACTTTCACATCCCACTGGCAGGGCCTGCAGTCAGAAATACTTGTTGTTGCACTAGAAAATCTGATAGAGGTGTGTGAATGTGTGTGTAGTCTGCATTAGTCGCTTTGGAGAGCACACACATTATTTGGAAGCCTTTTCTACCTTTCAGCCCTCATCTTGAGATCAGAGATGTTGCAGCCCTTTACTTGATTAGGCAGGACTGAAAGTAAATAATTACAGTTGAAAAGCACTCTAAAAATTACTTAATATTGCTTTAATAAGGGCTCTCCATCTACATTTGTGCCTTTTGTCAGATGCACAACCCTCGATTAACGCCTCGGTCTTTCTCTACCACTCATCTGTGAATGTTACCCCATTTATCGCCTGTGTTTCGAAGGACCTTTTGCTGCTGTGTCTGTGCAGCTCTTCCATATCTCATTCACCAAACAGGCTGGGGCTGGCAATAACCAGGAAAGGAGTGTAATGAGCCAGAGAGAGCCCAGCATGCCTGGTGCATAGATTCAGCTGCGTCCTAGGTGATAAATTCTCCCGTACACCTTGGTCGGTGCTCACGCAGTAATGTCAGCTCAATAACAGCCCTTCAGGATGCCAAGGTGGATTTTACATTTATAATGAATGAGAATTTTATTCTTGTTGCTAGCAGCAAAGAAGTTTAGCGGTAGTCCAGTTCTCAGCCTCCTGAGGGAGAAGCAGAAATGATGAAAGAAACATTGCGGCATTCCTCAGCACACATTTGATCCATCAATCACCCAGACAAAGCGTGCACTCCTAAACCATTAAAGTGTGACATCTTCTTCTCAGACTTTTGAGTTTACTGACTTTAAAGCAGCAAGTCAATTAGGAAGCCAAACCTAGGCTGGGAGGAGAAGAAAAAACACTATTAAAATACTAACTTGACATGCTTAGGTTTGTTTGATAGGCTAACAGACTGCTAATATTTAATTTAAAAAACCTGGATGCTGTCCAAAGCAAACTTATGAATAGTATAAGTCATATTAAAGCAAACTTTCATTAAGCACCAGCTTTCTCATAATTAGTTTCAGCAGAATGATACAATTTCAGAGAATCTATGGCATTTCTTTATTTAGGTAACAGAGCTTTCTGCTAAAGGTTATTTCCAGAGGGTTACTCATCCTGTGGTGTGATGAATTTAATGGGGGATGGAAAAATCCAGAAGAAAACCTGTGCCAGGAGTCCTGCTCCTGTTTGCTTCCTGACAGTCCCTTGAACATGAACACTACAATAAAATTTACCCTTTATGAGCAGTCACTAGGAGTTATTTTAGAGGAGAAGTGTGTTGGCCACAGCTCTCTGTTGGAAATGCCACTAACATGTTAGTTACCCACTGAAGGACTGGGCAGGAAGAAAAGTGCAAAGAAATGCAGCATTGAGAGGTTCTGAAATGAGATTGTCTGGTTAAACAGCAGGCCAAGGTACTCAAATGGGTGTACTGGAAGTAAAGATTTGATTGATGTGTGAGATGCTTGCACCCTGCTGTGGTGTTGCTGTGACTGAAGTGGATCATATGTGCCACTGCAAGTCAGAAAGTTTTGTTTCCAGAGATTTTGGACTGGTGTAGGATTTATGATTCTGCCTTTCCTTTCATTAACTGTATTAAGTTAATTGCTTATGAGAGGAGGAACATGCACAGAAATATCCAAAGGGAGCTAGGAGCCCAAATTCTCTTGTCCTTGATTCCTTAAATAGAAATACACGTGCAAAAATACAAAATGCATCCCAAAATAATTAGATATTATGATGTGTAATTAGTGACTCTTTTCATTATTATTATTATTTGAAAGCTTTTGTACTTTCACAGTAGTTCTAGCATTTAACCTAGTAAAATCTCTGCAATGATCAGGAGCAAGGCAGGATTTTTTTACTCTGCAGCATGTGTTTGTTTTCAATGTCCATGCCTTAGAAGCCATAATAAGCATGTGTGACAAGTGTTTGTATTGCCTGGGTGAGGGGGATGACTTGTGGGAGATAAAGGCACCAGCGGGTGGCATCAGCAAGAGGCGCTGAAGGTGGCCCTGGACAGGAGTCCTGCAGCTGCTCCTCAGAGGCATGGGAGTTCATGTTCTTGACAGCTTCC
The DNA here is from genome assembly GCA_013398075.1 of Notiomystis cincta. Classification (NCBI taxonomy): domain Eukaryota; kingdom Metazoa; phylum Chordata; class Aves; order Passeriformes; family Notiomystidae; genus Notiomystis; species Notiomystis cincta. The sequence continues at coordinate 213,560 of VZRX01018692.1, forward strand.
CCTCCAAGGTCTTCAGATTGGCTCTTAATTGGCAAGCTCATTAGCAGGCTCGCTAACAGGAGGGAGAGCAAGCCAAATTTGTATTCTGTCAGCACTTGCTGTGAGGAGTCAGTAATCAAACAGCTTTTTTACAGTGTCCTTTCTGGTGTCTACTTCTAATGGCTCAGGTTTGTAGGTCTGCTATAAACCCCAATAAATATAACAGCCATTAATAACTGATTGACCAAAGGGATTTATGTAATCATGGGATTACAGCTGCTAATTCCTTCCTGCAGTCATGTTTTTGCATTTCATTGATCGGGGAACTGGCTGTAACACTGATTTAAACTAATGGCATGACAATGCAAGGGTGGCTTTAATGCCACTTGGATGCCAGAAGGTTGCTTGGGTGGGGAGTGATGCTTAGGCTGGTTTCACAGCACTGGAAGAGGGAGGTGGGCAGTTCTTCCAGCAGTTGCAGCCAACTCACTTGGTAATCATCTCGGAGGAGGCGGCCGTACGAGGCTGGAGCAAGCTACCTGCTGCTGCCATCACTATCATGTCTCCCCACTGTGTGTCACCAGCTGGCCATCCCATCAGGCTGTGTCTCTGTGCCCTTCCCCTAACTGCTGTGCACTGCTGGGACTGACTAACACCAGCTATCAGCTCATCCATGTATTTGGAAACTCATGTTCTTAAAACCCCTTCAGGTCTGTTCCAGAAATTGCTAAGGAGTATTTCCTCTGAGGGTACTGTCTGAGTTTCTTTCCTAACTGTCCAGGTCTCTTGTCTGAAATTTGACCCAAATTCTCCTCTTGAAAACAAAATTGATGCTGGTGGCAGGGAGGTCTGGCTTGCTGAGCACAGGATGCTCCTCCTGCACTAGCAAGGCAGAAATACTCCAGGTTGCAGAGGTGCTGAGGATACGGGATAGGGTGATGGGGATAGACATTGTAAGGCAGCTCTTACTGGGCTGGCTTGTTGCTGTCTGCTAAAAAGCTGCAACTTGAGGTAAAGCAATGAAACCCGAGCCTATGAAAATGTGTGTCAGCTCATCAGTGCTTTTAAGCAGGCTGTGGGAAGTGCCTCTAACGAACCATCTCTTTTCCATCTTAAAGTAAATGAAATTAAGCTGAAAAAAAGCCGAAGAGAAAGCATCAGATGGCAGTGGTAGACAGTCAGTGTTTGTAAAGTGAAATGTGCTCTCGATTCCCAAGGCATAGGATGCAGGTGGTGCCACGTGTGGGACGCCTTTGAACGCCAAGTGCACCAGCTACATCTGAAAGGTATCAAACCCAAAATCTGAGCAGCGGTGAGCGGTTATCAGCTCTGTCAGGCAAAATCCTCTGTGAAAAGAGGCTGCTGGTAGAAAAACAGACAATATGCAGAGATGAAATGCTTTTCATCTGTGTTTCTGAACTGGATGTTTTCCCCCAAGCTTAAATTATTTTGTGTCTTTTTTTTTTTTCTTTTTCTCTTTCTCAGAAAAGCAGCACTGACAGCCGCATAGTTACTGTGACTATGAAGAAAACAAATAAAAGTAGAAGTGAGCTTGCTGGGTTGATGCCCTTGCTCTCTTGTGTAGTGGGTAGTGGTGCAGAGAGCAGAGCTTTTTGTAAAGCCTGTGGATGCCACTTTCTGTTGCACCCTTCCATCCAATGGCAGAAACAATTCCCAAGGGTAGCAGGAGTCTTTGCCGTCCAGCTCAGTGAACAGCAGCCCTGTTGTGCTGCTCTGGTAGTCTTCAGGAAATGAGGCCTTTCTAAGAACAAGGGTTTCTGGACAAGCTGTTGCCATTTCTGCTTCCATCCTGTTCCGGGACACATTGTGTCTTCTCTGCTCAGGCTTGGTGCATGGGTGGGCACAGCCGAGGGGAAGCTGCCCTTCCCCAAAGGGAATCTCACTTTTTCTTAACAGCTCCATGTGTTTCTTCCCTCCTAGTTGGTATAATAAATAACACCACAACTTTGTATGTCTATTAATTTCTATCTTCCTTTTTTTTTTTTTTTTTTTTTTTTTACCAGCAGCTCAGAACTGAGTGTTACGACTTAAATGTTGTATCTGGGCTTTCTTTCAGGGGACAGCATGAATGAGCAGCAGATGCTGGATTAATGTTTTGTCCTAATCTCCTTTTATTTGCAAATATCCAGTTCCTTGCAGATGGCTCTGAACAACAAAAAGCATACACAGCCTGCCTCTGGGGAAAATTAGGTTGTTTGTGGCCACTGCTGTCTGCACTATAATCCCTGCTGGCAATTTCTTCTTTTGTCACTGGAGCAAGGGTTCAGTGGCACTTTGAAGGCATGGCACAGTGAGGTGGTACTGGGAGCAGCATCCCTTTTAGGCTCTGAAGCAGGGAGGTGGAAAGAGAAAGAAGATGACTTTCTCTTTTTAGAGAGCAGGTGGTTGCATTTGTTTCTTCTCATCACCCTTTCACCAGTGCCACGAGAAAGGAGCCAGGACAACCAGCTAATGTGAGCCTGTGTGTCTTCTTGTGGCCATGGGCTGACTCTGGAGCTAATTTCAAGTCAGACTGTCAGTTCTCCATCTCTGCTGTCCCTAAGCTTAGCTGATGTGCAGCAAGGCAGGGCTCATTTCTGACTTTACTCTCAACTTGTCAGAGTTTGACAGAAGGTATCAAATTTGATGTGATGAATTAAGGGCAGGGCTGGGCAATCCCTGCTCCCATGAAAGGTGGAGGAAAAAAGCTGCTTATCAGGAGATAATTAATCATGAAAATCAAATGATCAGATTAACCTTTGTGGCCTGGCTGTGCATCAAATACTGACAACAGAAAAATGCAAGAATCTTCCATTAAAAAGCAGGTGGTGCAGCAGAAGAAATGAGCCTGAGGTACTGTGTGTGAGCAGGGCTACGAGGTGGTACTGTAAGATTTGTCACCACTAGCTATACAGCAAGGAGATTGACATCTCCAGTAGAATGTCACATTCTTAGCCCAAAGTGGAATGCTTTTTGACACTGAGAAGGCAGGAAATTGCAGAAGATAATTAGCTCCCAGTGATGGATCACCAAGGTACCTGAAGCAGCTTTCTGGATGCTGCCTTGGTAATCTAGGAACGAGCCCGAGGGTTTTTTTTTGTTGGTTGTTTGTTTTTTGTTTGGTTGGGTTTTTTTGTTTGTTTGTTTTTCTTGTTGTTGTGTTTTTTTGTAGTTTTGTTTTGGTTTTTGTTTTTTAATTTTTTCTCTTTTTTGTAACATTAATTTTTATGGGTTTGTTGTATGGGTTATAAAGAAGATCTCCTCTTTTTATCTCTTTGGAGGTACTGACTGAGGTTGCCAGCTCTGCCTGCAAGCCAGTCCTAGGGGCGTTGTAGCTCTTGGATCAATGTGTGAAGGTGAGGTCTGAGCAGAAAATGGCAGTGGCTGCAGGCACTTCAGGAGAGAATCTGATGTTTTTGCCTTCAGAGCAGACAAAGCACCTCACACCTTCAGTATGTGGCTTTGTGCCTGTCAGGACTGGTAGCTCCACTAAAAATAACTGAAAATGAGGCTTCTCCATCACTTAAACACCTTTAAAAGTGGGATTAGTTAGGAAGATTTATTCTGTATCAGCTTAAAGCATATTTGAAAGTCTAAAGTACAAACATCCTAGTACTGTAAATTGTAATTATAGTTGCAATGTGAGACCTACATTTCATCAAGTCTATCATGGCAGCAATAGCAGTGAAGCTGTGGCGGGACAAGACTCCCTTGTCACAATTTCTGGCACTTGAGTCAGGTTGATTAAGCATCCTGCAGGTATGCAGACATGTGTTAGTTGCACCTCTGACAGAAATATGTCTGTGCCTTGAGGCTCCTGCATTTTTGGAAGTATGGGGTTCATCTTATTTAAAGCCTAGAAATTGAAACAAGTTATGTGCATTTTTTTTCACTTTAAAAGCTGACAAAATCACTCCAATATATAGGCCCTGTCCTAAATCCTCTGCCATCACTGGGTGCTCCACCAGATATAAGTAATGAATAGGACAGGCCTGACTGGAGACAAAAAGCCTGTCTTCTAACATGATGCTTTTTATGTAGCCTTTGCTCCATTTTCCCCCCTTCTCTTTGTTAGAATTTTTTTTTTTCTGTAATTGCATTGAAATTTGCAATGTTTTTTTGGCTGCAGTCCTTAAGAAAGACACTCAGCCAGATGTGCTCTCATACACAGATACTTCTCCAGCTAGAAGGATGCAAGCCATCTGAGCGCCCAGTGCATGTCTTTGTCTATGCTGGACCCTCTGACTTTTAGGGCAGGAAGGCTTTTTGGTTAAATTATAACAAAACCATGATTAGATGTGCTGTTTCCAGATGGCAATTATGACATGTCCAGGGTTTGTGCCATGACATTTTGTTCTGTCATAACTGCTTCCTTATGCTGTTGCTTTCTGATCCTCTCATCTTTTCATGGCAGACTGCTGCAGGTGGTTTGGCCCAGGTGTAGCATCTCAGACAGATGATTTGAGGATCCTCTTGAAAGAAATGTGGTTTTTGCAGTGTTGAACAGACTGTACTTCTTAAAAATGGGTTCAGTGAGTTTGAAATATCTCCTAACACTTACTCTGTGTCTCTGAATTAAAGATCTTGAAGGAAGTTTTGCAGGTAAATGTCCTCCTTGGAAGGGGATTTATTGGGTTGGTTTTTGTTGGTTTTTTTTTTGTTTGGTTATGGGGCATTTCCTAGATTTGGATGGTAGTAGTGAATCCCCAGGGGGAAAACAGTTGCAGTATAGTTTTGAATGGGCATCAATATTTTGCTATTAGCTCCTGCTGGTTTGGAGTGCTGAGACACATCCCTAGGGAGTAAAAATATCACAAACCATGTCATGGCATGTTGTCTGAGCCTAGGAAAATAATTGGGCTTTGGAAATCTGTGCATGCTCCTGCTGCAGGGCGGGGTCCAGTCCCTCACAGATGTCCAGCTGATGGCTGTCATGTGGATTTTGGGAGCAGAGGAGGCTCACCTTGTCCCCAGGCCAGCTGTGGTGATGGCAGAATGGGGCTTGTCCCTAGATGAGCAGTAACAGTTTGCTGCAGGAGCAGTCATGGGCTGCAGCCATATGACCACTGCTCCTCGAGCATCCTTGCTGTTCCTTGCCATCTGTGGAAGTGTGTCTGGAGGGAATCACTGCAGACCAGCCCCTGCCACTGTGGTGCAATCCCAGCTCTGCTCATCCCAGGGCTTTTCTAGCATTCCTGCTGGGAGGTGCATGCTTGTACTGACCAATGCTTAGTAAAAGTACCTTGGCACTGGCTTGTTGTAGGGTTTTTGGTGTCTTTTTTTCCCCTTGGAGCAAACTGCCACTGTCTAATAACACCAAGGCTGTTACATCTGTAGTTTGGTACAACAGATCAAGCCAGTGCTGCCAGCTCTAAGAATAATGCTGTCTCCAGAGCACATGGAGGAGGATTAAATGGTTTTCCAGCAACCTGCTGCCATCTGTGCAGACCATTTCCTAAAATACGCTGGTAAATGCCTGTGGGAAGAGCTGCAAGTCTGGCTGTGTTTGCAAACCAGTAGATCAGTCATGTGTCCCGTCAGCAGGGTCAGACTGGTGTCAGCAGCAGTAGGAGAGGGCAGGTACAGGGCCAGCTGTGTGGCGAAACGCCAGCTCCTTGGAGGTGGTGGGGCAGGAGAGGTGGCAGCACCAGGAGCTGGGGAGTTTTGAGTCCTTGCTCAGCAGGTGCCTCCCAGAGCATCGGTGCCACTAAGCAGAGATTGGCCATTTTGAGCAGAACGGTGGTGGTGGTGTTAGCACCAAGTGATTTCTGTAGAGATGAGAGGCTGCTGTTTCCACAGATCCACTTAGAGCCAGATTCTGCAGCCTTCACTTGCATTCAGCAGCTTGATTTTCTGCATCCCATGGGTTTTAGGAGAGCTATTGAGTGCTAAACCCAGATCAGCTTGAATATTGGTGGAATAATCTGGTTTTATTACCCCAAGTGATATATGGAAACTCTGTAGTTAAAAGCGGGGAGCGGGACCTTCATAGCATTCTGCTTTTTGTATCGCTATCTTGCCTAAGAAATGTATCTTTCTGGGAGAAGTTTTCCCACTGAAGTGTGCATCTCTGCAGAAGGAAAAACAAATACAGACTCTGACATAAGCTCTGTTCTTCCTTGAGGCCTGTGAGATAGCAGCATAAAATGTGACATTTAACATCAGCCTTTTCTAAAGGCTTCTAGATAATTGTGAAGGATTCTTTTGTTCAGACCAGTCACTTTTCACAGATCTTCTGAAAAAACTCTGGAGGGGAATATCAAAAGCAGAAACTTTCCTCTCTGATCTGAAAAGCACTGCATTAAGAGGTCTGTTTTTAGCATTTGTGACTTAAAACTGATAAGGCTTTAGCCATCTTGTTGGAAACTGGTGGGTTCACAACCACAAATTCAAAGCTGCTATGCTGATGCTTGTCATACTTGAAATGAGTCAGGACTGTGAGGAGCCCAGTCATGAAAATGATCCATTATTCTGATGACCTGTGCTCGTGTGAAGGCAGGATTAATCACTGGAGTTTATTTGGTGTCCTGCCATCAGCTGTTTTATATGGAAATTGTGAGCTCTTTGAGGTTGCAGAGTCTGGCTACTTGATGTTATACCACCTAGGGCTGTGGGGCACAGAGCCAGGATTGAAACCTTCATTCAGCTAAAATTATTCCAGGGAAAACATTTTGGTTTGCAACTGGAAAACCCAACAATAAAAATAAGTCCTTTCAGTTGTGGTCAACAAGGTCTCTCTTAATGGTCCCGAGTACTTTTCTGAAGGATGAGAAAGTCAGTTTGAGGCTTTATAAGTAAACTAGAACATATTCTTCTTCTGGAAAAGTGACATTAGACCAAACACAAGCTTTAGCACAAGTGCCTCAGGGAGGCTGGACAAGGACGTATCACAGATGAGTTGCAGAGGTGTAAGCAGGACAGAGGCCCCTGAATCCCAGCTCCTTGCCTTGCCCTTCCCATTCCATGCAGCTTCTCATCACCAGGCAGGGTAGGGAGAAAGCTCTACTTCGGTGAGATATGCCAAGCCCTTCAATTGGATTTGAGGATGAACTTGGAGAGAGTTTGAAATGCTTATGGTTTGGGGATTTTGTGCCCTCTCTCTTCCCTTGGAGAACTCTGATTTGCTGCTCTGAATGCTTTCTGTGAACATCAGGACTTCAGACTCTACAAAATCATCCAATTACATCTGGCTTCAAGTTGAAGTTGTGAATACTCTGCTGGCACTGTGAGAGAAAAGCAAGCAGATTGTCCCCAGTCACAACCATCATTGGGGTGGTGCTTACACTTCCATGGACTTTTCGTGGGGGCTTGAGCTGAACTTCAGATTTGTGGTGAAACCTAAATGCAGGTCAGCACAGTGCTGCCCCAGACATCATAACAAAACCCATTGCTTGGTGCTATTTATAATCTTTTAATTTGTATTCTGGCCTGCTGAGCTCTCTGGGGACTGAAATAATGGTGACTGTAACTCAGCTCCCAACAATGGCCCATTTCCAGCAGAGTTGGTCTCTTCTGGAGCTATTGAGTCCACATTAAACAATCCTGTTGACCTGTCTTTCCCCCTTTCAGAGGGGCCTTATAACATGGTACAAACAGAGTGCTTTTAAAAACCTGACCAGCACAAGCAGGAAGAAATTTGGTGTAGTTGTTGCTTCCACCTGGAAGGTTCCCAAAGCTGAGGCTCTGGCAGCACTGACCTTCTCCTCTTGCTCTACATACCATTTTGTTGAAATCAATAGGCTCTTGGCAGTGTGTGTGTGTGTGTGTGTGTTGTGCGGGGCTTAAAAATGGAGCAGAAATATTGGAAAGTAATCTGAACAAGGAATAAGCTCAAAGCAAGATGTCTGTGGAGTAAGAGGAGCTGTAATCTAGTGGATTAGTTGATAGCCAGTTATTTCCTCTGTTGTCTGCCTCCAGTCCCTTAACTTTTTATGGATTTCCACCTTCAAAACCAATGTGTGCCTTGTGTGTTTTATAATATATAATTGATGGAGAATTATTTGCCTGGCACTTTGGATTTGGCTGTTATTGTTTTTTACAGCTGGGAGAGACTAGTTTGTTCATTTTAGCCTCTAGCACATCACAGTCCTTTATTTTCCAAGCTGCTTCTCTCTGGATTCCTGTAGCCTGGGTTTTAGGTAGTCCATAAGCATTGCTGTTATTGCTACCCTTCCTTGTACTCAAGAATATGTTGTTGTAACTCTTACTCATATATTTGGACAGAACCCTGCCAAGAAATTTTTTCCCCTCTTCTTCCAGTATCATTAAGGCTTCCAACAGTGCCTGTGCCAGGAGTATGTCTGAGGAATGGGCAGTGCTGGGGTCTTGCTTCTCTGGCTCTTATCCCTGTACTTCCTACAAATAGTCTTGTATTTTCTGAAAGTTTGTGGGTTGCTTGCTTATTTCTTTTGGATTGTTTGTTTGGTTTTTTTTCTCCCCTCATCTTTGGTGTTGAAGCTTCAGTGCTGTAATGAAGGTGCTTTGTCCACTGGTTGCCCAGGGCTGCTTTTGGTCCTGTGTTTACTTGAAGCAAAATGCAAACCTTTTGGATGTACAGGACATAGGGCAGCAGTATGTACCTGCTTTGAATACTCATCTCTCTCAAATGACTTTGAAATGTGGTATTATACTGTTAGTTTTTAGGTTGGTTTTTTTGCTTTTACAAAGAATAAAGTCGTATGGCTGTTATTTAGATCTGTGGGGTTTTTTACGTTTGTGAAATAATAATATTTTTACAAAGCACTTTTGTTAGCAGTAATATACACAGACTGCAGCTGACTGATGGCCAGATAAACAAGAGCTGTCTGCTTCTCCATGAGGTAACCAAAATAATCTAGGCAAGGAAACAAGAGCTGCAGGGAAGGGGACTGGTTTAAGATTTTGCCTCACCCTTGCTGATTGCAGTGCTTGACTCAGAAATTTGTTTTCTTGCGGAGGCTGTACAGCTGCCTTGTTCATGGGCAGGTGACTGTGAGGACCTGTGCTGGTACACTGTGGTTTGAGGCACCCATTTGCCTTTGCCCTGCAGCACCAGGTTGAGATGGATCTCACAAGGGAACAAATTACATCCTGCTTACCATGGAGTTAGGTGTGTGTACAAATTCACCAAGGAATATGATATAAGTTACCCTGTTTCAGAACAGTGTATTTGGGACAGGTGAAGTTGTAATGCTGGGTTTGTGAGCAAGCTGCTGTCACAGGCAGCATTGCTCTGCTGCTTGCAGGCCGTTTCTGTTTTGGCCTGATTTCCACAGTTCTTCAGTCATAGCAGAAGCAATTTGGTATTTGCAAATAGGGCTTTTTATGTTAAAACTTATTATTCTAATTAGGGAAACCTATGATGTCCAAGATAATATTTTGTGTTTGCAGCTAGGCATCAATTCCCCATTTATTAATATCCATGAGTACTTCTCTGTGGTGGCTGAGTGCAGTTTGGATGAGACCATAACACAGCACTTGAAAATGATGAAAGAATGGCTGCTAAGGCTAAATCCTTCTCTGTCTAAGGCAGTTTGTGGTACTTGGGTCCACTGGCTGTTTTGGCCTTGAGCACAGTTTAATGAGGGGAAAAAAAAATCAGCATTCTGATAAGAGAAGGCATCTCCCCTTCTTCACACATGAAAAACCTAAAAGATAAAAAAAATAATCCAGTTAGTCCTTAAGGGGCATGTGTGTGTATATTTTCTCCCTTAAAAGAAAAAACATCCCAATTTTTCAGGCAAAGAATGGTAAGAGAGCAATGGTCTGCAAAACAGAAGCAATTCAAGTGCATTAGAGGATGATAGCACTGTGGAGAAAGCACAGAGAATCAAGGTAACATAGGCAGCATTTGCCCTACTTCTGTTTTTAAATTTTTTTTAATTTTGTCTCAGTGTTAAGCATGGAGGTTGCAGCTCTTGGAACTCATTTTCTGATATTGCAATTTTTTTTGTGTTCCTGTCCCACATTTATGCTTCTCTCTGCATATATTATAAGCAGGTGAGTGGAGGCATTGCAGCAGGCAAGAAAAGTCATGAAGTTTGGCCTTGTGTTTGTTACTCTGTTGTTTCTGCATTAAGTGCAGTCTATGTTGGCATCCTTTAAACTCCTGTTGGAGTAATAGGAACTTAAACCAAAAAGATGTGGGCTACATGCACACTGTTTGTTGTTGGTCAGCAGTCTCCAGGGAGAGGTGTTTCATCATCTACTGCCTGAGAATTTAAACCCAACAAATCCCTCCTCTGCGGAGATAAAGCCCTTGCGAGCAGTTAGTTCGTTATCATAGTCTCTGTTTTGCTCCCAGGTTCTTTCCTTCCGAGAATCACCTGTTTAACAACCCCCTTGTGAGAAGGGCCTTGGGAAGATGTGGCCTGTGTGGGCTGGAAATGTGGAGGAGGTGTGTGCCAGTGTTGTTGGCCATCACTGCTGCCTGTTGAAGGGAGCTCCTGCGGGGACTGACCCGTTGTTCTCCACCTCCGTGCTGGGAACAGCCCTGGTGACGCCATGGGATGGCACCTTTTGGTTGCCTGCTCTCTCTGCCACCTCACAGGTGGCTGGGATTTGCATTCTGGGGGGAATAAGAGTGGCCTTTTACACAGGCAAAAAAAAAGAGAAATGTTTGCATGCCTTACCTGCGTTGCAGGGGTGTCTGGCAGCTCACTGTTTCAGGTGATGCTTTGACGTGTATATTTTGTGTGGCTGTGGCACTGTGAATGAGGGACAGTGACTGACCTGAGTTTTGGTAAAAAATCCCCAAACAAAACAGGCAGGCAGGTGAGATTTCATCAAGTGCCAGAAGAAATAGATGATAGAGTGGCAAATGATGTTTGTGGTTTTTATTTTTTTTTATCTTTTAAACTGTACGGCTCTCATTTCCTTGAATGTGGTTTAAAGTTGTTTTCCCTTTCCACTGTAAACGATAAACTCTTCCAAGGAGGGGAGCAATCACTTCTACATTGTACCAAGTGCCAAGACACATTGCTACTTACATAAAGAATGACTGTTTCATCTTCTTTTCTTTTTTTTTGTGTATGTCTTCCTACCTGTCTGACATATCTTTTTTTGGCATCCTCCTACCTGTCTGACTTAATGAAGGCTGTTTCTACAGAGGCAGCTTTTTTGTTTCACTGTCTTCTACAGCCACGGACTGGGTAAAAATTGATAACCCTTTAACAGCAGCTGGGGGAAAGCAGTGGGGAGGTGTCCTGTGCTGAAGAGTGGCCTCTTTGCACAGAGTCATGGAGTCAGATAGAAAATTATGTAGAGGATGGAGTTCAGCCATAAGCCTAGCACTTCCAAGTCCAGCACTAAACCATGTCCTGAGGAGCCACATCTACACATCTTTTTAAACATCTCACAGAATGGTGGCTCCTCTGCTTCTGTGGGCAGTCTGTTCTAATGCTTGACAACGATTTCAGTGAAGAAATTTTTCCAAATATCTAGTCTAAAACTTCCCCTGATGCAATTTAAGGCCATTTCCTATCATCCTGTCATTTTGTACCTGGGAGCAGAGACAAACCCCCACCTGGCTACAACCACCTTTCAAGGAGTTGTAGAAGGTAGTGGGGTCTTTCCTTAGTCTCCTTTTCTCCAGGCTAAACAACTCCAGCTCTCTCAGCTGCTCCTCACAGGACTTACCCTCTAGACCCTTAATCAGCTTTGTTGCCCTTCTCTGGACACACTCCAGCACCTCAGTGAAGTGAGGGTCCAGAACTGAGCTCAGGATTTGAGGTGCAGCCTCACCAGTGCCAAGTACAGGGGTACAATCACTTCCTGGTCCTGCTGGCCACACTATTGCTGATCCAGGCCCGAGTGCCACTGGCCTTCTTGGCCACCTGGGCACAGCTGGCTCGTGTTCAGCTGCTGTGGACCAGCACCCCCTGGGGCCTTTTCCACTGGGCATTTTTCCAGCCTCTCTCCCCCAGCCTGTAGTGCTGCAATGGGCTGTTGTGACTCGAGTGCAGTACCTGGCACTTGCTCTTGTTGAACACCATACAGCTGGCCCTGTCCCATCAATTCAGCTGGTCTAAATTGTATGTGTGTTGATAGCCAATCTGAGGGAAATGCTACCAACTCCCTCTCCTTTTGCCAACCTGCTCTATCATCTATTCTCTGAGATTTCTCTGCTGTTAAGTGCTGTTGCAAAGTTCTGTCTGGAACCTGTCTTCCAGGGAAAAGGAATAATTTACTTCTCCCTTGTCCCATAGACCAAATGTCTATGATTCACTATTGCAATCCATCCAATGTTCAGGTGAAGATGATGCTGGGGTGAAGCTGACTTCATTTCTTCTCTCTCTTATATGCCTCCAAACAGCATAAGTTTTGGGCTTTGTGCCCATCTGTGAGCTGAATTCTCACTTGAACTTCCATCTTCAGCTTGTGAGGCTGCAAATTTGTACTGCCAATGGCTACTCCTTCACAGGAAGTGTTGCTTACAGGATGTGAACTCCAGAAGCAGATTTAATGTTGGAAAGGATTTTCTAAATTATTTTGTTCTCTTTCTTCCAAGAACCACATGGGCATTTAATGCTCTTCCTAGTCCACAGGAAATGAACTCCAGGTTGAATCACAGGACGTTTCATGAGAGCTCAGTCTCTGTGAAACACTGGTGAAAAGTAAATAGTTTCTCTGGTGGGTTTTTTGTTTTCTTCTTATAGAATGAACATCCAAATCCCTGTTTTGTGGTGCCTGTTCAGGTGCTCCAAACTTCCCCTTTGTCTGAAAGCAGAAAAAGATGCTTATCTTAGTTATAGCAGCACTTTTTACTTGTATAGCTGTGCACCCCTGTAACATCCAGCTTCATCCAGTGTTCTACCTGAGTGTGCAAACGTGCTGCTGAGAGGGCTTCCATTCATCTCCATTTCTGCTGCTGTAACTTCTTAGTTCTTCTGCTTTTGTAGGTTTTGCCTAACATTTGGTATTCCAGGTCAAGAACCATGCCTTTTAATCAGGCTGCAAATCACCTGGTACTTTTTGAGAACTGTGTAATAGTGATTTGCTGTCAACCTCTCAAAGCTGCAAAGAAAGTTAAATTCTTACCAGAACAAAGGGTGATCACCTTTTGATGAATAAACTCTCCAGCAGTTAACATAGTAACTATAATGTCTCCAGACATCTGTCCTCTCCCTTGTGCCAGCTCTCCATATGGCACAGAGTTTGCAGGCAGAGAGTAAAAAGGCCAATCCCCCATGAAATGTGTTGCTGCGTTTCATGGGACCATTCCCTACTCAGCCACTGCCATGATCCAGCCCTGAAATTGGCCCTTGTTCATGGATTATAATATGGTGGTGCTTCATAATCAAAGCTCTGCAGGGCTTCAGAGTCCAGGAGGTGCCTGCTGGCACAGCAGTGTCAAATGCTCTGGGAAAGATAAAATCTGAGGGAGATTTTGCCACTGGTGGAGGACAATTAGGGTCTTTTAGGTATATGTGCTGGTTTTGAGTGGTGTGGAGTTAACTTTCTTCACTGTAGGTGGTATGGATTTGTGCTGGAGACAATGTCAATAAGTCAGGACTATTTTGGCCACTGCTGAGCAGTGCTTGAGCAGCATCAAGGCCTCTTCTGCCTCTCACCACACCCTGCCAACGAGGAGGGTGCTGGGAGGGCACACAGCCAGCACAGCTGACCCAAGGGGGATTTTATCCCATATGGCATCTTGCTCAGCATATCGAGCTGGGGGAAGAAAGAAGAGGGGGACACTTTTAGAGTGATGATATTTGTCTTCCTGAGTAACCATTGTGCATGACAGAGTCCTGCTTACCTGTGTGTGGCTGAACAGGTGCCTGCCCATGGGGAGCAGTGAATGAATGCCTTGTTTTGCTTTGCTTATGTGCACAGCTTTTGTGTTGCCTATTAAAGTGTCTTCATCTCAACCCACGAGTTTTCTCACTTTTACCCTTCCAATTCCTTCCACCTTCCCACTTGGGAGGAAATGAATGAGCAGCTGTGTGGGTCTTGGTTGTTTTCTGGGATTAAACCATGATGCTGTGAAGATACCTGCTCTTATGCAGTGGGGGCACTAGGGATATTTATTAAGGAATTTTCCTTGAAGTTTGTGAGTTTAGCTGGTGTTCCACAGACTGATAAGGGATGTGCTGCCTTGAACACACTGCATCCTCATAAAACAAAAAAGAAGTTTTGAAAGTCACTTCTGCTTTAAATTCACATATACTTGATAGATAGCAGGAAGGATGTTTAAAAAAGATCTAGAACCAATTAAGAAACATGTAGGTAGGTGATGGGATGGAAATGGAGGGAGAAGAGATAAATAAAGCTTGTTTGTTTATTTTTAGTCATTAACATAGAAGTTGTCTCTGATGTGCTCTTGCTTGCATGACTTCTGTCATAAGTTTTTCAGGGGATGATGGCAAAAACTAGTTACAATCCATTTGCTTCCATGTTACTGACTTGCTGTATGAACAAATGTTAGAATTCTTGTGTGTGTATCTTTCTTCTCTCATTTCCTTAGATCCTGAGCAGCAAAGAAGTTGCCAGATTGTCTCTTAAATGGTTCCAGGAGAACCTGGTCAGAAGGATTTTGTGAGCTTCTGAGGATTAGGGACCGGGATATAAACATCTGCTGCTTTTGTGAATTGGCTTCATCACCCTCTTGTGGCAGCAAGTTCCCTGGCTTAGGTAGGACAGGGGAAATTTCTTCAAGATGTTTTGATTTACTGCTTTTTAACAGTGCTGGGTGACCCTTGATCCTGTCTGGAGGAACCCAGGCTACCCAAATCACTTTGCACATTATGACTGATCCCCTTGCTTTAGGAGAGTTATCCAAGTGATGTGTTTGTGTCACACCCAGGGTGTAGGGATGCAGGATATCTCTAGTAGGTCCTGTTTTGGTGAGCTAAGTTTTGTAGAAGCCAGGAGGCTTCTTGCTACTGTGAGATGGGTGTTCCCTTTTGAGATTGTAAAAGTGCTTGTTAAATTAGTCCCAACTAGTAACTCAAGGGGTGGTGAGGGAGACTTAGTGAGCAGCTCTCTATTTGTTGCCCTAAGCAGTGTGTGGGTTTTACACTGACTTGTACAACGTGAAAAGAAAGGATTGAAATGCTGATAAGGAAATTAAACATATAAAGGGTGGGGTGGAGGAAAAGCAAGGGAACACAGGATTAGAATTAGGGGCAGGAAGAGGGAAGCAAATGACTGCTGGCTGCACTGTAACTGTACTTTGACCCAAGCTTTCTGTAGGTCCAAGTGTCTGAAGTCCTTTCATATGTCTTTGAATAGGTCAGCAGTATCATAGGTCGAAATCCAAAAGATTGCTTTATTCAGCTGGAAGGGGGAAGTACTTGAATCATGAGACTTTGAGCACAGGTCATTAGTGCAGAGAGGGGATAAAATAAATCGTGGGAGCCATTAACACAACAGTGATTAAAATATATCATAGTGGTGCCATAATTGGTACCTCGGCTGAGTGAGAAGTGAAGTACTCCAAGCTAGTTGTATTAAGTGTTCATTTCTGAGAGGCTGACAAAGATTTATGGCTTCTTTTCTGTAAGTCCCATTTAGTCTCTGTAGCACTACATCTTTTACTGATGCACATAAGAAACAGTTACTGTTAATGACTGGACCATTTCTCTGAAGGGTATGTTTAAAATGTGATTATTCTGGAGGAGAGGGGGAAGCATTGTAGACCTTGGGCTACCTTTTGCTAAGGCTGTGTTGTTTTCATAGTACTTCTGTAGGTGCTGCTTGACTATTTAAATGCAGCCTGACCTCTTCACTTGCTGAAGGACAGCAGCCATGTTCTCCCCACGCCTTTTGGACTGATGTGGTACTTTGGGGCTCTGTGATGGCTTCAATGATTTCAGTCTCAGAGAAGAATCTTCTACAAACCATTATTCTTGTCTGCCTGGCCTGAAAGCTGTGTTAGCAATTTAATGGCCTCTTGGTCAAAGTAATAAGCCCTGGCCTGGGGTCTGAAAGCAGAATTAGAGATCTGTGCCTCCTCTGCTGAGAGCCTCAGCACTGGGATCACCATGGGGGGCTGAGCTGCAAGGTTTGAGGGGAGGAGAAAGGCTCCTTGAGGGTCATCAGAGGAAGGCCTTGGGGTCAGGAGTGGCCACAGGGGCAAGGGACCGTGGTGGTGGAGGCTGTGGTGTTGCTCTCCACCAGGAGGGGAGGGAGCAAGGCCAGGCAGAGGCCACAGTGACCAGGAAGGGCTTCCCTGAGATGCTGTTTGGAAGCTGGGGTGGGGGTTCCTGTGCAGCCCTTTGCTACCTCTGCTGCTTCTGCCAAAACTGAATCTCTAACTTGCTAAGGAAATCTTTTTGGAGGCCTCTGACACCAGGTCACCTCATCAGCATTCTGTGGGAATGCACTATGCCATAGGAAAGCAGTAGTAAGGTGCTTTCATGTTCCAGGACTTTAACAAAAAAAAAGTTAAAAAAGATTAGAATTTAAAGTTTTGTATGAAAAGCTGTATCTATGTACAACATAAGTGTGCAAATTGCATGCACTTTTCAGAAGGAGCAGTGCATTTTATCTGTCAGTACTTGCTGCTGCTGTGGTCTTTGAACTTGTAATCTTCCTAAACATCTCCTGACCCCCCAAGCTGTCTAGCTGGTATTTATTGTTTTACCGATGTGTTTATCCCCCAGTTCTTTTCTAATCCTGCCCTGGTTTTCACCCTGAGACCAGGGGAGCAGTGGTGGGGGGAGGGAGAGGAAGGTGTGTCCCCAGAAGCCTTTCACCTGGCTGAGAAGGAAGACAGGGGCATGGGAGTCTCCAGAGGTTGACAGGCTTATCCATCTCTGGATGCACATTAAAATAAGGCCAGGCATTCATTTTGCCTGGTTTTGTCCCCACTTAGCAATGTGCTTTGTCTGCACTCCTGTATGCTCAGCAGGAGCAGTGTTCAGTCAGGCAGTGCATGTCACAAACACATCCAGGTAGCCTTGCTGAGTTGCCTGAGGTTGTCATAACTAAGTGTTCAGCCTGATAATTTAAAAAAATCAGAATAAGTTTAAAAATAATTTTTGTTCTTAATGTACTTTGACAAACATTTAATGCTACCAGGGGTCCTTGTGATTGTCTGATTTTGACTTCAGGTTTTTGGGAAGTATAAATTAGGAGTTACAGTCTGCAGTTTTACAGTATGCATGGTGATGGGAATGTTTCAGAAGGTGAAGCAAGGAGCATGGAAGTGTAGCTGTACAGAATCAATAGGTTCACACTGCTGCTCGTTTGGTTAGTGCCTTCCCAATATTGCCCCTGAACAGTATTGATTTAATTTTCTCACTCTGGATACAGCATAGCTTTGCTTTACACCACAGAGACACGAGTTTCATGTTTTCATTTCATAGTGATTTTCATGCAGGCTGCCTTTGAAATTGCTGGCCTTACGGACACAATTATTGGCTTTGTGGAGATGAGCTCTGGCTTTGCTGGTTATCCTTGCAATTGTTTCTGTCCTGCCTCTGATAACCATGTGGTGGTGTTCCTGAGCATTCCTCTTGGTCCCTTTTCTTAACATGGGTAAACCTTTTCAGACACTCTATGGTTAAGAAGATAAAGGAATGCATTTTAAGGGTTGGAGCTTGCTGCATTCCACAAGAACTTTGCTGGTTTAATTTATAGTGAGAAAATGCAGAGCTACTGAAAAGCTATGAGGAACACTAAGTCCTGGTTTAGTCTTAAGTGTGGACTGCAGGTATTCTCTGAAACCATGTACGTGACAATGATTTCATTAGGGAAGGTGAACTAGCCTGACTGACATTTTCACTTAAACTGGATAAAATCCTGCTGCTGACTGGAAGATTAGTATTCAAAAATGAATCAAAGGTGCTGGCTGTTTTTGCAAGGAAAGGTAGTGTAATGCTGTGGAGAGGAAGGCACAAGGAAGTCCAATGGATCAAAAGTACTATGCTAACCATTTCAGGATTCACTCTTTCTTCTTTTTTCTATTTTTTTCTTTTTTGAAAGACAACCCTGAGCTTTACTCCCAATTATTCCTGACATGAGCTTTGTGGCTATAGTGTTTGCTTGGCCAGTGGTGCCATGTGTGATAGAGAAGACTCAGATGCTGCCTCTCTAGTAGCAGTCATTTGTGGATAAGAATAGCAAGGCCCAGCAGATTAGGTCAGAGAAAGATGAGTGAAAGAACACTCCAGTCTGGCACCTCACTTGTCTGAAAGCTAAACTCAGGTTAATGTGTTCCAAGGCAGGTAGGAAACTAAAGTATGTAGAGGGAGCTGAAACTCAAGAGAATCTTGCAGAGAAAAGTGCTTGAGCTAATTGTGTGGCACTGGAGGATAGCAATGCTGGAACATGCTCCACTGCCTTGATTCTCTTCCCTACTGGTGCCTTTTTGCAGGAGGAGTGCTGCACTTGGTAGGGTGGACCAAAGAGGTGCTGCGTTCCTTACTGCTGGTACCAGTGAGTTTGCCACCAGGGAGCAGCCCCACTGTCTGACTAGCTGTTCTGGTTTAATTGTGGCTAACTGCTAATTAATTATAAAGACAATTCTAGGGGAGGTCTCTCTCCTCAGCTATTCTCCACCTATTAGCTCCTCTCAGTCTTGCCTTCACTGACAGTAACCAAAGGTTTGAACTCACGAACTTAGGGAAAAGTCTCAGTGGGTTTGGAGCTGAGCCCTGGGGGGTGGAGATTCTAGGTATTAAAAAGGTGGGGCACATGCAGGCTGAAGTAGCAGGAAAAAGTTGACCTGAAAATGTGTGTGGATTTTGCACTGGAGGAGGAGGGTGGAGAAAGGACTTGGCCTCTTGCTGAGGGAAGCACAGCAGAAATGATGGAGGACTTAGGGATGTGGAGAGCTTCCCAGCAGCAGCCTTCCTTTTCAGCACAAGGATTGTTCCTCCTGGTTCTCCTCTCAGCTCACAGAAGGCTGCCCAGTGGTCTGATCATTTTATGTAACAGTGATCTGAGCCATCACATTGCACATATCTTCTCTGAGCAGAGGGAAAATTGCTTTACGTTATTGGCAATTTTGAGGAGGGGAAAAAAAATCCAGGGATACTATTTTCTTCAGCAAATTGACTTTCTTAATCAAAGTCATGTATCAGCCAGAATGTTTCAACACAACTGAAATCTTCTTTTAAGAGCACCTTAGTTTCTTAAAATGAAGTTCCATGGATTGAAACATTATCAGAAAAAGTAATTTCTGACTGGGTAATAGGAAAACCTAGTTTTAAAAAAAATATTGAAATTGATAATTATTTTCAGGAAAATGTAAAATTCACAAAAAGGTCATTTGGATCAGAAATGCTTGTGTAAGAGCAAATCTGTATCTTTTGTGTTCGGAGGGAGAGCTCACATAATTTTAATTCTCAAGGAGGAGATAAAAGTAACTTTGTCAGGATTTCCTGATATGTGCAGGTTGGTTGAGAAGTCCTGACATACCCAGTCATGTGAGCCAGGGACCTCTGGTGCCTCAGAGTGAAATTCAGCTCTGCTGCTGGGTACCCTCCAGCATGATCTCCTTGTCTCACAATTGATTAACTCCTTCCTCTTCAGGTGATGGGACTTGTAAAGACCTCAGGCTTGTAAAACCACCTACTTTACTTGTGTTTGGAGTGTGCTGTGTAAGTCTCAATACTGGAGATTCTTAAAAAGAAGTGCAGTTGTAGAAGGGGAGGAAATTCCTAGAAATTTCCAAACCTGATTACCACGACAAGGTGCTTTTGTTTTCTGCTGTCAATACCTGACTGTGACACTCAACAAGGCCCTCATGAGTGAAGACTCAGCCTCTGACAGAGTGGAGCTTTTTGCCAAACATTGCTTTCTCCCTCTAGCTGTGACCAAAGCTGTGAAAAGATGCCTGTTTGGGTCACTGTCCCCACCCTTCACTGCCCGTCTGAGCCCCACATCAGTGGGTTTAATTCCTAATGTAGGAGGAAGAAATAATGCATGAACTCTGATAAATTTCTGATAGCAAACTCTGTCCCATTTGGACTCTCCCTGCTCTCTCACCCTAAGGCTATCTACAGACTGAAATCTACTGGCATGCAGTACTTTGGCTTTTTACATGCAGATTCTGAAGCATTTGATGCTAAATTGTTCCTGGTGATCGCATCCAATTTAGGAATGCTATTTCTGTTTTCTTCCATAA
The DNA here is from genome assembly GCA_013398075.1 of Notiomystis cincta. Classification (NCBI taxonomy): domain Eukaryota; kingdom Metazoa; phylum Chordata; class Aves; order Passeriformes; family Notiomystidae; genus Notiomystis; species Notiomystis cincta. Next base: position 233,595 of record VZRX01018692.1, read on the forward strand.
TGAGACAGCCCTGGCTGGGACCTCGGTCTGTGGGCTTGTGTGTGATGCACTGCTGAATTGTACTGGCTGTGTTTGCACTGCAAGGGAGCTCTGGGCAAAGGCACTGCTGGATTGTGTGGTCAGAAGGGACGCTGATGCCAGGGAGCACCTACCCCTTCTTGCTCTCAGAAAACACATTGAAGGGAAAAATGCTACTTTGGGGAAAATTAATTTCAGATCCCGAGCTTTTTCCTTGATGTTAAGTTCAGATCAACAGAAGGTCATGATCTTCCTCTTAGCTGAAAGACAGTTCTCTTTCAATTCATACACTGCTTCTTTGGGCTCCCTTTGCTTTGGAAATGAAACTGATGTAAATGTAAGGTAAGCAATGAATGAAAGGATCTTAATGTTAGATTTTTTGCCATCAGTTGGCTCTCTTACATTTGATAGATTTTCCCATCACAGGCAATCTGTGTTCTTGCTTGCTCAGATCCATGTTGGTGCCAAGTGCTAAACAATGACACTATCTATCTTTCTGCACAATTTGCCAATTTTGGTTACTTTTGAAGCCCAGTGTTTCTGCTTTACCCTTGTGAATCTCCCTTATAGGGAGAACAAAATGAACAGAAGAGTGATTTCTTTAGCAAAATATTTAGGGTTGATGTCTCGCTGTCATTTACCCTCTTGTTTTATAAACTACAGTGCTTAGTCCACATTACAGTAAAATAAGTCGAAGTAAAGATGTAGTAAAGAGTTGTTGTTTGTTGTTTACAGTGAATTGCCTTTCAGATAATCAAATGAAGTACTTTACTGCAGTTTCACTTCCAGCTATGACCTTAAATAACAAAGGTTTTACTTGCTGCTTACTAGGCTTGGGGTGATGTTTTCAAAAGCTCTTTCTTGACTGTACATCTTCCTTCAACAATCACCAGGATTTTGCCCGTGACCTCAGATGAGCCAGTGTTAAAGCAGCAGTGCTTTTGAAACCACCTCCTGCAGAGAAATGAGAAATGGGGTTTTTCTTTCACAGGGAACATTTCAGGAGTTACCAAAATTCTTGCTCTTCTCCCCAATTCATGTTGCCTATCAAATATAGCTACATTTTGGTATTTACAGAGTCCCCTACAAAATACCACAAGAGACAGACCCATACATCACATTAATTATCTTGCCTTCTAGTTGCCAGAGGTGCTTAATTTCTTCATTGGAATTGAATGTGACTCCTGCAATTAAATGTTACTCCTCGGCTACTGAGACATCTCACTTTTTATCTAGGTGGAAGCAGGGCATTAAGAGCAAAATCAGAAATGGACTTTGATACCACAAATAAAGATTTTACTGCAAATTTTACAGCTGCTATACTCCAGTATATGGAAATGAGGTTATTTGCTGTTTCCTTATAAATAATGGAAGCTGAATAATTAAGTTCATTGCAGAGTTTCTAGTGGTACAGCCAGTCTGACTCTATTTGATGGTATTTGATTTTGCCAGATACCTGTGACTGAGGTAAATGTTTACAATCCTTTCTTGATTATTCTAAATTCAATGAATACTTTAAAATGTAAAATGGTGTAGAAGTTTGTTGCTTCAGTTGGACAAACTACAAATGAGAGCATTGTTATTGAATGCAGTCACTCTAGTCCTGCAGTAGTTTAGCTAAAAGATAAATTACAATCCCAGGATTTCAGGGGAGTCAAGTAGGACTCCCAAGGTTTTTGGTTTTTTGGAAAAGGTGGTGGGGAGGAGAAGGCAATGAAGAATTTTCAGGGTTTAATGTGGCATTTCTTCTTCCCCATTTTTTACATGACACTGTATCATTTTTTGGGACTTAAGATAACCTTCTGTGGTAAAGTCTGCTTTCAGTTTTCCAGTGGACACCTCAGAGGTTGTTGCTGTGTAATAGATCATTAAGAAATATATTTGAGACTTACAGAGGCAGACACATCTAATATTGGCAAATTTCAGAACAGGTTTATTTTCTCTTTAGGCTGGTTGCTACTGATCCTCATCTATGAGGCATGAGAAGAGGACAAGTGTCTCACATTCCTTACTCAGTGCCCAAGACAGTTCTCTTAAAAAGCACGTTTGTCCTGATTGTCCTCACAATTAATTTCTGCTAGAAAGCACTCAAGGAATTAATTAATTTTAGCCTTTCACTCATCCAAGTATTTTACTGTTTGAGAACTTGATAGTACCCATTAAAAAAGCACACATGCTTACTGGAGTAAGATTTTCTTTTGCAAAAAGGAAGTATTTGGCTTTTAAAAATACCTTTTGCAAGAGTTAAGGTGCTAGTCACTTTGGAGAAGAGCTGGTTATCATATCTACTGTGATGATGCCAAGTTGGGATGCGAGAGCGGAGGCTTCAGCTGGAAGCTCCTGGTGAAATTCCATCCAGGTTTAAATGTTCTGTTTAGTTAAGATCCCCCTTGTAGTTGCAGCTGGAAATATCTGGCCTTTGTTTCACTTCAGAAGGGAAGAGAGTGTGTGTGATCTGTATTATATAAATATTTTATCCATGCAGAGCTTCTCATATAAAATGTTTTCTTTGTAGTACCAGGAGAAGTGTTGACTCTCAGCTGTAATGCAGTGGCCCTTTCAGATTTGAAGTCGCTGTTGTGTGTAGTGATATGATGCTCCTCATTAGGAAGGAGATCAAAAAGAAGTTGGAGTCTTTCAGCTTGTGTTTGAGGGGTATTTTCCTTAGAGACTGGACTGGGTGCAGTTCTGAAGGGCTGTGTCTGCAGGCGCTAAGGAGATGTTGAGAATTTCTGACTGGTTATCAAAGTTGGCTGGAAGTGGTCCACTTACAGGCTGAAGCTTGATTTCAGAGTTGAAGGGCACACATAGAAACCCCCAGCCCTTCTCTCTCTCTCCAGCTCTGTTCTCTACAAAAGAGTGTTTCCCTGCCATTCTTTGTCGATTGGATAATATGAGGGAGGAATGAGTAAGGAGGAAGAAGGCTGTGTTTTAGTGAGTGAATGCCCAAGACCTTTCATAGCTAGGCTTTGGATGAGATGGTGACCTCTGTTAGCAGAATATAAGTAATAACAGAAGTATCTGTGCAAAAAATGAGTGCAATAATTAAATCTCTCTTTCTTTTTATTTTCCCCTCCAAAGATCAAAGAGGTTCGACTCTTGATTAATGTGCAACAGAATTCATTAACATGGTAAAATGTGGAAAAACAGGCTATTGGTTATTACTACACAGACATTTGCTTTGGGGAACTGTAAATACTTTTTGTTCAGTAATTTGGGCTATTGCTTCTGCTGTTGTTTCTGTGAATGCAACTCACTCGAGAATACCACACCTAGAAATTTAGGTGCAATCTTTATTCTTCAATATGCATATCCCTTTTTGTTGTTGTTGTGTTTTCTTTTTTTCCCCCCTTTTTTCATTTTTTTTTTTTTTTTTTTATGATGCAAAATGCTGCTTCTGTGTTCCTGCCTTGCTTTCCCAGTCAGTGTATGCAGGGCTTTGCCTCACTTGCCTGCTCTTTTTATACTACATCAAGTGCTGTTTATCTTTCTCCTAGCAACCTACTGGGCTGCTCTTTGTCTCTAGGTCTAAAAAGAAGATTTTTGTTTTTTTCATTTCCTTGTAGGTATGAATGTTTAGGGTGGACTGCTTTTGTTGAGAAATGGGACAGAATTTCTCACCTCCTAATGCTTATCTTTGATGTATGCCCAAAAGAACAAATTCTAGCTAAGATTTTTTCCAACACAGCAAGGTCAGGATTTTTTTCATAGATTTTACTTCAATCCAGAGTCTTTTTTAATTTGCATAATTTGCTTGAATAATGTAGCCCTCCTAATATTTTCCAAGCCACTTACACTTAACTAATCACTTACACTTATCTTCAGCATAAACCTCATTGATTTTATTTCTCATTGAAAACATCAGTAGTAGCAAATACAATCCTATTGGCTCACAGTCTATTAGAAATAAAATTATATTAAATGTCTTGTGGGGTGTGAAGAGGTTAAATCAAGGAGAGTCATCTGAGAAAGTCATCCTGGTGTGTAAAACATAAATCTGTTTTATATTTAAACTAGGTGTCACCCACCAGCTAAAAATAGCAATGATCATTAAAAGCCAATTTGCTGCTAAACATTAATAGACATTTATTACATCATAACAGATCTGAAAGACAATTAAACTTATCTTTTTCCTAGATAACTATCCTTTAAAAATGTTATTCACCTGGCTTTTGCCATTAATCTCATTTACTAGCAATTTTTGTTCCACTTGATATTGTGCACGCATGTGTAGAGTTGTGTGTAAGGTGTTTTCTTGTTGTTACTCTGAGTCTTTCAAGAGCAGTACATTTTCAATGGGAAAAGCTATTATTGCCCCTTATATTGCCTGTTAACTTCCTAATCAGCACAAAAAGGGGAAGGAAATTATACTTTCTTAGAGCAAAACGAGTAATATCTGCTGCCATCCATTTGAGAAGAGAATCAACAGCAAGAGTAGGATGAGAAAGGCACTGGATGCACATTTTACACACAGGAAATAGATTACAGATTTCTTGCTGTTTCCATTGCAATTCCTCAGTCGAGTGGTACCTTCTCCCTGTTTACTGCTGCATATAGTCATATTTGCAAGTAGTGACTGGAGCTCGAGTGAGTCACAGGTGGGGGAAACCCAGCACTGTCCAAAGTACTGCTTCCTACGAGAAATGCAGTATGATCCTGGTTTTTTTGGTTCATGTGCTGCTGTCAGGTCCTGTGAAACAAGCCATCAGAGGGGGCAGGCTTTGTGCTGCAGCTCAGCAGTGCTCAGTGCTCTGTAGCTGTTGGTGTCTTTAACTGTGCTCTTTAACCTTCACAGCCAAAGAGCTGTGGGGCCAGCTGGGCTGTGAAGGAGAGTGCCCCAGGGTGGACACAAGGCAGCCTTTTCCTCCTTTTTTGAACTGCAGGCCTCACAAAAAGTGGTCCACTATCCCCTTTGTAAGAAAGAAACTTCTCTGATGTAATGCTGCTTTTGGGGAGCAAACAGCTGCTCCTGGCTGATGCATGGAGAGAAGGAGGCCCCTGATAAGAGCTCTGAGCTGCCTTCTGATGAAAGGCAAAAGAGAATTGGCTCCTCCCTGCATTCCCCTGCACACCTCAGCAAGAAATCCCATCCTCAAACCCCAGTTTTGTAGTGAAGGTAAATGCCACTAAGCTCTTTGTCTATATATATCTGCAACTGCAGGTCAATCTGGGGCAATGCAAGTTAAAGAAGTCCTTTCCTGCCATAAAGAGGAAAGGAAGAAAATTAAAGGTGCTATGAAGGAGACAGAGCAGGAAGGGAGAGATAGGGAGGATAAATTAATATTGAAAAAAAGGCTGCATCCAGAGGCATTTAGGAGTAGTCCTCCTCTGGTCCCTATACCACATTTCACTTCCCCTATTTGAATTCTCATGGAATTTTCTGTCACTTCCTGTGGCTAATTTTCTCTTTGGAGACTGTCACTTCCTCACATAAAAGCAAGGCCCAGTGCAGGATCTGTGCCATCACAATTACAGCCATGGTAAGGCTCTTGAAGAAATGGGGCCAGTATGTGTGGGAGAGGTGATGCCTCAAAATATAAGCTGAGTTTATGGTAGCAAAGGGAAATTAAAATTATGCTGACCCTGGTGACAGGCTTGTCTGCATTTCCAGTGCATGCACCACACATGTTTTATTTGTCACAGAAGAATTGCCAAAGGCTCTGTGGAATGCAAATAAGCATTGTGAGAGTATTGTTAAAGCCAGACTTTCAACATCCTGAATCATTCACAAGGAAGAAAAAAAGTACGAGATTTGATTAAAAGTCACGCGCATTTCAAATCAAATATGTTGAATTATGTTTATTTACCACTGATTTACCAAGCCTCTGAGCTGTATTTGGGTCCTATTTTTCAGCTTCTCTCTGCAAGGAGAAATTTACTTGAAAAGAAAGCTGAAATTTTTATTATTGCAAGGAGCTGCCACATATTGAGTTTTGCAATGAAATCATAACTGTTGGCAATACTGTGAAGACAGCTTGCCTATGCATTATTTTCCCTCTCTAAAGATGTGCTATCAACTAAAACATTTGAGAAAGATGGGTGTATTATGGAGGTGTAATAAATTTTTGAGAAAGATCATAACACCTCCCTGAAATTTTGCAGAACATTGTTGTAATGATTGCTGTACATGGTGATGACATAGGACTGGTTCAGGTGGTCAGAAATTTGTGTGAAGAGTTGCATAGCTCTTCCCAAGACTTACAGGGCTTTTTTGTGGTTTTGTTTTTTTCTTTTTTTGCCCTGATGGGTTTGGAGTGGAGGGACTGACATGCTTCTTGCCAGCTGTGAGCTGCTTTAGCAGGTGGTGCTTAAGCAGTGAGAGTACCAAGTTTTTTGTAATCAGTTTTCAGAAAGCCCGTTGATCTGGGGTGGTAATGCAATACAAACATTTGCATATTTTACCACATCCTCACATGATACTCTGCACCTTTTGAAATTTTGCATGTGTTATCATATATTTGCACACATGCAGGGACCTTGTGAATGGTGTACTTTCCTCTTAAATCTGTGATGAAGTATATTGCCAAGGATAACCAGCAGGCACTTAAAGAAAGTCTGGAACGTTCAGTAGCTGTGATATTATTCCATGTACAATTCAGTGCATTCTTTCTAAGCTTCTAGACTATATTTTCAAGACTCTTAACTTTCTTCTCTGTTACTTCCCCCCATCCTTCCATGTGTAGTCACAAGATGTGTGAATGGCTTCACTATTAGTATAATTATCATTTTCTGCTGAAATTGCTTTGATTCTGGATTGAATGGGAAAACCAACAAGCAGCTGATAGCTCAAGTTCCACTTTTGACCTCTGGAACAGCACAAAAGCTTCCATTTCACCTACACAGGAAAAAAATAAGCTACTATAGTTAGCTGATCTGTATTTGGGTGTGCTTTTATCAAAGGCTTGATTAATCTGAAATGAATTAACTTAGTTAACACTTGAGAGTTATTCTGCAGCAAATCCCACAGAACATCTAAAGAGCTCTTTGTCACTTTGAATTATAGCCTAAACAGGTGGTTGATGAGCCTGGTTTGAGCTGGGAGTGGCTCCTTGCTGCCCTGGCAGCTCCCCTCAGGGAAGTGTAAGTAGCACTGCAGTGATACCCGAGAATCCAGGATAAACATAAACTTACTAGACCTTGTTGTCATTGTTGCTTGTTTTTAAGGCTTTTAAAATTAATTTCCAGAGTGCTACATCAAGTATAAGGGAGGAAGTAACAGGCAGAGTGGTCTTGGGTTTTCAAACAATATGGATGAAATTAATATTAATGTACAGGAATGGCAATTAAGTGCAACGGAGGTGCAAGTGCTCGTTCTAAATCTTTCTTGAAAGAAGTGACTTTAGAAGTACCATATCATTTTGCACATACTGGGTGAGAGGGTTCAGGCATTTCCTTCAGAGTTCACAGCCCCAGCAGAGGTGTGAGAGCAGAAGCAGGGTCTGCAGTACAGAAAGAGAACGTAGACGTGAGCAGTTTGAAGCACAAGCTGGGGAGTCCTGTCACCCTTAGAAGGTTTACTGGCTCTCTCACAGGGCTTCCTCACATCTGGCCAACTCAAAACTTGAAATAAAGAGCTAAAAGCCACGGATGACTCTCATTATTTTGAGAAACAAAAGCGTTTTTTTTTCTGAACTCAGTGAGAACTCTGACTTCATAAGTGTTTGTGGTATAGGATGAACATTCTCCTGGGCTGAATGCAGGCAGGGATAAAAGTTTACAGACAATTCCATTTGTCTCAGAAACATGTTCCTGACTTCTTAAAAGTCTGTCCATCAATGACCAGGTCCCTGTAGCTGTAGCTTCAGTGAGTGGCTACGACAGAGCATGTGGAACTGCCCGTAGTGCAGCTTGCTCCTGCCCTGCTCCCCCTGCCTTACACAATTGGTAATGTCGGTGTGACTTGAATGGGGCAGGTTGTGTTGCTGCCGCCACAAAGAGACCAGGGAGCCCCATCCTGAGCACCTGACAGGGAAAATTAATTGAAATAGGATAAAGGTGGAAAGAGACTAGAGGAGCAAGAACTTTCCTTTTTAGTAATGTTGCAAAAAAAAAAAAAAAAAGTGTTTTGCAAACAACTTACGGCCAAATGCATTGCAGCAATTCTTTTGTTTAGTTATTCATAATGGGAGTGGAAATACAGATCATTCTCTTACTTAAAGAAATTTTCTAACATTAAATTGCAGTTAATTTAATTTTGCAGAGATTNACTTTCCTTTTTAGTAATGTTGCAAAAAAAAAAAAAAAGTGTTTTGCAAACAACTTACGGCCAAATGCATTGCAGCAATTCTTTTGTTTAGTTATTCATAATGGGAGTGGAAATACAGATCATTCTCTTACTTAAAGAAATTTTCTAACATTAAATTGCAGTTAATTTAATTTTGCAGAGATTGCATGTTTTATTTTTTCTTGCTGGGGTTATTTCTCTTCCCTCTCTTAGCAAAATTCTGAATAAGTTGCCTGAAATAAATTATCTCAAGTAGAAGATGCTGAGAATGGGGAATTACACCCATAGTTCCAGCTTGGACCATCATCTTCAAGGAGTTTAATTACTTCCAAACTTTTCCCCTCGTAAATAGTGAATTTAATCAATATTTGTTTGAAACTTCACACTTACTTTCTCCTTAGTAGGTGACTTTGGCCAAAGGAAAAGAATAAGTGCTGGAATCTTTTCTATTAAGAAATATAAAGCAATCCTTGTATCCTTGATTTGTTTAAGCCAATTTTACTATGCACATTTTCAGGGGTGGGGAGAAAATTGTTCCAAGTGAAAACTGGACAGGACAGCAGCAGCATTTCTATCTGGCTTTTGCTCATGAGACCCTTTGTGTACGATGCTCTCGCCCCTCCCCTGGCTGTACCCCAACTGCCTAGAAAATGCTGGGTACCTGAAGCAGCTTCTGCCATGTGAGAAGGGTAGTGTACAGCTTTGTGCAGGTGCAAGTGCTTGTGTTTGGAAGAAGGCAGTAATTAAATGGAGTTCTGACAGGTTTGGCTTGCGCTGCTCTGATTCCGCTTTGAATTCAGCGTATCTGTTCACTCACCACATGAACTGGTTTCCTTTTCTTTTTCACCCTCCCTGTAGACTGTCGACAGATGAGCTCAGAAAATGCTCCATGTGCTGCTTGACATCAACTGCTGAAGAACAGACTTGGGTAGATGTTGAGTTTGTCAGTGTATCTATAATGCTCTTTTATGAACAACGCCTTGATGAATACTTCACTGCTCATCTCGTCTCTATGAGGCCTTAGTTTCCTTTATTTAGCTTTCTCCTAGTCTGTCAGTAGCACTTTGAACTGGGTTTTTGGGAACTGCCAGCATGCAGATCTGGCTTGGGTGATGCAGCAGATCAGACTGTGAAGGTGTCAGGGGTAGCCCTTTGGGCACAAAGGTCAGTGAGCAGAAGAACTTTCTCTTAGATCAATGCAGGCTGCATCATCTTTGTGGTTAAAGCCCAAACTGCTTAAGTCAAGCCCCTAAATTTTTCACTGTGATAGTGTATCCCTTCCTTGCATCAATAAATGTAAGACTCTGCACGGAACAGTTCACAGACAGTGAACTGTTTTCTCTGCTTTCTCTCTTTTGGCTGTACTTTACCTGGAGGTAATCCAGAGACGAAATGAATTTTCTTTTGCAGTCTCCTTTCTGTGTCTCACAATGCTGCTTGCAGGGGTTGAGTGACCATTAAGAAAAAGGGTTGTTCTGCTCATTTCCTATGTAGCTGTTTCCCTGCAGATATCCAGTTCACAAACACGCTGTGATTATTTGATTATGTGAAATACAAACCCACCCAGAATTTTGCAGCATTCCAATGTATTTGGTTAATCCAGTGGTGCCCTGTGTTGTTAAATGCAGCTGGCGTGTTGCCAGACACATTGTGTATTTGGTCATATTTGTATGTGAGCTTAAGCTTGAAGAGGTTGAAGGCTTTGCAGAAGCAAGTTTAAGGGCAAGGTTGTGGCAGCCAGGGTGTGCAGACACCACCTGACAGGCCATGGCTCTGGCATGTTCTCCTCTGGCAGGAAGGACAGTAGAGCAGAGAATATTTGGTCAGATTTACAACTGAAGCAGTAAATGGTGCATAATGATGAGCTAGTCCTGTTGTCTCTCTTGCACAGGAGCTTTGTGATTCAATAATGGACTTTCCAGGAGGATAAAATGTTTATTTGTGGCTCTGGTGGTTCCAAGACATTAGTTCTCAAAAATTAGTGTTTGGACTTTGCAGAGGGCGTGTGAATGCTTTGCTCATTCAGCCTCAGCCCATGAGATGATCAGTGGAAAAAAATCCTAGAATTCTATCAGGCAGGAATGTATAGACAGATAAAAAAAAAAAGGGTACTGTGTAAGTATTTTGCTAACAATTATCCCTTCTCTGGGATAGGGAGCCTAATTAATTTGTGGTTTTTTCAATTTACACCCAAACACCTTCTACTGCACCATAATGTTATCTCTTTCTAACAGGCTTAGATTATTCAGAACTGATTCAGTTTAAACAAATAAAAATTGAAAACAAACCTTCGCTCCTTCACTGCCTGACTGAGCTTTTGCTTCAGGGAAGTGTACCTGTGCTTGGATAGCTTTCACCCATCTCTGTGTGTCTTTTCAAATTTTGTAGCACAAAAAGCTTCTCACTTTTGAAACTTTACAGAGAATGCTATAGAAAAAGCATGCATAAATAATAGTGCTGCTGTAGTTTGATGTGTACTGCTAGTCTACTAAAATATAAATGGAAAACTTGTTCACTGTTTAGAATGTACAATTTAAAATATTCATGAGGCTCTTCCCTGTTTGAAAAACAGTCTTCTAATATTGTCAATGACCACTTTGATTAGTCCCAGCTTGAGCAAAGTTTTAATTTCAAGGACGTCCATAAAGAAGCCACTTGGCTGCAGATTGACCTTGGATTTTTTAGTAACCTCCCTTACAGAGATGAGAAAAAAACTATGGAAACTAAATGCTACATTTGAATGAACAAATTGCAGGGACAGACTGGGGAGGAGAGTCATGTGAGAGAATAAAATCTTGGCAGTGCAAGTTATATTTATTAAAAAAAAGTGCAGCTTCTTTATAGACTTTGGTTCTGAACAATGTGGGGTTTTATTTAGTTGATCAGTAAAGATAGGAAGTAAAACAAAGGCCACTTTGTCATGCCAGACTTTCAGAAATATACCCACATTACAATGGCATGCAGCACAGTTTTTTCATACAGCTTTTTGGCTCAGACTCGGTTTTGGGTAAGAACAAAAGTTGGCAAAAACAGCTTCTGTGCTCAGAGAAGAATAACTTCTGTTGATCAGAGATTTTTGGAGAGATTTTTAATTAGACCAGTACTGTGAAGACTGCAGAGTCTAAGGAGTTCAAAACAGATATGTAAAGTGCTTTTCAATTCCTCATATTTCCTCATCATTTCAAAGCCAGTGGGGAGCTAAGTTTCAAACTGCTGCCGCGGTTTAACTCTGTATAGTTGTTTTTTCCTGCCAAGTTTGAGTCACTGTGGCCATCTAGCCCCTTCTGGAGAGATTAAAATGATGGAGAGCTGGAATAGGTTCTCCAGTTAAATGAGGGAATGTTTCTATTCAAGCATGGATTCAGATTTCCCCGTGCTTTCCTGTAAGCACGTGGGGTGGACAAGCCCATTACTTTGAATTCCACAATAAATAACTCCTCTAAGCAGTGAGTCGTTGGCAGTGACTAGAAAGTGCCTGGTTATAGGATAAGGGTGACTTTGGGCTCTGCTTGGGTTCACAGCCTGGTCCAGTTTCAGTGATTAAAAGCCATACAGGTCGCCTCAAACAAAGAGAGGCTTTCTGGCATGTCATCAGTGGAAATACTCCCAAACTATGTTACTAATCCCTCTGCCTGGCCTGGTATCTTGCCGTTAGCATCCGCAGCGGAGGCATGACAGAAATGCAAAAGGGAGGGAAAGGTCTTAGCTTTTTTATTCAAAACTGCTGTCTGGAGCCCTGTTTTGAGGGAGGAAGCAGAGCACTGGTTATCCACCAACTGGTAACTGGTTCTCTGCACAGGAATAAGTTTTAATTCTTATTTTATGTAGGAATGTGCATGCATCTGAAGGGCCAGGGAGTGGGGAAGACACATTTGCCTTTACAGCTGCTGGCAGCAAAGAAAAGCAACAACACTTGGTTGAAAACACCTATCTTATTGTTTTACTAACTGCAGTTTTTTTCCTTTCTCATTTGTAGGTCTCAGACTCTGGATACTGGCTGTGGGATTTTTTTATTATTATTATTATTTTTGATTGTTTTTTTTCCCCTTTTTGGATGTGAATTGAAGGCCAACAAGAGTTGAAGTGTTGGAAGCAAGTGCAGGAGGACGCTCACCTTTTTGTTTGAACCCTTGTTTGCTGGGATACTTTCAAGCTCTCCTTCACAGTCATGTGGTCATCACAGCTGCTGTTCTTCACAATGCTCTTAACACCGTTTGCCCATGGTGAGTGAGAGATGGTGTAAATTTGCCTGTGGGAAGGGAAGAGAGGAGAAAATAGCAAGGATTTTGTCTGTCTTTTCCTAATGGTGTGGGTTTTTTTACAGGATGTTGATTTTTCTCCCCGCTTGCACCTCAGGTCTTTGCAATTCCCAGGTTGCGTTATGACTTAACTACTGAAACAAAGAACTCTGGTGACACATAAAGGTTTCTTTTTCTGAGTTTAGCTGCTACATTAGACAGATGTTTTCTTCCTTTTTCTTGGGGAAAAATGGATTTATTACCAATCAAATCAGAGTAGGGTAACGAGAAATAAAGGCAAATCATAAAAACTCAGCCTCTGCCTCCCTTCTTCCTGAAGTGAACTTACTCCCAATTGTCTCTGCCTCCTCCCCTGCAGCAGTACAGGGGCACAGGGAATGGGAGTTGTGTTCAGTTCATCACATCTTGTTTCTACTGCTCCTTCCTCCTCAGAAGGAGGACCTCTCACATTCTTCCCCTGCTTCTGCATGGATTCCTCCCATGAGGTCTCACATTCTGCGAGCAAACCTGCTCCAGTGTGGGCTCCTGCCCCACAGAGCCACAGCATGGTCCAGTGTGGGCTCTGCATGGGGTGACAGCCTCCTCCAAGGGCTGCAGGTGCATCTCTGCATCCCTGTG
>VZRX01018693.1:0-11327 GCA_013398075.1 Notiomystis cincta
CAACTCAACCCAAGCCAAGCCAAGCCCTGTTCCTGTTTGACACAAACTCGTGAGCTTTTGGTAGAATTTCCCTCTTGATTTAATCTTGGAATTGTGGAATGGTTTGGGTTGGAAAAAGCCTTAAAAATAATCAAATTCCAAGACCCTGCCATGACCAGGGACACCTTCCATTGTCCCAGGCTGATCCAACGTCCAACCTGGCCTTGGACACTGCCAGGGATCCAGGGGCAGCCACAGCTTCTCCTGTGCCAGGAATTCCTTCCCAGTATCCCACCTAACCCTGCTCTCCTTCAGTTTAAAACACTCCCCTTTCCCTGTCACTCTCTGATCCTATAAAAAGTCTCCTCCCTCCTTTCCATGAAGTCCCTTCAGGTGCTGTGCCACAGCAGAGCTCCAACAACCCCACAAATAATTATGGGAATGAAACCCCATCCAGAACCCCACACAGATTCCAAGGAGCCACCAACAACTCTGTCCCCACCCTGGAGACTTCACACCTCTTGTTTTTTGGGATTTGATGGCTGGAGCTCATGCCCTGCCTGCCTGTGACCCCTCAGGAAGTTTTCCTCCTGAGTGAGGATTTAAACTTGTCCCATGGATTTGGGATTTGCCAGGATGAGGTGGAGCTCACTGGCCTTGGAGCTCTCCCAGCTTCTCCTGGCTGCAGGAATTCCAGGAGCAGGGACAGGATTGATGCCTCCCACAGCCCAGCAGAGCTGCAGGACAATCTCTAATTTAACCCACAAGATGAGAGCGTTTCCAGTCAAAACCAATCCCTATTTTTCTTGTGAAAAGCTGAAGTTTTCATGAACTGACTTTTCTTTTTGCCTGGGGCTTTCTTAGGGTTGGATTTTTTATCCTTAGGTGATTCTTTCTCTGCTCAGCTGGAATGGAAGGGGATAAAGATTTTAAATCCAGAGTTTTGCTGGAAGCATCCAGGCTGGGATTGGCTCTTTCAAATATCTGTTAATTATCTGTTTATCACCTCAGATGTGACCTGAGAGGCCAAAAAACACCATCAGAGGGGGCCCTGACAAATATTCATCAGGAATTTGAGTCGTTTGACTTCTCCAGTGCCAGGGAGTTGCTGGAAAACACCAACCCTGGGAGCTCTGGCCACAGGGAGGAAAACCAGGCACCACAAACCACCACAACTCATCGAGTTCTGGAGCAAAACATTCCCAGTGTCCTGTGGAGCAATTTTCCAGGCTTCAAACTCTGCTGGGATTTTGGTGAGGGGTCAAAGCTTGGTGTCTGTGCTGCAGCTGGAGCCTGAACCTGCCCTGGGTTGGATTATTTGGGTGCTCAGCTGCTCTTTGCTCCCCTTCCAACCCTTCCCAAGCTCCTGGCAGAGGGAAGAGGGAGGAGAGAAGGGAGCAGGGAGAATGAGGGGTGCCCAACACAGCCTGGGTTTTTCCAGGAAGGAATTCCACAGCAAATCCCACATTATCCCAGGGCACTCCCCACCCTGCCCAGCCTCAGTGACAGTGGCACAACCTCCAGCTGCTCCCACTCGAGACCTCCAGACCCTTCTCACTGAAGTTTTCCACCCCAAGAAGAGAGGAAATCCCAATCCCAATCCCAATCCCAGCTCAGAGCCACCTTCCCTGGTTCATCCCACCACAGAGCAGCTCCCACAGCCCAAGGCACGAGGAGGGGATGCCCCAGCCAGGCTGTGTCCCCTCAGCAGTCTGGGACAATGCCAGGTGACAATGTCCATGGAAGGGCACAAAGTGCCAGCAGACCCCTCAGCAGGGAAGGCCCTTCCTGCTGCCCAGTTCCTTTCCTTTATTCCCACCTGGAGAGCTGCACCTCCAGAGCAAGGAGAATTCATGGATCTATCCCAGATCTCTGCTTTGGGAGGCAGAACCCTCCTCTCCCCCTCTTTTGGCTCCTGCTCCCTGCCCAATAACGTTGATTAGGCTCGAGGGCAGGAGCAGCATTTTGCACTTTCTTCCAAACCAGGCTTTTGACAGCTGAGAAAACTCACCCTGGCTTTCTTTAATAATTCACAGGGCAGGATTGTGTGGGTACTCTTAACTGCTGCTTAAAAGTAATTAATTGATTTTCTGACATATCAGTTAACAATGTATTGCACTGACATGAAGTTGGGGCTCTGCTGTTGATTGGGCTGGAGGCCTCAGAGCATCTCGGAGCTGAGCTTGAAAGACTCTAAATATATTCTGCTATAAAAGGAAAGGCATTTTCCACCCAGTGTTGTCTCAAACTCCTGTCCATATGCTGCCTCCAACGCTGTCAGGGGCAAGGAGCTCATTGTTATTTACAGGAGGCCAAGAGGGTTTAAATTTAGAACATCCGGGAGGTACGAAAAACACAATTTCTGTCACATGTGGAGAGACAGGGGAGGCTGCAGGAGGATTTTCACGTGTTCAGGAACTGGGAGAGTGTTGGAGAGCTGGGTGGATGAGGCTGAAGCAGGAGGGAAAGGGAACAGAACCTTTTTTATCAGTGGTTTTTCCAGCTTTTTGTCTTTCCAAGGGGTCATCATTCCTAATAAACCCCAGATAAATAAATTATTGTGGTCCAAAAGTTCCAACCAGGAATATTCTGTTATATCCAAATGATGGAAGATTTTCCTGGCTTTAGTGAAACCTTGGGCTGTTGGAGCTGCTCCATGGGGGAGTCAATCAGGGAAGGTGGCTCTGAGCTGGGATTGGGATTGGGATTTTCTCTCTTCTCGGGGTAGAAACCTGGTTCCAACCAGAAATATTCTGTTATAGCCAAATGATGGAAGATTCTCCTGGCTTTAATGAAATTTAGGAGCCTTTATAACTCCACAATCCCAAATTTACAAATCTCTATTTATTAAAAAATAATAGTTCACAAATAAATTCAGAATTCATTGCTTAGGCTTGAAAATTCTGCCTTGGATGGATGGAGGCAGCTCCTGGCAATATTTCCATCTTTTATAGAGGATATGAGTTGGCTTGCCTGTGATCTCTGCTTTGATATGGGGAATCCCATCATGGATAACTTAGGAGGTCACATCCCTAACTTTTATGTGTTCCAGGATGTTTCATGTGCTGAACACCAGCTCCTGTTCTCAAAGGGATTTTTCATCCTTCCTTCCCTCTCTGAGAACCACCACAGAGGAATTACTGAGGGACAGAGCAACTCTCCCCTAAAGGTGGCTTTAAAAATAGATATTTTATGTGGAATTGTTTGTGAGGAGCTGCAGGTGCTTTTGTTGTATTTTTTCTGCTGCCTTTTCCAGTATTTTTCTCCACATCCACCCCTCAAAATTCTGCCATTTCGACCTCCTGTTTGTCAAGAATATCAGAACATTTCTTCCCCACCCTCAGCCTTGTCACCAGACCTAGAAGCTGCTACAGGAAATTAATTTCCCCCCAGACCATCCTGTTTATGCAATTACAGAACGAGTTGGCTTCACTTCTGCCTGTGAAAAAACCTCCACCCTCAGACTTATTTATCACCAATCACCAAGATTTCCTCATTAAAAATATCTTCCACCCCTTCAGGATTTATTTGAACCCCAGAAAAGCATCACCAAGCTCCAGTTCTGGAGTTTATCCTCACAAGAGAGGAGTTTTGGGGAAGAAAAGAGGTCATGAATTATTGAAAGGCCGTGAAGGGGAGAAAGTGTCAGGATTTTGCTGAAGTCCCACATTGATTTCCTGACAACTCTTGGGAAGATGTGAGATGGCAGATTTGGAATCCAGCAGGGAATGGGATTGCTCCCCTGAAAAACAGGGGAGAAAAAGTGGGGAGAGTAGAAAACAATTTGCAGGATGAGTGAAAATTAAAGAAATCCTGTTTGATAGAGCTGGATACAATTTTAAGGCCAAAAGATTTGTTTTCCTCACTGAAATAATGCAGATTTTGGCTGAGCTGGCATTTCATGGATTTATGTTTATTTTAAAACTTGGAATCATTGAATGGAATCATGGAATGGTTTGGGTTGAAGGAACTTTAAAATCATCCCATTCCACCCCTGCCATGGCAGGGACACCTCCCACTGTCCCAGGCTGATCCAAGCCCAGTGTCCAACCTGCCCTTGGACACTGCCAGGGATCCAGGGGCAGCCACAGCAAATCTGGGCAACCATTTTTTGTTTCATTGAATATTTTTTTTCATGAATTTTGTTTCAGTGAAGGCAAATGTGTGTGGGGAGGAAGGTTTTTTTCATCCAGCTGCTCCCTAAACATCTGGGCTGACTTCAGATCTCTGTTAAAGTGGTCCCTGGCATGAGGTGGTGCAAAACACTGACAGAATTTGCCCTGAATTAGAGCAGGAATGGCCCCACTTTGCTTCTGCTGTGGTCTCATTGCTGCTTTCCTTCCATCCAAAGGATGTAAAGAAGCAAATTACAGAATCCCAGAATTCCAGAAGGTGGGAAGAGCCCTCCAGGATCCCCCAGTGCCACCCCAGTGCCACCAGCATCACCCCAAACCCTGTCCCCAAGGGCCACACCCAGACTGCTCCTGAACACTCCCAGAGACAGAGACTCCAAACCTCCCTGGGCAGCTCATCCCAAGGCCTCACCACTTTTCCAGGGAATTTTCTGTCCCAATCTCCACTCTGCCCCTCCCCTGGTGCAATTTGAGGCCATTTCCTCTCCTTTCCCTGCCCCTCCTGTCAGGGACTTGTGCAGAGCCACAAGGTCCCCCCCTGAGTCTCCTTTTCTCCAGGCTCAGCCCCTTTCCAGCTCTCTCAGGATGTGTTTTCCAGACCTTTCCCAACTCCATTCCCTTCCCTGGTCAGCACCAGGATGAGGAAAACCAGGGTGGGAAAACCAGAATGGAAAAACCAGGATGAGGAAAACCAGGATGGAAAAACCAATATGAGGAAAACCAAGATGGGAAAACCAGGATGGAAAAACCAGGATGAGGAAAACCAGGATGAGGAAAACCAGGATGGGAAATCTGGGATGAGGAAAACCAGGATGGGAAGGTGAGGCCCCACCTGTGCTGGTGAGACCCCACTAGGAGCTCTTTTCCAGCCCAGCCAAGCACTGGAATGCCCTGGAAAGCCTCAGGCAGGGATGGTGCTGGAATCTGTGCCAAAAGGGATTTGCAGAGCTGGGAATGAGGACAGGGGTGTGAAACAATGGTGTAAAACAATGGTTTTTACAAAATTTACCAAAAATTGCTTATCTGCAACACAGAAACCCAGCAGGTCTGAGGGCAGAGAAAAGCCAGGCAGAGTCTGGCCTTAAAATGTGACATGAAAAAATGGCCAGGAAAAGTTTGATTAATCCCCCAAAAAAGGTTGATTAATCCCAAATTTACCAGGAAACCTGATGTTTAAAACCAAAGCAATGACAGATCCCTCAGCACTGAGCAAAAGATGAGGAACCTGGTGTAAAATGTGCCAAAGTGGGAGGCAGAATTCCAGTTTCCCGTGGTGGGAAAGGCAGCCTGCTCCGTGGTTTTGGGCTGCCTGTGAGTGTTTTTGGTGGTCTTTGTTCAGTGCTTTGGGTCCCACCACATGCCTGGCTCCTTTCCAGGAGGGAAAAAAATAATCCTTTGGTAATTAGGATGGAGATAACAGGATTTCCTTCTCCAGTTGGGTGGTCTATTTTATAGGCCAGGCTAAATTAGATCCAGGAAGGGACAGGTATTTCTGAGGCTACGGCTTGACAGCACTGAGCTGGAAAATCAGGAGGATGTATCCACAATTCCCAGGGAAAAAAAAGGCTTGGAAGTGTGTAAATGCCTGGAAGGGAGAGGAGAGAGGAATATTGTGGCTCTGGGGAAGGTGAAGGGTGCTGAGGTGTATTCCCAGAGCATTCCTGCCTGGTTTGATTCCTGGTAAAGGTGTAAACTGCACTGGAGACATTCCAGGAAATGGGACACAGGGAGGACGTGGAGCTGCTGCAGAGAGTCCAGAGGAGGCTCCAGGATGAGCAGAGGGCTGGAGCAGCTCTGCTGGGAGGAAAGGCTGGGACAGCTGGGATTGTTCAGCCTGCACAGGAGAAGCTTTTGGGTGAGCTCAGGGTGGCCTTGCAGGGCCTGGAGGAGCCCCAGGAAACATGGAGAAAGAAAATTGCCAAGGGATGCAGGGACAGGACACAGGGAATGGCTTCAGACTGAAAGATTGTAGGTTTAGATGGGATATTGGGAAGGAATTGTTCCCTGGGAGGGAAATGAGGGCTGGGCTGGAATTGCCAGATTTGCTGTGGCTGCCCCTGGATCCCTGGCAGTGCCCAAGGCCAGGTTGGACACTGGGGCTTGGATCAGCCTGGGACAGTGGAAGTGTCCCTGCCATGGCAGGGCTGGGCTGGGGGGATCTTTAGGGTCCCTTCCCACCCCAACCATTCCAGGATTCCCTGAATGTTTGGAAAAGTGGTGCTTTCAGCACACTCCCTGCTCACTGATTTCTCAGCAGCTTCCTGTGAACAAACCTTTCCCTTCAGCTGGGATAAAAGCTGAGGGGCTCAGAAGCAACAACCAATATTTCATATTTGTCTCCATTTCACATCCCTGTGGTGAAATCCTGGAATCCCGAGGTCTTTTAAATCCATGGCAAAACTCCCCCTTCCCAGGTGATCCCCTGGCATCAGGAATGTGCTGTGGAGCTTGGGATGGCTCTGCCTGCTGGGAATGGCTGGAATGACCCCTCTAGGTCTCTTCCAGCCCTATTTCCCTAAAATATCACAAAACTTCCTTACAAATCCCCTCAGCCAGGCTGGGATCCCTCTGTTTGAGCCTGGATTCTGGGATGGGATGGCTGGAGCAGTGCCCTGCACGTGTCAGCCTCCTCAATCTCCTTCCACAACAGCTTTTCCCCTGCTCACCCAGGAGTGGAGAACAGAGATTCGATGTAAAGGACTCTGTGCTCATTTATTTGATACATTTGTACTCCCTCCCCTCAGTACTTTTATTTCCCCCCCCTTTTTTTTTTAACAACCCTGTCATTTCCATAAAATGGTTCAGATTAGAGGAGACCCTGGCTAAATTTAGCTTTTGTGGGAGGTGGGATAAAGCAGAATTAACTGTTTAAAGAACAAAACCCAAACCACATGAAGCCAGGGAACTTGCTGGCGAGGAATCTGACAGTAGTGCTTGGTAGCAACCCCATCTCCTGGGGAGCAGATGTTGGGGATTTTCATGCCAAAATGGAAACTCAAAGGCTTTGCTGCCTGAAAAACTGAAAAAACTGGGTGGGCACCACGAATTTCCAGTTTATCCGTGGAAAATGGGAAGGAATTTCCAGAGAAAATGGGATTGAATTAAAGCCAAACAGTGGCAAAGTGTTATTGACTGATTTGTTTTTAAAGCAAATCCCCAACCTAGGGCTGTCTCTCCGCCTCCAGGCAGCTTTTAGTGCAGTCTGAATGGTTAATTATTGCCAGCAGTGCTGGAAAAGCTGCTCTGGAGCCACTTGATTCCCCTGGAAGCATCAGGCTCTGCTTGCTGCAGAGCTGGGTGCAACTTTCTATAAATTCTGCTCAAGTAAACTTGTTACCTCCACGCCCCCTTATTTTATAAACTGATGTTGGGGCTGTTAAGGTGGATAAAGAAGGAAAAAAAACCCAACAGAATCAATCCATTTGGGTGGCTGGCTCATTTCTCATCAGGAAAAGGGAAATTCAGTGGCCTGAATTTCCAGGGAGGACTCCAACAGGGAGCTGGAAGATGGCAGTGCCTCTGCCAGGCCTGCAGATCGTGGCTTTTAGGGGGAGCAGCAACCTGGGAAAAGCAGGAATTTTAACTGGAGCAGCATCCTTTGGTTCCTGGAGCAATATTTGTGCAGAGCCTGGATGGGTGGGTTCAGCACAAAGGGGTTTTTGGAACTCTTGTCACCAGGATGAGAGGCAACAGCCTTGAGCTGGGCCAGGGCAGGCTCAGAGTGGACACCAGCAGGAATTTCTCCCTGGAAAGGGTGCTCAANGGGGGGGGGTAAACATTGGAATGGACTGCCCAGGAAGGTGCCCATCCAAGGAATTGCTGGAGGTGGCACTGAGTGCTCTGGGCTGGGGACAAGGTGGGGACAGGGCACAGCTGGGACTGCAGGGGCTGGGAGGGCTTTTCCAGCCTTAGGGATTCCATGATTCAAAATAATTCCAGAGTTTTGGACTGCTCTGTCACAAACCACCACCAGTGTAGAGCTCTCCAAACCATGAAAAGCCCAGAATTAAAGTCACCAGAAAAAAGAGAGACCAAACCCCCTGCCAGACTCTCCATGAATTTTCTAAATGGGTGGAATCAAAAATCACCACAGAATCAAACCCTGCCAGACTCTCCATGAATTTTCCAAGCAGATGGAACCAGGAATCACCACACAATCAAACCCACCAGAATAGAGACCAAACTCCCTACCAGACTCTCCATGAATTTTCCAAATGGGTGGAATCAGGAATCACCACAGAATCAAACCCACCAGAACAGAGATCAAACCCTCTGCAAGACTCTCCCAGACTTTTCCAAGCAGAGGGAATCAGAAATCACCACAGAATCAAATCCACCAGAATAAAGAGAGACCAAACCCCCTGCCAGACTCCCCCAAAATTTTCCAAGCAGATTGAACCAAGAATCATCACACAATTAAACCCACCAGAACACAGAGAGATGAACCCCCCTGCCAGACTCTCCATGAATTTTCCAAATGGGTGGAATCAGAAATCACCACACAATCAAACCCTGCCAGACTCTCCATGAATTTTCCAAGCAGAGGGAATCAGGAATCACCACAGAATCAAACCCTGCCAGACTTTTCCAAGCAGAGGGAATCAGGAATCACCATGGACTCTCTGCAGCTCCCTCCAAAGAAAGACATCACTCCCTGCCCCACACACAGCCCTGAGCTGAACAGATGTCCCAGCAAGACCCCAAACATCCCAATAATCCAAATAAAACCCATCAGGCCAAGCCCAGCCTCCCCCATGTGTGCACACACCACTTTCACTTGGATTCTGTATTTCACATCTGCTTCCCTCCCTCCTCCCACCTCCCCTGTCCCCACTTCCAACTGGAAAAGGCTCCATAAATTGGATTTAAATGTTGTCCCTGCACTGGGCACTGAGGGAAAACGAGAAAGCCAAAAAGCAGAGTTGAAGTTTTGAAGGGCTAGAACCTTCCAGCATCCCAAGGGGTTATAAACCCCATAAAAATGAGGGGAAAGGACATTTTTTAGGGCCAGTGAGTGACAGGATGAGGGGAATGGTTTTAAATGGACACAGGGCAGGGTTAGACGGGATTTTAGGGGAAATCCTTTGCTCAGAGGGTGCTCAGTTTGCCATGGACTCCCCATCCCTTGAAAACCAACCCATTTTTCTTGGATGGAATGTAGGTGGAGGAATAATTTAAGGTTGATTTATTCACATGAGCAGGGAGATTTCGTGGTGCTATCAAAACCCTATTTTAATAATCACATTAATATCTTTATTTGTTTATCTGGACACTTGAAACAGCAAAAGGAGCCACAGGTACAAAGCAAATTACTCTCAAAAATCCCTAAGAATTCCATGGAGGACAAACTTGGCCTATTTTCCAAAGGGTTTTCCTCATTTTATTAAATTTTAGAGTGTTAGAGAGCAGGAATTTAAGAAAAAATGGGGGAATTTTTGGAAGGAAATTCTTTTCTAGTGTAGGAAGAGAAGTAGGATTGGTTTCTACAAAGCTGGAACCCTCTCAGAGCTGTTCCCAGACTTGGAGATGGTTTTGGAAAGCTCCTGAGTTGTTCCATTCTCAGCCTTTCTTCAGCCTGAAGAAAAACGAGGCAGAATTTAAGAATTTGGTCCTCACTGGTTCAATGAGCCCAGTCCCACTTCACTGCCTGAAAGGATGGAGATTATTCCTGGAGTTATTGAAAAACAGCTGGAAAACAATGGAGTCATTGGGCACAGCCAGAGTGGAAAAATCCTGCTTAATTAACTTAATTTGGGCAAAATTCTTAGAAATTTTGGGGTGTGTGGAGGGCCAGGATGATCCTTGTGGATCCCTTCCAGCTCAGAATATTCCAATAATTTTGCACTCATATTCCCCTTTGGATCCAGCAGATTTTTGTTGAATGGAGGGGAAAAAAAGAAGAAATAAAAAAGTGGTTTTTTCCTAGTCTGAGCTCTCATTTTCTCAGCCTGGAATAAATCTGGGCACGTCCATCTCCTTCCCTAAATTAATGAATAAATTAAAAAAAGCTGGCAGTGCTGGAAGTGCATCTTAAAATAATCTTGGCTCCAAAGCCCTACTGTAAATTCCTGCATATTTTGTTCAATTTTGCTTCGTCTCACATGCAAATTTTATGCAAATTTGGTATTGCTTGATGTCCTCCAACCATGAAATCCAAGGAAAAAACAGCCCCAAATAAGTGGGATTTCCAATACCTCTTTCTACCTCCTTAAATGGAATTTCACCAGAGTACCTCAAATTAATTTTCCTTTATGCTGTTCTTTTCCTGAGGATATCCAAGGAATCCCAAGGAATCCCAAGGAATTCCAAGGAAACCCAAAGAATCCCAAGGAATCTCAAAGAATCTCAAGGAATCCCAAGGAAACTCAAAGAATCCCAAAGAATCTCAAGGAATCTCAAGGAATCCCAAGGAATCCCAAGGAATCCCAAGGAAACCCAAAGAATCCCAAAGAATCTCAAGGACTCTCAAGGAATCCCAAGGAATTCCAAGGAATTCCAGGGAATTTTGTGGGGCATTTCTGATCATGGAAGATTTGGAAGCACCTCAATAAGAGCAACTACACCTGAGGTAGAATTAGGGATTTTTTTAAGGTGAGGAGGATAAATTTCCTGGCAGGTTACTGGGAGAAGACAGGAGCACCCTGGGGTGCCCCATTCCTAAAATTGATGGTTATTCCCAAATATGGGGTCAGGCTCTGGGAACAGAGACAGGAGGAGAGGGAACGGCCTCAGGATGGGCCAGGGGAGGTTTAGTTTGGATATTATGGAAAATTTCTCCATGGAAAGGGTGAAAATCTTGGAATGGAGCTGCCCAGGGAGCTTTGGAGTGCCCATCCCTGGAGGTGTCCAGGGAATTGCTGGAGGTGGCACTGAGTGCTCTGGGCTGGGGACAAGGTGGGCATCGGGCACAGCTGGGACTGCAGGGGCTGGGAGGGCTTTTCCAGCCTCAGGGATTTGGGGATTTACCTAAATCCGGGTCCAACCTGGAGGACTCCTCCTCGAGCCCACCTGTGCCTGGCTCCAGGCTGGAATCTCCAAACCTTTCCAAGGAAGGGAACTCAGAACACGTGGAAAGGCTCGGCCTGTCCTGGGGGCTTCGCTCCAGGAGTTCTGGGCTGGGGATCCCTGGAACGCCACAAATCCTGCAAAAATTACTGGGAAACTCCATCAGGAACTCCAAAGAACTGGGAGCACCAAGGAAAGTGGGAATAAAAG
>VZRX01018694.1:0-32301 GCA_013398075.1 Notiomystis cincta
CAGACAGACAGACAGACAGCCGGGCGCTTGTCCGCCGCCGAGCACCGCTCCGCCGGTATGTCGAGGAACTTGCTAGAACTGAGTTTGACAATGAAGCGCTAGCGCAGCCCTCCCGCCTGCCTGGCCGCGCCGTCAAGGTAAGTTTTCTCCTGAGCGGCGGGGGCGGATGGCGCCCCAGTGCCCCCTGTGCCTGTGGGTAGAGGAGTGGGAAGGTCCCGGCTTCACTTCTCCGGATCAAACCTTCCTCCCTTGCATGGTGTTTGCTTTAATGCCGTTCATCTTCCTGCAAAGGCATGGCTTCGTTCTACGGATGTACCGCGGCCGGGGATGTAGAAAAAGTAACACTTGAGAATAATAATGGGATGATTAATGGAAGAATTTGGTACAGGGCACCCTAAAATACATCTTAACAGGCAAATAAACGCTCCTTTTTTCTACCTTTTAACTAGAGTTTTTTTATAAAAGCATTTATAACTACTTGAGGAGTTCAGCTATTGTTTGCAAATTGTTATAATGAGTGGCTGTGTATTTTTATTAAAATATCACTAAATTTGTGGTGTATGTTAAAGCTGTATGGGTTTTTTCATGTTCAGGAGAAAAGGAATGCTGAAGACAACATTGAAGTGTGATTAGAAAACCTTCAATTATTACACACTAAATACTTGAAAGCTGTTGTGCTTCTCTGTTAATGTAAAAGAGCCTTTGCACTAAAACTGAAAGATTAAGAGAAATGTATTTTGTCCTAGTGCTTGCAAGATGCTTAATCAGCAGCCAACTTTTTGTATCAGGTTGGTGCTTGTTGTGGGCTGTTCTTTAGAGCATCTCGAGCACACCTGCTCATCTCTACACAGTGAGACTGCATCTTACTGATGGTTAGAGAGCTGCCTTGAAAATGTGAGAGCCTTAGGCCGGAAGGGTTGACCTGGATGAAGGCACGTTTGCATAACTTTCAGGCTTGCCACGGAGTTCCTTAAGGAGACATCAGAAAAGTCTTTACCTGCACTTGCCAATGGGAGAAAATGCAATTTGAAATCCCTTTAGTTAAGAATGTACCTTTTCAAGGTAAAAGCAAGTTAGTACTTTTAGGATCTAAAGTTTGTGTTGGTTTGTTTTTTGTTTTTTTTTAAACTGAACTTTTGACCTCTTTTTCAGACTAGACATGACATGCCCTGTTTTTATTGCAGAGAGGAGAAGAAAGCTTTATTTGCAAAACTTGGACTTTAGAGGCAGTAAAAGTAATCAAAATAGCAGAACTGTTTCTGTTACCTGTCCCTCTTTTGATGTTTCCTATTTCTAGGTTCCTTTTATGGAACAAACCTCCCTCCCCAGTGAGGAAAACTCCTCTGAGTTGGGTCTGACTGTAGGTCTTTTTTTATTATATTTATGTTATGTACACGTAGCAGATACCCACAAAGGTTTGCTAGAAAAGTGATGTAGGAACATATGCAGTGGCATTTATTGGCAAGGATGCATGTTCATTTGGGATCTCATTAAAACCATGGAAATCCACTGTGAATGTAAGAGCCTGGGATAGACAGATAGATCTCAGTGCAGTGTTAGAATAAACCCAGCTGTTTTCTTCTCTGTGGTTCTGTGGACTTCCTCTCAGCAGGGGAAAATCAGGAAGTTTTGTTTGGGATTTATTGGGATACCTTGGATTGTTGTGGGTTTTTGTTTTGATTTTAAAATATACATACTTTTCATATACCTGGATGATTCACTTATGGAGAAGCATTTATATGATGACTTCTTAGCTACAATTGTATTATTTTTACCTGTACAGTTTTATATTTATCTCCACATGGGCAGAGACATACATGCATGGTCACTGTAGTAGCTACCACATGCTGAATGCTGTAGAGCATTTTCCCTAGGAACTTGCTGCAGCTGGCCTGGGGGATGTCTGGACTGGTGACCTCAACTCTTGGCTGGTGGGATGGCAAGTGTGCAAGGCCATGGTGAAAATGGCTGGATTTGTTAGACCTGATGGAGAGAAGTGAAGCTAAATCCTGTACAAGCTGACTTGAGTTTGAAACACTCCTACAGTGTTTCCCTATGGTCTTTTTAGGTAGCGTATTTCGGTCTTTGTAATTAATTTCTGACCATTGTGTCCCAGTGGGTGAGGAGTGGGGCATGGTGTCTGCATATTTTTGGTTAGCTTGGCAAGACACGGGATGCATCTGGAGAAGGAATGTGCACCCATTTATTTAGTGCATCTTTTATCATCCATGATTGGAAATGTCACGTAGATATCTGTTTCTGTGGTTTGTCTTTCTCCTTTAGTCCCTACAAGTCTCCTTCAGAAGTTGGTATGTGCTTTGTGGGGCTATTACTTGAGTGGGTCTGATGGTGCAATGTTATGCCCACTCTTCAGAAAATACCAGGCAATTTGATAGCAAAGAATGTTGTATTCAACTGAAATTTAAAAGTTAATATTCTGCTAAGTATAGACATCATTCCCTCAATGCATTTTATAACCAAAAATTTACTGTTTTGTCTAGACCAGCGGTAGTGTTGTGTTTTGGTTGGGGACTTCTTTCATTATGGACAGAAATGGACTGAGCCAAAACTTGCTATTTGCACGTGCTGCTTAATCTCTCCACTCCCACAATTTTTGTGGAAGCTATAGCTAAGGGGACTTGGGAGCTTTTGAATTCTATGGAGAGGGGAACCTCTGAAATTGTGTGGTGTTTCTCTTTTCTGAAGATTTGAAGTGCCTATAATGCTCGAGCCTTCATGTAATTGGAGACATAAATACAATTTTTACATGCTTTACTTAAAATGGAAACTAACAAGTTAATAATAGCTCTTATCGGGGGTATTTATGTAATGGAAGCCAACAGATGCTATTTGCATCTTGAAGAGCTGATGTACAAAATGTTATGTCAAGGCCCTGGCAGGTTTTGTGCTGGCGGAGGCTGGGTCAGGTGGGAGTGGGAGATGCTGGAGATCTGTAGGGCTTGATGGCACCTCTGAAAAGTGAGATAACTATATGAAATTTTTCATTTTATCACAGAGCTTATTTTAATCTAATGCTGCTAATAAAAAGAATGTGAGAATTGTTTATGTTTAAATGATAATTACACCTGTCACTTTAAAATTTTCTTTATGATATCTTCTAGCTACAACTGCACATCCGAAGTTCAGAACCCCTAAAAAGTGTGTCTATAGGTACTGTTTTTATTGATACTCCAACTTATTTTGACTACAAGAAGGTATCTGGCAGATAAGTTTCAGGAGTGTAATGTGACAAACCGGGTGTTGCCTTCTGTGGAAAGATGCCGATGTAATTACCAAGCACCTCCCTGTTTCCCTGGGCTGTTCAGCCTTTCATATTAATTTGCTTCCAAGTTACCCTTTTCTAGATGACATCTGAACTTTTCCAGCATTTAATGTCTTATATCAGTGTGTAGGAGACCAAGAATTTGGGGATTAGAGCAGTCTGGGATGCGTGATCTTGGACCTAATGAAAGCTGCTGCATTTGTAGAGCTGTAATGCAGGCTTTACTGAGCTGTGAGGGAGTGGAAGAGACCCCGAGCTGTGAGCATGACTGCGGAGGCTCCACTGGCACTTGCTTAGTCGCCCTCTTCAGAGAAGCAGGAGAAGGTGGGAGGATAAGCTCGTGACTGCTGATGCTATTTGTTATAACTTTCTCCTGGATTAAGTACTGGTGTGCTTGCCTTAGCTTGTTAAACTTTGTTTGAAAACTTTGGAGTGCTTTTCTTCTTCAAAGTACACCTGTTACAGCGTCAGATTAAAGAGCTGTGTTTCTTGATTATTGAATTGAATGGTGAACATAACATATCGTGTCATTAATGCCTTTTTGTGTTTTAATTAGAGCTCTAGGAGATGTTAAAAAACAGGTTTATACACATGCCAGACTGGTTGTTAAACTGAATATGCTTGTCACACAGTCTTGAGGGAATTATGTATTATTTTGCTAATCTACTGTTCTGGGCTTCCCCCAGGCCCCTTTGTTTCCTTTTTCCTTTTTTCCCACCTTGCTCTAAAAAGTTCTTGCTTGAATATTTTCTGAGGGTCTGTTGTATCTGCCTAAAGCTCCTGACTGTTGATAGTCTGTGCTGGTGAAAGGCTCAGGCTCTTGCTCATGTCCTAGAGAGCAGTTTCATGCCTGCACAAGTGGTTTGGTGCACACAAGTCCAACAGCTTCCAAGAGTTAGTGCAGTGTAGGGGGTGAGTAGAGGCTGGGATGCCTGAGATCCTCCAAAGGGAGAGGTGGTACCCCACACACCGGGCTGCAAAGTGACACAACTGACCAGGAACATTTATTGGAAATAGTTAATTTTGTGTGAGTGTGTTATGAAGAGTTTTCCAAGCTGTATTTTAAATTTTTAGGCAGTTCTTGTTTTGGAATATGGATTGATGACAGAATAGTGAGAGAAGAACTGCATAGGAAATGTTCTGCCTGGTAGCTGTCTTTCAGTTGTGCTGTATAGTTTATCAAGTAATATTGAATGACTGAAATTCTTTAAATCTGTAGATAAATGATGGATTTACTACAAGCGTTAGACAAAAGTTACAGTAACATGACTGTTCATGAGCACTTGAAAACCATAACTAAACTATGAGCTTTCATTCATACCATTTAAAAAACATAAGTATTGATTTAACAGACCAGACAGTTTTTAAATAATGCTTCCTGTATAGACCATGATGGTATTGAGAAGATTATTACTTTTAGTATGCAAATATTTAAATCTTCCCCTACATATCAAGTATAGCAGAAAAAAATGGTAGTATTTTCTATCTCCTGACATGTGGAAAACCTGACATCTTAAACTGCTGGATACAGAAGTGCATTGGAGAAATGAGTGTCTTGTCAAGGGAGGAAACAAATGTCCCTAGTGGGACTACTCCTTGTGTTTAATTCTCTTTATTTGTTCTGCTTTTAACTGCTTGTATTTATTTAATATTCTCCTAGTGTTAATTTGCAGGCTTTGATATTGAAGCAGCTGTAGAGAATTCATCATAGAAAATAGTGCCCATATCCTACCCAGGTTGTGGCTTTGATGAAAAAAACAAACACACCCACCAAAGACCTTGTGGAGCTGAAATACCCAGTATGTGAGCGCAGTAGAGACACACAGGAAAATGTTAGGCTCAGCAATTATCTGGTGAGGAGGAGCCTCAGCAGAGAGGTAGGAGTAATACCTCTCCCACTTTTATTAATACTTGGATAGAAAGAGCAGTAATAAAGTGGTACTCCTCTTCCTGCTTTCATACAAATAGACTCTTTTCCCAGCAGGAAAATAGTGACTGAAATAGTGATAACGAGTGATTACTCTGCAGTGCAGTGTAAACTTGTTAGATGTTGTTCGACAGGAGGGAGAAAAAAATGCTCGTTCAAGCACAGATAATAGCTTTTTATGTTAGTTTTTTGTTGTTTTCCAAGAACTGCTGACTGGTGCTCTGAAGAGGGAAGGGGTACTGGTTGTCATTGTTGCTGCTATGCTTTGACATCGTTGACCTTGTTTGGGGGAGTTCTAGCAACTCTTTGGTTGGGGCCTAATTCAAGAGCAGTTGTGTTCTTTTACAAAAATCAAATTGCCTGTCATTTAAGCAACTGAAAGGGAGAAATTTAAACCTGATAATGAAGTTGCAGTCTTCCTTATGTTAACAATGTAATCATTTCCATTGTAGCATGAAATGAGCAATCTTAAAAAGTAAGTGAAGCATTTTGCTTGACAAATTTGAACTTGCAGCTCTGCATCAGAATGTGCTAAGAGTGAGGGAGGAACCAAAAAGTTGATCTTAATATAAGGTACATGTTTATTAACAACAGTATTGTAATGGCTGTTGGCATATCTAGGAAGTAAAATTCACTTCTGCTTATGGTACTGATTCTTTTATGGAAGTTATTTTTAAAAAATATTATGCCTGTATTACAGATACTGATTTTCCGTACTTTATTTGGTTAGTGCTTGTTCATTTCTTTGGCCAAAAAAGAAAAAAATGAAAAAACTTGTGAGATGAAATAATTACATATTTTTATATAAAAAGAAATAATGCAAAATGATTTTGTATGCCATTTGCAATTGTATCTATAAACTCACGTGGTTTCATTTTGATCTTGTAGTGTTGTAGTTTTTAATGTATCATACTGTAATTTCCAGTGATATTTTATAAAAATTGTGAAAGTTTTTTTCTTTATTCAGATATTTTTCAGATGCCTAAGTTTGCTGAAGTTAGTAGTAAACATATTTTTGATCCAAATACTTATGTATACAGCTAGTGTACAAAGAGTTTACTTAAAATGGCAACTGACTGAGATTGTGCCAGTGACTGGCAGGTTTCATTCATGTGTGTTTCTGCAGTTTTGATGGAGATCTGACTTGCTTTATTTGGTTGTATACACCTATACAGAGACAGAATATCTGTGCTATAATACTGTAAAAAATGGGACTCTGCCCTGAGCTCCATGAAAGAGGAGGTTAAAAATTACTTTGTGTCTCAGTACTTAGTATTCTTAGTAGTCTTTCCTCTGTTGCTTGAAACTGAATACATACGGATCTGATGCATGATGTTTTCATTTTTCTTCTTCTGTAAATGCCATAAAACTTCAGAAGGTGGGACATAAGTTGTTAGAAAGCTTACACTCCTGCCAATCAGCTCAGTATCAGTCAGAGCCCCGTGACTCCCATTACGTGGATTAATGTGGCTTAAGTGCTGTCTTAGATCCTTTGTTTGGCATCTTCTATGTACTTGTTCTAGATTTTCAGAAGCCTCTATACATAACAGCCATCAGGGATGTGCATTAATTTAGGTTACTGAAATCTAGTGGCTTTTGCAGGTGCCATTGCATTTGCTTTTTAACATTATAGAACTACTTTTTTTTCCTGTGTTCACTTCTGTGTGCTTGACTTCTGCATTTGAATCAGTCCATTTTTGAAGTATGAATGGGTTAAGAGTTAGAAAAAAAAGTATGAAGAAACTTAAAAAAGGGAAAAAGTAAAGCTTTGGTTGCAGATGAGAACTTCAACATGATTTGTACTTCTTACTTATCTCTCTCAGCCATCCATGTCTTTGATGCTTTTGTAGTCTCCCTTTGGCTGTCTTCTCTTCTTTTTGACTTAACTTTCCAACTTTTTCCTTGTTATTGGAGAAAACAGAGTTTCCAGTGAGTGCCTCACAGTCTTCTTGGGACCCTATAAATCATCTAGGTCAAATTAAATTTGTCTACTGTACCAGACTACAGACAGTTTGGACTTCCAGATTATTTGCAGTCAACCTGAAAGTATTTTGGCAGACTTGATGATTTGGGTTTTTTTTTTTTTGGTGTAAGTTTGCTCAGTCTGATAAAGGGGGCCTTTTCCTTCATCAGTGTTTTTTTTGTGAGGTTTTATTTTTCGTGGTTGGTACATTTGTGGGGGTTTACATATGTATATGTACAAAAGCATCATGCACTGCAAATTCAAATTATATTTAAGAAATTCATTAAAAGAAGCATTTGTGATATAAGACTTCTTTTCTGGTGAATGCTGATATTGGTGTGATGACTGTTTAGCTAGTGTTTAACAAAAAACCCTTCTGTGTTATGCCTGTACCTAGGTAAATTTTGCTTGGTTAAGGAAGTTAAATCTGTATGTTTGACTTAAACACACATCAGCAATTATATTTACTTTGGTACAGATAATAAGAGTGTTTAAAAACAAGCTTGTTTATATATTGGGAGGAACTGCTAGAAAAAGTGAGACAGTGGCAAAGCATTGGTTTAGTGGGTTAACTTTTAACACATTTAAATGCATCCTGGTTACTTGTATCAAATCCATTTTTAACCATTTGCTACCCTATGATAATTTTTTTGTCAAAATGCTTTTTTTTTCTTTCCCCCTTCAAATAATTTTAGGGATCTATAGTAAGCTCATTCCATCAAAGCAATCAGCTTCCATGGCAGTTTGAAGGTGTTGCTCTGGTGTAACTCTGTTGTAATGATCTGAGTGGTCATGTACACCTAATTCTGAAGAAGTGGCATTAGTGTCAGCCTTTGCACAAGGGCTGTACAAGTTGAGCCGGCTTCACTCCTGTACCAGATTCCTTTGGCCATAACAAAGCATCTTCAGATTTATCTTTTAGAGGTTTTAGTGTCACATTAGGGTACTCTGCCTGTTTGTGGTCTCTTACAGGCTTGTAGGGATTTAATCAGTCAGAATTGTGGATTTAACTGCATGATGGCAGTTCTCAAAGGAGTAAAAGCTCAGCTCCTTTGTTTACTTCTGCTTTTGAGCTTTCCAGGTCTGACAGGATTATAGAGGGTTTTGTGCTTCAGGTAAGCAGAAGTAATGTAAAACTCTAAGGGAGCAAACCTATTAAAGGCAAGTTTTCGCCTTTTTTTTTTTTTAAATCCCAGTGTATTGTGAAGGGCAGTGTTACCTGCTGTCCTCCTTGAAACTGGTGGAAGCCCATCCATAATGAGATGGGTGGGAGACTATGCAAGTCTAGTTTTATCCCTTGTTAAACAATATCAGAAGTTTTGCCTCCATAAAGGGAACAGCTTTGTATAGCAGAAGTCTTATGTTAATAAACTACAAGAAATCTGAAAGGTCTAAATATTTTAGACAATTCTATTAAAGGTTTTTTCTTTAGACAGTAAATTTTTCTGACAGTGGGTGCTTTAAAAAAGGAATAGTTTTCTTGCATTACAATTTGGTCTTGCAACCCCCCACCCTTCCCCAATATATTTGCATCAGGAAATTTTAAGAAGAAATAAACTCAGTTTTGTCATTTAGGAATTCTGCTTGCGAATTCATCAGATAAATGTTTTGCTAATTTCTGGCTTTGTTTTGGCACTAACTTTAATTCCCGTTTATTCCACCAAGACCAAAAATTCCCTGCTTTTTTCTCAGAGCTTGTCATGAATTTTTTTCTAACTGAGTGGGAATGACTTTGGAAAAGGATTGACACAAGTTTCTCCTTTATAGCAGTAAAAAAAACTCCAACACAACCATTTCCAACCATTTAAGATCATCTTCAATGAAGAAGTCATATTTGGTTGCTGCTATGGGATTAGCAGCCACAGAGGATCAAGGTGATGAAGTCTTGTTTACTGTTTTAGTGTCTGCTGCTTCATTAATCGTCATTTGATTGTGTTCCAAGCCTCGTGTTTTGCGGTCTAAGCACAAAGCTTGGATGCTTTATTTATTTGTGCAGTTTCTTTGCAGGGGAAGGTGACAGTTTGAGTGCTGGTGTGATGTCTGACCATGAAAGAGCAGAGAGGCTTTCCTTATGAAAAATCACAAATACCAATGTCCCAAGTTTGATAAAGCATGTCAAAAGTACTTTAAATTACTGTGGTAATCAAGTGAAGTTACGATTGTTACTTTTTTCTTTCCCCCCCCTTTTTTTTTTCCTCTGAGAACTGTCATTCAGTTAAATACTGACTCTAAATGGTTTTATATGAGGTGAGCTGTTTATGAGGGTTATTTTTCTCTGGCCACTGAGACCCCCTTAAGGGCCAGGAGTATTCAGTATATCTACACTACTC
The DNA here is from genome assembly GCA_013398075.1 of Notiomystis cincta. Taxonomy (NCBI): domain Eukaryota; kingdom Metazoa; phylum Chordata; class Aves; order Passeriformes; family Notiomystidae; genus Notiomystis; species Notiomystis cincta. Next base: position 9,504 of record VZRX01018694.1, read on the forward strand.
AAATTCTGCATAGCTGGAGCAGTTGAAGCCTTTCTTGAATCCCTGTGTTATACACTGCTGAGCATCACAATTTAATTTATCCAGAAAAGGAGACAAAAATCTTCTCTTGACTACCGTCATCCAGTTGTGAGATAACTTTCCTCCTGTAATCCAGACATAAATGATTCTCAGTGTTTTTGTTTGGAGTTTCCTTTTTTTCTTCCTTGCATTGACCAGGATGGGAACAGAGGCTCAGGCAGGGTCATTTGTTGTGTAAAAGCGGGTGGTGGCTTGAGCCACGAGCTCCTTCTGACACTCCCCAGCAGCTGTTGGTTGGTCATCCTGCGAGTGAATGGTTGAAGCCAAATATCACCACATAGATAAGAAATGCTTGCAAAGACTGGTCTTCTGGTGGAGTGTTGGGAATGACCATAGGTGCTTGAATGCTGTAGGTAGGCAGCAGCAGAGTTGTGTAGTGGAAGGGGTTTGAGGAAAAGGGAGAAAGTGCTGGGGCAGACTCTCTGTGGACAGGAGAGGAGGGCTGGGAAGATGGGGTGAAAACCAAGGACAGCCTTTGCAGGTGTGGCAACTGCTGACACCTTACGCGATGCCAAATTTGGTGCCTGAAGAGTGCATGTGAGGAGAGGAGGAGGAAAGGTCCAAGCATCTATCTGATTCCTGAAGGTATCCATTTACAGGACTGCAAATCAATAGTTGAATCTGTGAGAGGAGAGATTTCTGGCATCATTCCCTATTTGGTGTGTGAGCTGGCTGTCCTGAACGTACTGGGCACTTTGAATCCCACTGTAAAGACCTTTCCATTTGCTGCATGGGGAGTTAAAACCTTGTAGGGTTTGCTGTTTCTTGTTTTAGAGCCAGAGCTCCAGCTTGGAGGCATTGAAGTGCACAGTTTGGTATTACTTCAGTCTGAAGTTTAAATATGTCCCTTCATATTTTATATTGTCATTTTGTGGAGGATCCACACACTGCTTTTAGCATTTGTGACTGTCTTGTGTGTGTGGTGGAGTCATGGGACTTGCTGTAGGAGAACATGGAAGTGGCATAGCCATGTCATCAGAAACATAACATCTGTTATCTTACCATACTTTGGAAGTTCTCACACTTGAATAGTTCTATTTCTTACTTTAAGATCTCCACTAAAGGTCCCTAACTGTGTACAAATACAATTGCATTAAATAATAAAATTTGACTATGGAAGAAGATACTTCTGGGTCATCTAGATTATTGCTTCTGAAATGTTTGTTTGAACCTCCCTTCAGAAAATAGCATGGAACATTAGTGCCATCACTCAGCTACAGGAAATGCACACGAGCATGTCTGTTTAGTACAGGAGGTACAAGTCAAATGAGGCGGGTTGGTGCTTAAAATCTAACTGGCCAGAATGTGGCTGTGGCTAACAGCAGGACATGTAATGTTCTTCTTCCTCAAGAACTGCATCTATTTTGTTTTGCTCCAGATCCTCATAAATAGCTTGTTTTTGCTGCTCTGTGGCTCACAGACCTGTTTTCAAGTTCCTCGTAGTAGGTAGTGCCAAAATACTTCTGTTGTTTCTGCCTATACCCCGTTCCAGACTTTGTGGATCAGGAAACCTCCTGCCAGTTCCCTATATTTTTATCTCAATTTACATCTTGTACTGCAGCCTTCTGCCTCATGCATTTGTATTCTCTTTCTGCTACATTCATCTGCATTGAAGTGCATCCTGCTGCAGGGAATACCCACTCTTCAGAGAGAGATGCATCCTGCACCAGGCTGAAGTAACGCGTCTCCTTAACATTTCGTCCCGCAGAACAGGAGCAGGGGTCTGAGCTGCTGTGCACCAGCTGTCCTTGCATGCAGCTGTACACCATAGCATCTGTCAGGGCTGTATATGTATATAGATATATAATCTATATCCCTCAGTCTCTGATGTAGAGAAAAGCGATGGAATGGTGTAATAGCGACCTGGAATTGCTTTGCTCTCACCAGCGTGCAATGATACACGTGAGTTCTGTGGAGTAGCTGATGCACAGTACTTTGCTGCTCCACAGCACCATGTCTGCATGGTGAGGTGCAGTCCTCAGCACAGACAGGCCCAACAAACCACTTTGTGCAGTGCTCTTTATACTCAAGTGCCATTTATTGTTGCCTTGCCCTCCGGCTGGGTTGAGAAAAGCTGAGCTCTGTGGAGCATGTTGTGTTGGCAGCGCAGCAGCCAGGACTCTTGTCCAATCTTTGTTTAAACGTCAAGAGCTGCAGCCTCCAATCCTCCCCTGGGGACGTGGGTCAGCAGTTCTGACTCTCAGGATGTTTCCTTAATGCTAAGCTTAAACTTTTTGGGTTTTTTTCTTAAATTTATCCCATTACATTTCATCTCTTACAGACCCAGGCTTTTGTTTGACTAATTCTAATAACCTACCTGTCTATGAAGAATGTAAACTTTGCATCATAAAGTAGGTGTTTGTTTATGTTGGTCTTACTAGCTTTTCCCCATAAGGGCAGTTTTTTCAGCCTGACTCAGTTTTTTGCATGTATATGTCAATTATGTTGTGTAACAATTATGTTCAAGTAATCAATAAGATGTTTTGAATGTTTGGCAGAATGGTTGGCACTACACACAAGCTAAATAACTGCTGTGTTGGGTCACCATCTGAGTGCCTGGGGCCCAGGACTTCAGAGCATTTCATAAAATGTCTTGATGTTGCTTGTTAGTTGCCTTATGAAACCTATCCTTCTAGACATCCTGCTGCATTGTTTGTCTGAAAGTGGGGTAAGCCGCTGTGGGAAATTGTTTTCCCAGCAAGTTTTAATTGGTTGCTGGGAATTACTAAATCACTGGCTGTTATTAAGAATAGGCTTGTTGCTGCATAAAGGTATCATGAAATAGTTTTGTGACAGTGGAAAGAAGTGAAGGTGCTAGAGATTTGCAGGCTTTACTCAATACTTTCAGTGTCTCTGATCTACCTTAAGTGAGATGGACTATCTTTAGATTTTTACAATGAACTTGTGAATTTATACTGAATTACTTTGTTGGCTAAGCCAGTGTGGAAGAGAGATAAAAATCGAGAAGCTGCAGAGTACTCACTGTAGTTAAGACTGTTTAGAAGTTTGTGAAGAAGAAGAATAAACAACAAATCAGTTTATTATAAGCAAAAATCCAACACGGTTTGCTACAAAGACATTGTAGGGATTTTACAAGACTTTTCTTAAAGCTTACTGACTTTTTCTTTTCAACCTCTAATCCCTGAGGATAAGTATTGCCTGGAAATAGCTCTTCAGTTAAATACGATGGATACTATTTTGGTATTTGGATACTTGTTCTGTTACATTTTTTTTCAGAACTATAAGGGAAAAAGTACAGTTACCTTCCTGCTTCATACTGTATTTGTAATCTCAAAAACTATTGTCTTTATTTCTTATGATGTCTTGGTAGTATTAAAGTTTTGATCTGCCTTTTGTAAGAGGTCTGTGTGATGTTACTTGGTAGTCCATGGGAAGCTGTCTGTATGTGCTAGATATCTGAAACAGTCTGTAAAAAACCTGGAAATTATAAAATTATTTCTAATACCTTTCCCACCTAAGCAGTGTTATATCCTTGGGATTATTTATGGAGGAGATGTGAAGCATCACAAGACCAGCTTTCTCATTCCATTTTGAAAGTAATTTATGAGGTAGGAATTGCACAGTAGATGATGCAAGTTATCAGGAAATCCGTATTATCAGAAGCTAGCTGGGGAAGCATGGATTAGCTGAAATGCTCACAGGAATGTTTGTAGCTGCTGAGAAAACTGCGAAGATAATTGCTAATTAGTTTCAAACAAGACAGGTGAATTAATATTTGCAATTAATGATGTGGGTGAAGGAATGAGGACTCTGTTCATTCAATACCTGAATCAAGCTGGGTAGAGCTAGCTGCGTGTCCGCTTGAGAAAATGCTTTGAACTTAGAGTTACTTTGACAGATTAGAGAAGGAGTCTGGAAGGAGGGGTTGGATGGGGCTGAGCAGGGCATGGAGGGGCAGCTCTGTGGCATAAGGGTTTGGCTGCTTGCCGGCAGGCTGAGAGCAATGTTCCCCAGCAGCAATAACTGCTCACAGCCAGCACTTGAGGCAGCAGTCATGCTGTTGGCAAAAGCAGGTGCACTGGAGTTCATATGTCACTGCAACTCATGTGACAATAAAGGATATTTTTCTGTAAAAGAAGAATATAATTTTCTCTGTAGGGGAGGATTCAGATGGGAGACTTTGTCCAGATTTAGACATCACAACTTCATACTGGTTTTGTGTGCCAGCCCTGGAAAGGATGGTGGACAGTAGCAGCTAGAAGAATCAGAAATGTAGAAGACGCGTCCTGTAAGCAGAGGGTGAAAGACTGGGTTTTATTTAGTCTGGAGAAAAGACAAGGATGTACTGACGAAGAGAGTTAAGTTAGTGTTCAAACTGTGTCAAGAAGAAAGAGATTATATCATCAGGGTCGAGTGCTGGGAGAGAGAGACCTGGTAAAGGCTTCAGCAGCACGGGAAGATGTGTGCTTAAAGTGCCAGGACAAACTTGCTGTCAGTAAGGGTCAGCCCAGTGTGGAAGGGGCTCCCCTGGAGAGGCTGGCGAGCCTTTGTGATGCAGAGTCTGAGTTCTTGGTCCTGTCTGGCTGTCCTTTTTCAGGACCCTGGCACATCTTTTTTCTGCGACCATCTCTGTTTTGTAAATGGCAGTGCAGTGTGTGGGATGGTTGACGAGAAAAGCACGAAGCTCTGTTTTCAACCAGTCCAATTCTTGTTTTGGTGGCTTGGCTGTTGGTAAGCACTGTGGTAAATTACAGAGAGAGCGATAGTATAACAGTAGTGATAACTACAAAAATAGATCTGTGTTCCAAGCGGCCTTCTGTTGTTATAAGTTGTATTTTAAGAAATAAATCTTGCTGATGCTTTTTTCCCTGGTGACGCTTAGTTTCCAGGCAGTATTTATGAAAAGCTACTGTGCATTTCTAAGTTTGTTTTCTGTGTCTACACTGTCCTTTAGTTCCTGTAATTTTTTTTCCTGTTTATTCATGCCACAGTTTCTGTTGCTGGCCCATTACTTTTTCAAAAGCACCTGGAGAGTGGGAGTGTGGAGTCTGTTGGCACAGTCTGTGTGGAGGGGAGGGTGAGCATCTTCTGTGCATTCTTTACTCTTCTCCTGAATTTGCTGCTCACGGGCATGTTGGCACTCTTGGGGAAGAACATCCTGATCATTAATTTGAGGTGACTTAATTTAGTGTCTCTCAATCAATATGTTAAGACTAGTTTTTAAAACAAGGACGGGAGAAATAGTATTTTGGTGGGGCAACTGTATTTTTCATCCTATTTTGTATATTTGTCCATGGTTGTGAAATAAGTAAAGTTGGGACTGAGGATTATGACTGTATACTCTAAGAATTAGAGAAAGAAAAAAATTTTTAGTTGAACCTTCCAGTATTTCAAAGTTCATCTTGGCATTTAACTGAGCAAATAAATGTGTTTTTAATGAAGAGTTCAAAAATATATTAGTTTTATGGTTCAGCTAGGAGGCAAAAGCTGTGGTTTTGTTCACACTTAAAAGTTGTAGGCTGTGTTGCATTTTAATGATGCCATTTGAGCTACCGCAACCAGGGCTTTGCTTGTGTTTCTATAGAAAATTTAAATGGGTTCAATCAGGACATTAAAGAATTATCTCATAATAAAATATGTTATTAAAAAAAAATCATTCAAAGTCCTGTTTGGAAAACAGCCAGCCATTTATTAATTATTTACTTATTTTCTTCACTTGCCATCCCTCCTCCAGTGCATTTTGTGGGTGAGGCTCTTGGCATTTCTTAGCTGGATGGTGGAGGCAGAGTACCAGGCAGAGCAGCAGTGGGCTGGTAAACCAAGCCCCTCTGTCACCCCCATTCCCTGTGTGTCAGGTGTCCCTGTGGATGGAGACAGGAGGCTCCCATGGGTGCTCATGCCAAGTGCACTCTCTCCTGCACGGGAACCTGTGGATTGCTTCAGGCCATGTGTATGGTGGTGATGGTGGCAGAGTGTATCTGCTTATCTCACATTAAAAACTCGACCCACGTCGTGTGATTCATGTTTCAACAACCTTGGCTCTAGTACTTCTTTGATCTACAGATCTTCTTGTGTTGCTCAAAGTTAATTGCTTAATGTTGGGGTATAGCCAGAGAGTGTCAGGAAGATGGGAAGTGGAACCTAGGAAGATTAAAAAAGAAACCCCCAAAGCAACCAAGCACCTCTGCTGTCGTGTCCCACTCTGCCTCCCCTCCCAAAAAAAAACAAAAACCAAAGCACGAAATACGCAAACACAAAAAAAACCCAAAGGCAAAACTTTAAATCAAAGAGAAACAGTAGAGCCAAAACGTCAACATTTTGCACAGTCAACATACAGGAGCTGTAATATATTATGTGTTCCCCTTCTCTTCCCCCCCCAGATTGTAAGGAAATGTTTTCCTTTGATGCCACAGCCTAAGTTGAGCAACAATAGTTGTAACAAGTAATGGGATCTGTGCCACTCCTCAGTGGATGGGTGGTTGTATCTTTTTCTTGTACTCTAGATGGGTGGAGGAGTGCAGATGTTAGAGTATGGTGCTGACACTTTGGCCAGAAACTGCCTTATTTCAGTTAGAAAAACATTGTCATATCCCTTCTTTTAATTCTTTTTCTTCTGGAAGAGTGTGCAGTTATCACTTCCTTGGTTTTTACTTGCATTTTTGCTCTCTAATACTTTCTTCCACAGCTCATAGCTGTCCTGTTTTTGTTAACTTTTTGCTCCAGGGCATGGGGAGGACTGCCTGCCAGGACAGCCCCTGGTTGGGCTGCTGACATCTCTGAGGAGTGCTGCAACTCATCTGTTGGGTGTGACGGCTTTAATGCCTTTTCCATGTGCATTGCAATAGGGCACAAAACATACATGTGCATGATCCTGCAGGAGGGGAATGCAGGCAGTTTGTGGAGGGAAAAATTCCTTCTGTTCCCATATTTAATATTGCTCAAGGTTAGATCAAAAAGGGCGAGTAAGCAGAATCCGTGCCAGGGAAGCTAAACTATTAGGGATTGTCAAGGAGAGGTCTGGAGGAATGTCATGAGGAATTAAATCAGGAGCCACATGGAGCTTTCCCTTTATGTGTATTTTGTTTGCCCTCCTATGAATTTATAAACATGTGTGTTTCATAGAAGACCCTCTTGAATGAAGAAAGCATCAGTGTATAAGGAGAAATTAGCACCTTAAGCCAGATGAATAAGTGTGCATCTATCTGTGTTTGTTGAAGTGATTTTATTCCCAAAAGAGGATAGAGAAAATACTAATTAAAATTTCGTTTTGTTGGTATTGGTAAGGTTGGTTCCCATTCATGTTAAGAGGATGGCAAAATCAACTTTGAGAATATTCTTGTAAATTTGTTTTTAGTTGTATTACTTATTGCATTTATATGACAGTATGTGCACAGATAGCTGATACACTTAATTTTTCCATGTATTAAATGAGAATTGTGGAATTTGAGGCTTTATATTCTAGAGGCTTTATATTCTAGATACATCATTTGCTTGGCAATAAAAATATAATACAACCTTCACTTACTTGCCAAAAATTAAATTGTAGGTCAAACGTGAAATGCCTGATGTCATTCCTACTACCTAAATAGCACTCCTTTCATTTTTTTAGGAGCTTGTGATGTCATCAGCTGAAGCGAAAACATCTACCTCATGACCTGGCATGTAAGTGAAGGAGGAATTGATACTTAAAAATAAATAAATAAATGTGTGTGTTGGTGTTTACAATGTGTAAATTGAATCTATATACCTTCAACTTTCAGGTATCACCTTTTAAATGAAAGCTTTCTGGATTTTAAAGGAATATAAAGTCTTTTAAAGGGGAGGAAGTCGTAAAGGAAGCTGTTAACAGTAACATTTCAGCCTGCAGAACTCCTTAATAATCTCGGTTAAAATCTGTCTTACGTATCCCATAATGCTTGAAATGCTGGTAGGCATAGATGGAATAATTTTATCTTGCCTCAATATTTACATGTGCTGCTTCTACCACTTTTTATTCTGTGCTTCTTTTCTGGATATAAATTCTGTTAGTTGAGATGAATACATACTATACATGGTGATACCCTTACTAAAATTAAATACTCCGCTTGTGCAGAAGATTTAGATTCTTGATATACTCAAGATACTTCAGAGTGAACTTTCTGCAGCTTTGTGACACTTCTATTTTATTCCCTTAAGTAAGCAAAAATATTTCAATCCTCTGCAGAGGCATTTTTAGATTTTTTTTTTTTTGTCTACCCACTCTCTGCTTTTCTTTTATGTGGCTTAGAGGATTAAAGTGCAGTCATTGCTTTGAGGGGCCAATGTCAGCGGTGAGCTGAGTGTTCCTAATTGGTGCCAACACCTGTCCCTCATTATGAAGCCTTGTTCAAGCTGTCCGGTGAACCGAGGTAACCGGTCTCCCTTGCATGTCTCTAATGTGATTATAAAGCTCTCTCCTCATGCAAGTTTTATTACTTATTCAACTTTTGGACTGATGTGGAAAGTGAAGCTAAGCTGAGCCATTTGGCTGGCTACCAAAGATCATAAGGAGTGGCAAAAAGAAGGGATTCACTCATCTCAATTTCAAGAATTTTAGTTCAAAGCTTGCTTCTGCTTTGACTGTTTAAATTTTTTATAAAAAAAGGGGGGGGGAGGACTGTTTCTCAGTTTTTTTTCTAGTTTTCATCGTCAAATAATTCTGAATTTAGAGACCAGATCTACAGACTCCAGCTGAGCTGTGAACATCTGAGTGCAGCTGCTATTGTGCATAATCCATTGATTTTCTGCAAATAGAGCTTTGGCCTTGACTACTCTTGCACCATCGCTTTGTCTTCGAGGGGTCAGGGCTTAGCAATTCTTTTCTGCACAAAACCAGCGTCAGCCTCTCCTCCCACCTGATTCTGTACTGTTAGCAAGGCTACCATGCATTCTGCTTTGCCATTGCAGTTGGAAAAGAACCTCAGACAGATTTCACCAATGAAATTAATGGCTCAGATAAGATGGAGCACTATCATGTTTGGGCTTCACAGGCAAAAGTTTAAGCATTTTTCTAAGTAGTTTAAGTAGGTTTTTAAGTGTTTAGTTTGCAGAATTCAAGTGTGCAGAATTCAAGATACAGTGCTGGCTGGGGGTTTTGGGTTTTTTCCCTGTGAGGGAGGAGAGAGACAGAATAGCTTCAGATGTGTATCTTGGAAAGGTTTGAGATAATAAACCTTTAAGAATCACATGAGAACACTGTTAGTTACCCAGATTTGGAAAACTGTAAGCAAATGAAAGTGTAGTGGATTCATGGAATTGGAAGTCTAGTTATTAAAGGGATTGAACCTCTGCAGAATGATAGAGAACCCAAAAGAAAATCACTGGTGGATAGGGCCCTAAGGTGCATGTAGGCTGTATTTCTGCTACTGTTTATTTGATTTCTCCTTAAAAAAAATTAAAAATCAACAACTCAAGTACACTGGGAATGATCTAATCTTTTAGTTAATAATTTTGACCAAAATAGTTCCATGAACAGCAATCAAACTTTAAGGGCAACAGTATGTCAAGTATCAGAATCTCTGCTGGTTGTGCCTTTCATAATCAAAATCTTATCTGATAAACATATAATTTCAATATTTATTGTGGCCCTATAGACACCCATCTGATCTGTAGTCCACAAAGTGATATATTAAACAACCATGAAGTCCATAGCACAGAGAGGAGTTATGTATTAGGAGTATGTCTGGTTTCAGATGTTATCCCTTACTGTATTAGGCCAGTTGCTGTCTCTGATGATGGGCAGCAGTGGACACTTAGGGAAAAGAAAGCATTATGAAGTTCTGTTGACTGTTTCTTGTAAAATTTTGATTTTGGATTAACACGACATTGTTTTTAATAGCTCTTGTTCTCCATTTTGCCTAATTTTCTGTAATCTGTTTGCTTTTCAACCTCCACAATATCCCATAGCATGGAGTTTCTCAAAGTAATTTTGTACATAATGACTATTTTTTTTCTTTTCTTCATTTAATTACTTTCCCTTGAAGTTTCTGTAACTTTGTTTTCCTTGTTTTCTGGGCCAAGAGAAGCTGTGAGTAGTCTTTTCATTCTGTTGCTTCTCTTTGCCACTTAAACAAATCTTCCCCTCTTCTGCATTGTCTTTTCACAGGTAGTCTCAGTCTGTTTCATCTCTTAGCCTAAAGCCATGGTAAATTTTCCTTAGAACTGCAGTTGAGGGTTCACATTCTGCAAATACTTCTCCAGTGGTATTGAGGGAGCTAGAAGATCCTGCCTTGCACTTAGCCTGAATGAGTGATCCACTAATGTTGCTCATCCATAAAATCTTCTCAGTGTGGCTGAGTGGGTGTAGCAAGTGAAACCAGATGGAGCTTGTGTCGGTGCTTGTCACTGCTGCTCTTGGGCCTTCCCAGAAGGATGCCTCTCTTCCATCAATGTGCCGCTCTCTGTGCTCTTCTCCTCCTACTGTAGTTTGCTGCAAGTGATTTGGGAATGCCCAAGTACCCTATTTTAAAGACATTCAATTAATGTGTGTTTTCATCTTCTTCAGACCTAGAAGTGTCTCACAGGTGCTGTGGTGTGCCATGTATGTATTAACTGGAAACGACAGTCGGTGTTGGGATAGGCACCAGCACTCTGCCTCAGGGGCAGGGATGTCTGAGGGAGCAGCTGCACATGCCTGATCTGTGATCTGCTCCCAGATCACAGCTTCTGTGTGAACAGATAGTCACTTTTGGTGTTGCAGAGCTGGGGAGGTGGATGGCTGGAGTCTGGGGTGGCTTTATTCTGCCCTGTCCACATGCAGGCTTCTTGTGCCTCCTCTTCTTTGCAGAGCCCCTGGTGACTGGTACAGCTGCAGCCTGCCCCATGTCCCACAGCTGGGTGAGTTAAGAGCATGAAGAGAAGGCAGCTTCTTTACAGGTCTGTGAAAACCTCCCTGACCAGGTGGAGTTGCATGTACAAAGCATAGCAACTGCAGGTTTTGCATTGCATCATTGAGTCTTAAGAGTGATGCTGCTGTACAGGTGGTTTTGTTTGTTTTGTTCAGTTTCATAGTTGTACTTTCAGTTGGAAGCTCTCTTCTCTCTCTGTTTCTCATCAGAGATTTTAGTACTGCTCTTGACAGCATGGGATTCAGTTGCAGCAGCTGCAGCATCTGTAGCTCTTTCCATATGAATAAAAGTAGTGAAGCACCTCCCTACTTCCATGGCTTGTAGGCATTTCTGTTCTTGCCAGTACAGGAGTGCAGAGTGGACAAGAGACCTGTTTTGGAGGCAGACTCATTACTGCACACCTTGGCAGCTTTGGAAGGTCAGCTGTGATAGTCCCTTATCCTCAGGGGATGGAAAGGAGAGTGTTCTCTGTTTTCAGAGTCCACTTGTTCAAGTCCCCATGTTCTTTGTCATCCACCTTGTGGGTTGGTACCTTTTCTCCCGTGCCAAAAAAGCCATCTCCATCAGCTCAGCTTCAGCACAGCTAGAGGAGGACATGCTTTCTACTAGGGACAATAGAATAGTGATGGTCTAGTCTTACTCATTTAAATCTTGTTTATTTCCATAGGACATAAGAGGAAGGAGGTTTTTAGAGGAGTGTAAATGGTCAGTCCTGATCAGTGTGTCCCCTCATGAAAAAATATAAAAGTACTGTGGCTTCAACTTGGCCATTTGATGAGAAATTGAACCTTACGTGGTTTTCAGGATGCGTCTCTTGACTGCTTTCCCAAACAAGATGTGACATTTTTGAAACCTTGGGCAAATAAAAAATAACCTTTCCTCTTTTCAGGGTAGCATCAGCCCCAGTGGACAAGTCTGTTATTTATTTAGTCATTGCTGCACATGTGTTATGACAGAGAAAAATACTTTTTTATGCTTCTACTTTGTACATAAAAATGGACAAACATCAGTTGACCACAGTATCTCTTTCATAATGTTTTTCCCCACCTCAGTTTGATGGTATAGAGAAACCTGGAATGGTATTTGTTTTTATAAATCTATTTTAAATCTCATTGACTAAAAGACCCTCTGTGTCCTTTGATGTGTTGTGTATTACAGATTGTAGTACATAACATTAATTGAATTGACCAGACCTTAAAATTAATTTTAATTCATTAATTATTAAGACAGATTTTTTGTCTCTTCAGAAGGCTTTTTAAACTAAAAAGTATTTTAAGAAACCTTATAGTAAATGTTTTCTCATGCTGCATTGTTTTGACATGGAGAACCAAAATAATAATGCAATTGCATATACACATGTTGTGTGAAATGCTAGAAAATGTAGTAGAATGTTGGTATTCAACCAGAGATTTGAAATACACCAAATACTATTTAGAGTTCTGGCTGCAACAGTATATTCCCTTTAATTGTTTCTATCCAGTATTCCCGTCAGTGCACTCTTTTTACTTGAGGAAAACTTTATCCAGATTGTTTATTTCAACTTGTAAATGACAACCATTCCTTGTCAGATAAGGAAATAAATTATCAACCTAATGTTTCCAGTAGGAAAATATTTCTGTTCTTACTTTCTTTGAGCAGGGTATAAAGATGCATATTGATGTTTTCTGCCTTTTGCAATCTTTCAGGTTTTGTTGGTGATGCAAAAATTTGCAGTGAAGTGGTTAGCCTCTTCAAAGCATTATAAGTAAGAAAAAAATTAGTCAAAACAGATAAAATATTTAATGCAGGCTGCTCTTGTTGATTCTTTTATTTGAGATTTGGAAAGAACAAAGCAAGAACAGTGAAACCTACTTTAATATATTTATTAGCAAGTACCAAATATTAAATGATTATTTTAAGCTACTGTTTTGTAGGATATGAGAACTTTTGCCTAAGCTATTATTAGAAAAGTTGTTTTTCATAATCCCAAATAGTGCATACATTTCTAGATCCTTCCTTCTTTGGTAATATTTCCTGCCTGTGATTGTAGCTGCAATACTAGTTCCTGCACCTGCATTTTGTCATGAAAGCATGCATTAGTATAGCTGAAGAACAGAGAAAGATACAAGTGGGCAACTGCTGGCAGCATCAGGCAGATGGGGCAAAGTGGGGCTTCACTTGAACTAGTCTAATACTGGTTATTGCTTAATCTTCAGTCAAGTAGTGACACTTGTGTGGGTTTTTTTTGTCCCCATCTTTCCCCCTACCTGCAATTTCATCACTGTGCAACAACAGGACAATACTTAGTGCATCACAGGGACTTTTCTGATTTTTCTTCAGTTTGTTTCCACATGTGCATCAGCAGGAAGGGCAGTGAGTGGCAAGGTCGCAGAATTTGCACTTGGGAGACCTGGGTGCAGCTGCCTGCTGGTGCCGGAGGCTCCAGCGTGATGTATGGCTGCTCTGTGCTGCAGCTCTGAAATGTCAGGGCTTTCAGTGCTTGCTTAATACGAGCTTATCATGAGGGTAGAAATGGTGAAGACTGAAAAACACTTAGAGCCAAGGTAACGTGAATCATACCAGTTCCTAAAATAGAAAGCCCAGCTAAGCGCTCCGAGGTTTTTCTGCTCAGTCATATTGGGGAAGCGTGTGCTGCTCCTGTTTCTCGCCCGTGCTTGGTGTGCCCGTGACTGCAGTCTCCTTGCAGATACAGGGCACGTGGCTGTCTCTGGGTGTCAGACCCCCTGGGCAGCCAGCCCCTTGTTTGCCCAGCTTAGCAGAGGGTGTGATGACCTGTTCTGGACCATTTTTAATAGCAGTGTATCCACATCAGTCTTTCTTCAAAGCAGACGTTGTCCTTAGCTTCGCTTAGTAAGTGGGCTTGTGGGATTTTCTTTTCTTGTTTTGTCCCTTGGTTCTTGCATGTCTTAGTGTTAAGTCAGGTATGAGTTTTCTGCCAAGAAGCCCTGTAAGACCGACAGCACATGATCAATAACTGCATCTTCCCAGCTGAGGGCTCTTTCGAGCGGATGAGCTTCCTGAGCACGAGTAACTGGGGTGGGTGCCCTTTCCATGGCCCTTGGTGCAGGTGCATTTAGAGGGCTGTATATGAGCTGGCCCCTGCCTCCTGGGCCTTTCCCTCAGGGATCAGTTAGCTGCTGTGTTGTTTCCAACAGCCTGACAAGACACAGTTCATACAATGCTGACCTGAGGAAGTGAGAGCTGTAGTAGCTTCCCTGTGTTGACAGTGTCCTGCTGGCTCCCTCAGCACGTGGTGGTGCTTGTGTGTTCAATATCACTGTGACTTTCCCCTTGGGAACTTGTTCCTCATTTCATCATGCTGGGGACTTCGTTGCTCCCCCAAAGAGGAACCTATAGCAACAAGATGTGGGCAGGCACAGTACCTTGGTGAGGGCCGTTGACTCCCTTTCCTGAGGGATGTACCCTCATTTTTGCCTTTTCCCTGCCTGGGAGTGATGCCAGGAGGAGGGTGAGATGGGAGGTGGATGTGAGGAGTGTTCACCAGGCTGCAGCCAGGCAGACACGCTTCAGGCTATGCCAGGCAGCACCAGACTGGTTGTGGTTCTAGGGAAGGAAGTGATTTATTTCTTATTTATTTTATATTAAAAGCAGACTTGCATTCAAATGCAATATAGTGTTTTGAAGGAAATAATTTTGTGTGTCCAAACCTCTGCTGCTGTTTTAGGAAAACGATAGTCCTGTTAATAAACAGCTGGTATAAAACCAATGTTATGTTCAGGAGTAGAAAATTGATGAGTACTGAAGCAGAGAGTAGCTCAGAACCACGTACACAGTGGTGTATTCGCTTGAATTAATGACAGTCTGGTGTTATTTTTGTTTTAATTGACTCTGCTCAGATCAGTACTGTCTTCAGGATGCTAATGCTAAAACTGGGTATTTAATGGACAGAAATATTTCCATGTCAGCCTGGCCCACCTGGCTGTTCTGCTAACAGGCCAACAGGTGTAGCTTGCCTCAAAGATGAAAATGAGGCAGCTCAGTCACTGCTGGGTGTCAGGAAAGCACTGGGAAGGCAGTGCAGTTTAATTTCTTTGAAGCCTCTTGGAGAGTTTCTGCTGAGGTAATGGTGGCACTGCACATGCTGCTGGTGACTTGTTCTTCTGAGGATTTGTTTTTTAACAAGCTGCTTGGTGTGAGGCAATTTAGAAGGCCTCCGGTGTAAATCTGCTCCCTTGCCCTCACAGTGGGTCAATGCACTACCAGAAATTGAAAACTGTGCTTCTGTTTTCAAGGTAGGAAAGGTACTTAGGGTGTGCTGTATTTTATCGTGTCATCAAAGCATGTTATAAAGGTGAAGTGGCATCACTTACCCTCTTTTTATACTTGGAAGGCCAAGTGATGGTCATTAAGTACTTTGCACTAAAATGAAGATGGATCATCGTAGTAGAAGGGCACACAAAATTATGTCTGAGTTCTCTTTTGGCCCATAATCCACCATGAATGTGTGTGTGTAATTATATTTGGGGTTTCTTCATCATAGTTTTATGATCTGTCAGATGACTTAAGTCCAGAATTTAACAATTTCAGGGGATAAGTCGTGTTGGAGTATGGTATTTTTGACTTCTTTTTTTTTCTTCTTCTCATTTTTAAACCTACAGTACCTTTGAGGCAGCTGCCAAATTGCTTTATATAAGGAGGCAACATACAAGGAAGACAGAGCTTGAGACTATGCCTTGTTGCTACTGCATTTCATATAGACTCATGTTATTAGCCAGATTTCTGTAATGTGCACTTCCTTGCTTGCTACAATTATTTATTGCCTAATGACAAAGGAATTGGCTGTTGCTGGTACTTGCTGCTTCTAAAAACTGGTGAATTCCTCCTTTGTTGAATTAAAGATTGTTGTGTTAATCAAGACTTAGTATGAAATATTAGCAAGAAAATTTTTATTTTGTGGCAGGCCCGGAACAGTCTTCAGAAAGTAATTAATTTTATTTTGGGAGTCAGGTTAGATGTGGTCACTCTATTATGGGCTTCTTGAGTAGAGTAGAAGTATACTATGAATTTTTAAGAATTTTGTTGTTAGAGTGAAATAAAAAAGCAATCACAGAATTGTTAAGGTTGTTACTTTGTTTGCTGAACATCCTCTTCTCTGAATTGTTTAACCTTTCAAACCTTTTCAGTGTAGCAAATATTGCTACACCAGGTTCTAAGTGAGTATTTTTTCCAGTTTATATAGCCTTTTTGTGCGATTGGATAGGATATTAAAAAATAATAATAAAAAACCCAAACACGAGTGATCTCTCTTCCTCTAGTTATTTGAAAGGTTGTATTAACTCTATTCATATTTCGTAATTTCCCTGGCAGTTGCCTATGAAATCTGACCTATTTAAATGGTTTTACTGTACTACATTTCCTGGAGACCTTTCAAGATAATTTGCTTCCTAATCTAAATTTAACAGTTACATAAACCACATTTTGGAGACTTGGAAATTGCTACCTACTGCCTCTGCCTTTTTTTTTTTGTAGACAAGCCATATTGTAAAAACGTAAGTATAGAATTTTAATCTGAAATTTGCATGTAGCTTGTCATTTGGTTTTCATACATCAATGTTTTTTTTTTTTCTTTTTAATAAAATAAAGTAGGTTACTTTTTTCCCCACTTGAAAATTTCCATAGTGTTGTGGCCAATTCCATTTTTGTCAGGCTATTTTAAGATGTGAAGAAGTAAAATCTCACAGGTCTAGGATATATTTGCTTAACAGTTTTTCTTGAATTTTCTGGTTCTGTTTTTTCCATCTCTGTAGGCCCTAACAGGTACTGAGTAGTGTATGGATGTGTTTAACCTTTGTCTGCAACACACTGAAGCCAGGAAGCACTGCTATTCCTTGGAGATACCGTTTTGTTCAGAGATCTTGGCTGGCTTTAAGGATTCATTTTGTGCACTTGTCACTGATGTCTTGCCTAATATGCTGTACAAATTCAGACTCTGTGATATCTCATCCTTGTGTCTGCTGTTACTGATGAGCTATCCAGAGGAATGCATTAGAAAAAGAGGATAAATGTAATTTTATTTGGTAAATTCATTTACTCGATGCAAATTGAACATTAAAAAATATTTGCTTGTCTTGTTTCTGCAGGTATTTGAAATGGATTTTTGTTTTAGATAAGGCTCTGAAATTTTGTTACCTATCTGTTACTTATATGTGCTGCTTGAGTGATTTTTTTGAGTAATCCATGGTAGCTGGCTTTTCAGAAGTGGGAAGTGCCTTAAGTCAGTGCAACATTGATTTTCCTCAGGGGCAGGACAGAATGGTAGTAGAGGCAAGTGGCTGCTTCTTACTCACTTCAGCAGTGGAGATAGTTGTGAATAAGCAAAAAGGAGCAAACAGAAATCATTAATGACAAAACATACCCCTTAGATTTTTAGAAATATCAGTGTTACTGTCTTAAGATTCTTGCACTTGCTGGCTGAGGTGTTGATCCCTCTTAGCTTGGGATCCATGTTTTAATTTCAGCCAGATGAGTGCAGGGTGGCTTTTTCCTGGCTTTCCTTGAAGGTGCAGAGATGTGTTGGATACAGGCATCGGTTCTGTCTACGGGGCAGAATTCCCAATATGTACAGTAGTAGCCTTCTGGAAGCCAGGGAAATCTGGCAGCACAGTGTTGCTGTCTCTGGCTGAGGTTTTCCTGGGGTAGTTTTCTGCTTAAACAGAAAAACATTTCAGGGCACCTTGACCTGCGTTCAGTTGTTAAGGCGACAGCAGGGAATAAGGCTGATTTCTCTTTCTTAAAGTTGCAGTTCATGTCTTAAGCTGTTTCAAAGCTGATTGGGCATAAATGTGCAGTCATGGTATGGGAAGTCAGAAGTGCAACAGGGGCGGAATATGGTCCAGGTTTAGGAATAACTAGTAATTCATATTAAAAATGATGCCAGCAAATGTTTAATTGCAGTAATTGCCTGGAAAGTTGAACATCTTTTTCCTTGTGACATGATAATTCCTTAATGCTGCTTCTACATTTCAGTTTTCCTTTAGAAGATCCCTGAAGGTGGGCATCTTTAGAATTCGTATATGTTGTCATACAAGTGATTGATAAGATGTTAGCCCCTCTGTGGATTTAAAAAAAAAAGGGGAGGGGGAACAGTATATTATTTTTGTATTTTTAATGATGATTTTTGAGGTAATCTGTGCTTGTCTATAATGCCTGTGCACTCTTCAAGTCCATAGCCAAAGCACCCCTACTTTCTAAGATAGTGAGAATCATGATGTGGTGACTGAGAAACAAGGATTTTCTCCAGGCATTCTCTTTTGATCTGCAACAACATTTCAGTCTTGAGTTGTTTTGCACTCCCTTAGTATGTACATTGGAACTGCTAGAAAGTTTGAATGTTAAAACATAAGTCTGCTCAAACAAGTAGTACAGCGTGCACATCTGCAAAATGCCTGGACAAACCGAAGGATGTCAGCCTGCTTTGGGGATTTTGGACTGAAGCTGGGAAAGATTGAAATCAATTTTCATGAGGCAGTGGGAGGAAGGGGGAGTGTCCCCTGTTTTTCTGAATTGAGGAGCTTCTGATTCTTCGTTCTTCAAAGGCAGGTGAAGTGAGGCAGGAGCTTTCCCACTGAATGGATGTTGCTTTGGGATCCCTCTCTAATATCTAGGGAATGGAAGCATCATTATCAGTGAGCCTTTCTGATGAGCCCTCATGCTTTGGTTTGGAAGTGGGCTGGAAGTTGTGTGGCAGTCCCAGTGTACACAAGGGTACAGCAAAGGGATTGTGTATTAAAAAGAAAAGTGAAATCCCCTGTAGAGGTGGTCTCTGCAGAATAGCACTGAGGCTCTGGGTCCTCCTGCATCACGTGGGGACACAGGGTGAACTTGTAGCCTGTTAGTCACTTAAATAACCTGATTTACCAAACACATCACACCTGCAATTTGTTGTAACTCTGGATTTTTCCACCCTGTTGATGTGGTTAATATTGCTGAAAAAAAACCAGGCACGAATCCAGTACTATTACTATTAAGGGCTTTTTGCCCTCAGTGACTACTTTTTCTGTCTGCTATCATGGAGGTGTAAATCTCTTGTCTGAGCTGCTACAAATCCAACTCTCAAATAACAGCTTTTTACTTTTGTTTAGTGTTTGTTTGTTTGTTTTTCTACTCTCATGGAGTTGTTGGCAGATGTGTGCTTTCTTTTCTAAAGTTTTTGTCACACTTGCCCTTTCTATGTAAGGTGTCTTTGAAATGTAGATATCTCTGCTCTTCTTTCCCAGTTGCCCAGGCAGAAGTCCAGGCTTCCTGGGTGTTCTGTCCTGTAGTTGTCTATCTCAACCTCATGTTTGACCTTACTTTAATTGAATGCTCATGTTATGCTCTGCAGATAGCTGTCCTTAGTACAGGCTGAAAAGGTTTTATTGCTGCATGTTTATATAGACTCTAAGAGATGGGAATTGCCTGCCATAAGCTTTCAGCACCTTTTAACAATTGCTCAAAAATTCACCTGAGCATAAAACCAAAGCAAGCAATAAGCACTTCCATTTCTTGCTAGGAAATGGGAGTGGGGAGTACTGCTTGGCTCACTTAGAGCTTCTTTTTGTTGTCTCCCAAGGTCTTATAATATACCCCATGGTCTTCAAGTCAGGTTGTTTGGAAATGAAGCCTGCCAGCAGATAAGTTGCCATGGGCAGAACCTGGGTTTTTTAGGGAGAATTGCATGCTTCAGGGGGCTGGGTTTGGCTTGGAGTGCAAGCTCACAAACAGGCTGTACAATTTTATTTGCTCCTAATTAAAAGCCATGCCTTTAAATTTCTCAAGTTTGCAATATGAAAATAGACCTGCCTTCACTACCCTGCAGCAAACTTCAAGTCTGGTGCACTCAAAACATGTACAAGGCAAGTCCTTCTGACCTGAGTGCCTCCTACCTGTCAAATAGCTTTTGTCCAAGAGCTTCATGGATGTTTCTTCATCTGTACAAGCTACTTTACACTGCTCGCTGGAAGCGAAGCCCTATGGTGTTTGGGGTGTTTAATTTTTGATGTGTCTCTTTTCTTGGACACTGATCTGCAAATACAGCATGGCTGCCTTGTCTCTCCTATGTTGCCTGAGCTGTGAGAAGGTCAATTAATATGAAATTATTTGTTGTGTAATGGAATTTTATACCTTGCTTAAGTGATGATACAAATGACCTTTGTCCTGTGTCTTTCTGTGTTCCTCCCCAGGGTAAATACCTGACTCAGAAGTTCTGTATATGCTTTCTTGAGAACTGGAAGTTTTGCTTCCTTTGTCAGCTTTCAAGAGTGTGGACAATGTCTTTTTTTTATAACAGGTTGAAAGGATTGATTTAAACTTTGAATGATCACTACATTTAGATTCAGTAAACTCACTCTCTTAAATACAAAGGCTGCTGAAATTTTCCACTAAATTAAACACTTGTGCTGCAAACAATTCAATTTCAATCTCTTCAAAGCCTTTGTGCAGGCTTCTCTTATCTGGAAATCTTGTTTATCCTGTGGTATATGGATAATCTCAAGATCCATTGTACAGTAACTAATGTGGAATGCTTATCAAATAGGCTATTTAGCTGTATTTAGCTGTGTTGCTTTTTTTTAATGGCATGTGGTTATGTGTAAGAAATGAAGCTGATTACATTTCAGGTGTAGCCAAGCTGGCACTTAGAGTACTGCAGGCATTTCAGGTTCAGCTGTCTGTAACCTACTTGTGCATATCTTCTGCTTAAAAACAAACAAACAAAAAATAGAGTTCTTGTATATTCCTGCAGAATTACGTTTTACTTCTTTATTCTATTGATTTTCATTTTCACAATCCATTACAAACTCAGGGGTGATTTTTATTTACTGCTATTAATTGTAAATTGTTTTTGAACCTTATTTAACAAATCTACCATTGAATATTATAGAGTGGCAGGACTAATAAGAATGTATATGGATTTTTCTTGGCACTTGTTTAGCGTATATAGCTGATAACTGTTTTGATTTTTCTTTTATTAAGTAGAGGTGCAGAAATTTCTTCCCTTCTCTCTGTAGCATTACATGTTCAAAAATGAATTTCAAAAAGTTCAATAGCTTTTTTTAATGCAATTGGTGCAGTGCCACTGAAGTATTTCTCAGTGATCTTTCTCTTGATCACTTCTCAAACTTCTGAAGACTACATTTCTTGTGAAATAAATGGTGATCAGATGACTTAAATGGCATCAGTCACTACTTTCTATGATTGTTGCTGTTTAAAATTTGCCTTTTGCTTTGCATGAATTCCTTAGGATTTCTTTGTGTGTTTTTTGTGCGTGTGTGTTTGTTTAGGGTTTTTTTAAGGTGTGTTATATTTCTAAATCCTTGCCTTGCTGTGCATCCACCTTATTTCCTGGCCTCCACCCGTCTCTCAGCTAGCTACTGCCACCATGGCAACTCTTCCTCCAGCTGAACAGATGGGACATTGAGTGGAGCAGTGCACCGCTCATGCCCTGCCGGGAATCAGCTGGCGGGTTGCACTTCTTTCTGCAAAATTAAAAGCAAGCTCTGCCCAGCAGAGGCATGCTGGGTTGGAGGGTGCTCAGTTTCACAGATAATACTCTAATCTAATAGTTGCTTGCAGAAATAAAACATAGTGACTGGACTGGGATTATTTCTATGCCTGAGACCTCTTCAGAGGAGCTTTGCCTTTAGTGGGAAGATCTTGGCGTCAGCCAGCAGCCGGTGATTTTCTGGTAGAACGGTTGCCATCAACTTTTTTTTGTCTCTCTCTCTCTTTAGGATGCGTCAGGATGAAACGCCACAGGCATCTAAGCACCAGTGACAGTTCAGACAATGAGAGTAAGTAATACCTGCTAGTTTTTCTTTGGTCTATCACCCCCTTGTGGTTTCCTTCTGTGGTTTGAGGGCAAACTGTTTCACCTCTCAAAATTTCCAAAAAAAGTGTTTCTTGATTGATTTCTTTTTTCGTTTGTGGTCTTTGGTGTTCTGAATCATGTTACAGGAGGAAAATAAGGCAAAGGGTCTTATAAGGGGAGTTTTGAGTATACATAAAATTTCAAGAGAAACTTGTATATCTTTCTTATTCATAGTTGGCAAGAATAAATTTGTAAATCAATAAAAATTTTACTGCCCAGAGTTCTACTCTGTGATTATTTAAAAAAAAACAACAATCCTGTTGTGTAGAGCTTCAAAGTTAAAATAGTTGGGGGTGGCAAGTTACTTGAGCATTAATTTGTTAGACTTATAATCAGTATATTGATTGTTGTGTTATCTTACACTGGTTCTTGATCTACTCCAGTCTGTTGAACAATTTAGTAAAGTTACATTTTTAGTGCTCCTTGGCAGACATCTACCTGAATACCTTCCTATTTTATCTGCAAAAAACCAAAACCAGAACAACCCTGTGTGGCAGGGTCATGTTTGTTTCTTATAAACCCATGCCTATCTAATAACTCTCTAAAGAATAATGATTCATTGTCATATTCACTGCAAGTCATTGATGTATCCTCTGCTGAAATGACATTTTGCCAGAAACATCTAAGATGTCACACCATGGGTTTTTTGCTTCTCTCATTAGTATCATTGCTTTGTTCTTTGAGGGGTTTTTTTTTGAGCATTTTCAAACTCTATTTTACTCTTCCTTCCACTTTGTCAGAAGGGAACTAAGTGAAGGAAAGCAGTCTGTCTGCTTATTTCTGTTTACTGATGCTTCTATTGGGCAGAGCAGAATGTACCCATAAACTTGGTGTGCTGTGGTTTTATAAAGAACTAGTGGAACAGGAGGAGCTGAAATTAAGCCTACAGACTGCCTAACAGGTTTTTTTTGCCCACATCTTGTCAAAAATTATAATTCAAGAGATTGGAGTGCCTTGTGTTTTACTGGAAAAATTAAATGAATTGAACTGAGCTATAATGATCCTTTTTTATTTCTTTTTTTTTTTT
>VZRX01018694.1:32377-149460 GCA_013398075.1 Notiomystis cincta
GAATTTAGATTGGCTTTATGTATTCTTTTTTTTTTCTTTTTTTTTTTTTTTTTTTTAACAGGTCCTTCCACTTCCTTTTCTTCTTGTTCTAAATACAGGAGCAAGTCAAAAACACCAGCAAATGAACAAAAGAAGCCTGCTGAGGTAAGAACTGGTTGGTCACTGGTGGTTTTCTGTCATGTAGTTTTCACGTTTCTAAGCCTTGAAGTAGAGAGCTATGAATCTAATGCTGGTGAGTCGTTTGTCACCTGTCAATTTCTCTGTGAACCCACATTTTCCTCACCATGTGGCTATTATAGGACTGGGTTTTGATGGACCAAAATGACTTACGGCCTTTGCAGACAGTAACACGTAGTTAATTCTTTCCCTGAAATTTTAATATCATTTTGAAATTGGCAAAGGCTGGTATGGCCTTATGATTTGAGAGCATAGCACAGAAAAGTGGTTCATATATAAGTGTTTGGGAAGGAAACTGTCTTTCTGCTTTAGGAGGAATCAAAGTGGGTAGGATATGTGTTTGCTACTTTGTTACTCTTGGCTTTTTACTGTCAACATAGCTTTTTTGTTTACTCTGCCATCTCCTCCTGCTAGAACCTCATCACTTACCACCACTGGCACTGGACCTCTATTGACTCGTTTACTAAATTGACATTTATGCACAATCCAGTGCCTAAAGCCATCCTGTTGACCATTCCATTAGTAGCCCCTCTTAGTGGAAGATTTGTTGGCTGCCTTCTCCAAATTTTATGCTCACTTTCTTAAGGGTTGAAGTCAGATTCTAACTTCAAACTGGAGAAATATTTCTTGTAGCTAACTCCCCCTACTTGTTATAACATTGCTTCTGAATGAGTCCTTCAGAATTTAAGTATGACTGCTGAAAAAAGACTGACAAACCTAACTTTATTTCTATAGAATTTAAAGTTATGTCCCAGAAGTTTTGTGTACTACACCAGAAGCTTTTTACCTGTGTGGTTACTGCTGTGCAAGGTTGTGTGAAATATGTAGATTGTGCTCTACAGCTTAAGCTATTCAGCAAACATACTGCATGCTTCTTTCCTAAATGCTGCTGACTAGAGGGGTTTGGTTTGGTAAAAACAATGTAAATGATACAGAATGTGTCATTTCTTTGGAAGCTTAATTCTTACTGCAAGTCAAAACTCACTTATTTCTGAAAGGAAAATGCTAAAAAAGTTATAAGAAATAAAATTGGCTGGAACTAGCCACATAGTGTTTTATTTGCAGCCACCAAGAAGGTTAAGAAAAGCCCACTAAGCTTTTTGCCTTTAAGATGTTGTTATGAGGATTCTGGTTCTGTAAGAATTTTAATCTTAAAACAGCTTGTGGCTACTGATGTCTTGTAACATGTGTGCCTAGGCAGTAGCTTTGTTACCAGTCAAGCTGTGCAAAGCACATATATTGCCAGCCTTGTTGCTGTTTCAGATAGACCTCGGTGCTAGTCCCTTACCAATCCCTTCTTTCTTCCCAGCTATCCAGTTTTCTTCTTGTAGCTCTTCATCTTACAGATTGCCCTGTTGCAGCCTTCTTTGAGGTTGTTCCATTCTGTCTCTATGTGCATATGTACATTAGAACAATAATTATGAAGTCCAGCTATGTAGCATACAGCTGTTCTGTTTACATAACTTCTGGGAATTAAAATGAGCAGTGTTTTCAGTTCCTCCTTTTGAGATCATCTTTACTGCCTTTTATCAGTTCCAAGGCAAAATCTTGATTCTTTTAATGCTTGAAAATGTGAAACTTTGAAGAAAAAAGTCTGGAATATACACTTGAAATTTAAAAAGTCTATGTCATAATGCAATTCTTCTAGTAATACTAGAATTCTTTGTCATATTTGATTTAAAATTCCCCTCTGGGGGGAGTGAGGGGGAAGAAAAGAAAAAGGGAAGAAATCCTGGATTTCAGAATAAATCTGCTTTGGAAAGAGTGTCCTGAGTACAATATTTAAAAGATTCCTGAAACAAATTAACTTCTCCTGGAAAGGAAATGGAAGGGAAGGTGTCAGTACTACTGTACCTCTTATGTATAAGACTTCTGGCTGTTCTTTATGGTTTTGCTTTTGTTCTGCTAAAAGCAAGTGCTCCCTTCAGCCCCTTGAAAAACATATGCTGGGAAGTGCATGATACGAAATCCTTTTGTCAGGAGGGCATTGAAATTGATTATTTATGCATCAAGTTGTGACAAGGTTGCAAAGCAAATACTGAAAAGAGACCCCACTAAACACCCTTCCAAAAATCTTGTTGTAATCTCACAAGCTTTTTGTAGTAATAGCTGTATAGTATCTATTAGATAGAAATCTAAATTTTCAGGCTGACAGCATCTTTTTAGCAAGGCCTCTCTGTAACAAGTTGGCACTGCACTCCTTTCATTCACCTCTGCTTGCCAGGCAGCAGGCTGTTTCTTGAGTTAGTGATGCAGAAAATCTAGAAGGTCAAAGCTATAAATAGCTGTTTGGGAATATTTTTGTTCATGGTCTTCATACATTAATTTTTCTTTCATGCCAGTAAGCCTTGGTTTTTCAAATAAATTTCATGTGAATACAAAGGCTTTCTCCCCCTTCCTCTACCATCACCAGCCCAACCTGAATACCTGGGTTCTCTCCAAATAAAAGCTTGGGTTTGGTACTCCAACAAGCAAGTAGGGAGTGTATGTACCAGTTCAGGACTTACCTAAATATGCCCATCTCCTCTGAGGTGGTCTGTAAAAAGTGATCAGTGGCTGCCTCTGAGAACTGCTCTGCCTTGAATTGCCTTTCAGGTGCTTTAGAATCCAGGTGGGTTTGGGAATGGCCTCGGTGGAGTGAGGTCATCTGGTGTTACTGCCAGGCCTACTGGTGTCCTGTTACAGTGCAAATGTCAAAGCTCATTTCCAGAGCCTGTATCCAGTCCAGAAGGGATGTTACTGGGTCGGACCTGGTTTCAACTTACTCCAGTCTTCTTCTTGGAGTAGGTGAGAACAAGGGAACCCTGTAATGATGCTTCTTCAGACCATGGTGCTTCTGTATGTAATGTCAAAAGCAAGGCTGTGTCTCTTTCTCGCTGCTCCCCTTCTGGATTACAGTCTATCATACCACTGAAATGATGACTTAAAAATTCTGTTATCCAATTAGCTTTAGCATTTACTTTGAATAAATTAGCTGTGTCGAAGTTAGAGTCGCACCAATAATATAAAGTCATAGCTGGTTTGGAGACTTTTTGATGATGTTGGCCACATACCATTTGTGGTGCTGTCCCTCAGTGGATTTAAATGTAAGTAGGAGGGGCTCACAGGCCTCAGCAGTAGGCTGTGTGGGAGCAGCAGGGTAGGAGGCATTTGGATGTCTGGCTCAGCATGAAGTCTGTACTTGGCAGTTTCCTGTCTCCATGAAAGCTGCAGCAGAAAATGATGGCAGAGTAGTAGGAATCATTTTTGCAGGGAAAACCCATTAGCTGGACTGTCCTGAATGACTGACCATGTCTTTTCCCTTATGCTTGTGGGTACAAAAGAGCCTAAGAGATCTTCATGACACACAAGTTCATGTATATCTTTTCTCAATCCTGTCTCCCTCTTGTAGCTGCGAAGAAGTTAAGTTACTATTGTGCTTTCCATATAACATGGCAATATTTTACCTCTCTTTGCAAATATGGTTTTGAATCTCAGAGCAAGAGTAGTTTTTAATCCCTCATTGCTGATTGTGACAGCTGTATTATCATGTGAAATGCAGCTTGTCTCCCAGAAGTAAATGGTCTGCATTCATTACTTGGGTACGTGAAACTCTTTTTAGTGGCATTTAACTGCCACATAAATCGTTGGTCTTGATCCTGAGAAGCACCCTGTAAGAGTAGACTCTTGGCAGCAAATGGACTCTTTTTGCAGTTTGAAAGTGCTTGATTTTGTTCTGTGAGTGAATGGGCAATGTGGTTAAACTGTATTGCTTTACGTGCACCATGTGTAATAAGAGACTGTCACTTTCATGTGCATGCTTACCTTAGAAAATTCTGAATTATCCGAGATGTGTACAGGCTTCTCAAGACCTCTGGCAAACACGTTATCCACAAGCTACTCTTTAGCCTGCTTGGGTTAGTTGATTTAAAAAAAAAGAAAAAGTAAGGTTGGAGGTGCAGACTCATCAGTTACTTTTATGATGGTTTTTTTTTCCTTTGAGACAGTGTCTCAGTCTATTTGAACTCTTTAGGAAGAGGCGACCCAAATGCAGAAAGGTGTGGAAGAGCTTGCTTGTGAAAAGGCTGAGCTATTTTACCTTTGAAGTGAATGAGCAGGCATAACAGTAAAGTATGAATGGATTGGAAAAGGCAGAGCTAGAGAGTGCTTCAGTCCTGCCTGTCCTTGTGATGGAAGAGCTGGATAGGAAAGGCAGCCGGGAGCATTGAAAAATGAGGGCAAAAGTTAGAAAATCTGTAGCAATTAAAAGGATATCTTTTTCATGCAATTAGGCTGGGAAGCTCATCTGCTACAGGAAGTTGTTGAGACTGAGAATTAAACAAGATTAAAAAAGGAATTGGACAGATGATAGCAAGTACTGATTTTTTAAAATATCTGTATAAATTAATACCTCTTTAAAAATTGATTGTTAGGATTAATCCCAAAATCCAAAGCTTATGTCTGATTAGCAACCAGAAGGAAACTTGACGTGTTCTTGCACATTCTCCTGGCTCGTGAGATACTGTCAGAGACATGATGTTAGGTAGCGTTGATTTAGGATCCAATTTCCTGGCTTTTCCTATACATGCTTGTAAAAGGAGGCTAGGAAGATTCATGGCTACTTAAAAGAAAAGTACAATATTTAATTTGCTTGAGTCCTGGATAATTCATTAAAATAGTTTTAGGGAGTAGGGGTTTTAACAGTAGGATTTACTGCCTTGCTTGTCCAAATTGTGTTGATGTTTGAGAACTACAAATTTAATTTTACGTGTGTTCCTGTCTATCATAGCATTTTTAACATTTGAAGTTTCTCAGTCCAGTTGGTATATGTGCCTGGAACTGTAGTTTCACTTCCATTTGAAATTTATGTTGCCTTTTATTTACTTTGCTGCCAAAAATCCCTCATCCAACCAAAACCTGCCTTAAGTTTCTACACTTCTCTATAAGGTACCTTAGTTCAGAAACTTCATGCCCAGGTTGCAATGTGTTAACAAGAAAATTCTACTTTTCCAGGAGGAGCTCATCAAATTCTGTTCTTGGAGCTTCATCCTCTGTAAATGGGCAGTCTTTTGCACATAATGTCAGACATCCATACAAAGATAAACTATGCTCAGATACTATGTGGCTATATTACACTTGTAATAGGTCATATTAGAATTTAAATTTTATTATTATTATGTGGTGATTTTAGGTGTAAACCTGCTGCTTTTGTAAGTATGTTTGCTGAGGGCCTTGTACTTGAGGGCTACAATAGTAGAGTAAGCTTTGATGCTTGGGAGTGCTTATGGGAATAAAAGCTACTAGAGCCTCTCAAAGGAGAATAAAGATGATTTGACCCTCAACATGATGGAAAAAGTCTTGTGTAATTTACATTTCACATACACTCAAGTGTTTGACAATGGAATTTCAAACTTGGCCTTTGAGGTGGGTTGGGAAGGACACCAAAAATCCAGGAAAATGCTAGCTGTTACCTGTTTAGAGAGGATGCTGGCCCTCATTCCATGCTGTTTGTGTAAAAGATTTAATATACTTTTGCAGGGAAGACAGGGCATAGTAGTTCCCTCCTGCTTCTTAAAAAATCACAGCTCTGTGTTTCTGAACAGTGGGACTTCTGACTCCCTAAGTGATGGGTGTGAACTGAAAAGCCTGTTGCTGAGTTCTGCTGGGTGCAGGGGAAGCCTTAGGACTGAAGCAATTACTTTCAATCCAGCATAAAGTGGGCTTCGATTGTAACAAGAGCAGTTAACCCATAATTTACCTAAGTCCTGGAGGTGTGGTTCCCAGTCATGGCCTAGATGCCTGTGACAAGTGACTTACTTGTGTTAGTGGTTGGTAAGTGGCTGATCAAAGTACCTGAAAGCACGGAGAGTGTCACAATGAGTATTGGTTTTCTCTGCATTTTAGAGAGATGACACAATCCCGTTTATTTTTCCTCACACATGCATTTGGGCATGACATGGTGAATGAGCAGTGGCATCAGTCAGCTTCGGTAGTAGCTTGCAGAGGGGTATTGGAAAAGGTTCTCTATTTTCTCTTCTTAATGTGGTTTTAAGTTTGCAGTGGTCATGAACAGAAGGTGCCTGACAGTCTGTGCAGATCTGATGTTTGAATTGTTCATCAAAGATGGGGTTTGTAGAAGGCCATTTTATTGTCAAGACCATTCTCTGGTTTTAATGCTAGTATTTTACTGTAATTCTCTATGGCGTTACTTGTATTCTCCCTGATATCTTTAATGGATAAGGATACTTCATGCAAAATTGTATTCTTTATTTCAAAGCCTTGATTTATTCAGAGTAAGCACAGCAGGGTCCTTTGAGGAAGATTACATACTGCATTTCCACAGAGTCCTTCCAGAAGGAGTTTGGGTTCAAATCATAGATGGCTTTTGGTGAAGCATTTTAAAATAAATTCTAAGAAGTTAATTTTCCTTGGACATACTCTTCTTATATAAGTTCCAAATAGGACTCAGAAGTCTGAAAAACAAATAAAACATATGAACCATATCTTTGATATAATTGTTTCTTGGTGTGTTAGTGCTTTGGGGGAGCAAAGCATCCTTATTTCTCAAGAATTTTTGTAGAATTTAGCTTTTAAAGGTTTTATAGATGGCAATGTGTCTGCAGAGCTGACTAGGAGATTCTCATTTCCTCTGCAAACCCAGGCAGACTTTTACTGCAGAGCAAAACACTAATATTGACCTGTCCTGGTTTCAGCTAGGGTAAAGCCGGTTTCTTTTCAATAGCTCTTGCAGTGCTGTGTTTTGGATTTGGAGTTAATATAGTGTTGATAACACAGTGATGCTTTGGTTATTTGGTAATTCATGTTTATCCTTTTTTTTTATTTTTTTCACATGTCTCATGCTCTGTCAGTGAGATGGTATGCAATTAAAAAAAAAAACCAAAAAACAACAACAAAACCAAACCATGAAACCAAAAAGACTGGAGAGGGAGCATAACTGGGACAGGTGACCCAAACTGACCAAAGGGATATTCCACACCGCAGAATTTTTGCATAAACTGGGGGAATTACCTGGAAGAGGGAGCTGGTCTGGGTTTGGGAAGGGGAGTCTAGCATTGGTCAGTAGATGGTGAGCAACTGTATTGTGTATCACTTGTTTGGGTTTTTTTCCTTTTTATTATCATGATTATTACTATTATTTACCATTATTACTGTCTTTATTTTCAATTACTAAACTGTTCTTATCTCAATATACACGTTTTACTTCAATTCTCTTCCCCATTCCACTGGGTTTGGGGGGAGGACAGCGGAGAGGTTGAGCAAGCAGCTGAGTGGTGTTTCATTTCCAGCTGGGCTTAAAACCACAACATGGCTAAAGAACAAGGTCTTTTCTCCTAGATTTAAGCCCCAGTTCTAAAGCATGAAATATGTAATAGAAGTTCTCAAGTAAATGGTAAAGATTAGATTATGAGGCACTGGTGACATAAGCAGACACATTTTGTTGATGTCATTCACTCAAAGTGCTGCACTGGTTTTGATTGAAGCTAAAAGTTCCTGGCAGCAAAATTAAATTTTAAGTTCAGACCAAGCAGTCATGCACTCTCTTGCTAAAAATTATTTTTAAAAAATCCCACCATCCCACAGTAACTACTGTGGAATGCTCCAAGTGGTGGGGAGCTGTGTGTACGCAGCTGGCTCTATGAGCTGCACTCTGTTATAGCTCAGCTCTGCAAGGCCTTTCTCTTTGTGTGCTAAAGACGGCACTAGCAGAGTCTGGTTGTGAGGAGTGATGTTTCTGGATGGGCATGCCTT
Organism: Notiomystis cincta; assembly: GCA_013398075.1. Taxonomy (NCBI): domain Eukaryota; kingdom Metazoa; phylum Chordata; class Aves; order Passeriformes; family Notiomystidae; genus Notiomystis; species Notiomystis cincta. The sequence goes on from VZRX01018694.1 coordinate 40,304, forward strand.
GCTAGCTTAGCCTTGGCATGCTCAATTTTCAGGTGTTTTCAATATGTATGATATTACAGGTGATGTTAAAATAAAGTTGAGGGGTTTTGCTTTATGTAAGGTAAGAAGTAGAACTAATCTGGGGCGATTGAAAGGTGACCACTGCACTTCATGGGCTAACTGGAAATGCAGGTGGTTCTTGCCAAGAGGAGAGAGTGTGTGCTGTGGAGCAGAATAGTTCTGTGGACACAGTTAGTAAAGGAGCAGCCACGAGGAGAAGCTGGCTATCTAAATCCTGAAGACATGTGTGCTGCTCTTTGTGTGGATGGCTTAATTCATAGCCTTGAGGCTGACAACTGAAGTAGAATTTACTCGATTTGTCAGAAAACTCTCTTTGGGTCCCCCGGGTGTTTTGGTTTACTTCCACAACAAAGGAAATACAGACTGAGTATTCTCATACATTGCCCTCTGAGAGTATTTTACTGTTGGAAAACCCTGCTTTGCCACATGTGAAGAAATGAAGAATGACTAGAGCTAAAGATTGTAATGATTCCAAGTGTCTGCAGGAAATCCTCAATTGCACTGTTAATCACAAGTATGAACAGACAATTCTTAGGAAGTCTTAGCTGAGTTTTGGAGTCTCTTAGGTTTCAACAGTTAACTTCTTGTTGATTAAATCTTTGACTTTCAGTGGTACCTGTACTGTAAATTGTAGAAATCTGAAGCATAGAACTTCATGTTGTGGCGTGGTGATGGTGTGGTCAGTACTTACAACAGTCAAAAGAAACCCAGAAAAGAAGTTCATGCTCCAGGGGGTTTGTGCTCTAAAAATAGAGATACAGTTCACATACATAATGGATGATCAGAAGATTTGCTGCTAAGCAATGTAGTTAGAATACTGATGCCTTTAATAGCGTTTTTCATCTAGTGTTTAAGAAATAGTGGGTTTGATATGAAGTACTTCACTTTTATATTCTGTCAGTGGCTTAAAAGGTAGTTTGTAAAGCACTTACCTCAGATAAGATTTGAGAAATATATTTTCTGGTAATTAAAGCAGTCTTTGCACTTCTCCTGTATCAGACTTTTTCCTTCTGGTGTTCTTTGGAATTGTGCCCTGTTAGTGCTTCTCATAATCCTGGCTCTGTACCTGTAACACAGAAAACTAAAATGGCTTTTAAGTGGCATAAATCACTTTGCATTTTATTTTTAGTGTGTACATATAGTGCTTGAAAAAACCCTCGGATGCTTGCAGTCTCAGTGCTTTCACTCTTGACATTCAGATTTTAATACAGGCCTGTTAGGTACCTGAGGAGTTTTATACAGAAGGTAGCAGTGAACAGTCTGTTCGGAACCAAGGCAGATAATGCATTAATAGCAAATACAAGAGCCTCGAGTCTGTGGGTTTGAGTTCCCTCAGTCATCTTACTCTCCTGGGTGCCCATATGAGATGCAGCTATTTCAATACATGTTTTAGCACAGAGACTTTTTTAATAATGTTTACTTGATGATTTCCAAGAACAGCAGAGAATTTTTGCAGTATGCATAACCAGTCTGGTACTGTGAAAATGAAAAGAGTACATGAAGGTACTGGGCTCTGAGATAGTTATTACTCTTCTGATTATAAAACTGAATTAATAAGAAGAGAGTTCAACCTGTCACAACTTATTGCGGGGATATTTTCCATTTCATTTTATTGCCCTTTGAGGATTTGATTTCTCATTACAATAATACAGTTAATTGGTTGCAGTGTCTCCCTAAAATCAAGTCACAGTCACTGTTTTGCTTTACTGAACATTAAGCTGGTGCAGTGTAGCAGTGGAGGAAAAAACCCACAGAGGATACATACGCCCTTTATTTAAATTGTACACACCTGTAGTTGAGAGATACTGACATTAAGTAAGCTTTGAGGTGACTGATAATCATGTTTTCATGCTTGTAAAAACTTAATTCTCTTGAGCCAAGGAGATTTGCTGCTGATGGTTTGCTTTGTATGAAGGTGGTGTTTCATTGTATAGGTCTGCTGAAAGATACTGAGGCTGGATTTTGTCCGTCACTGCTTAGGCACAAAGCAACATAAGTCTCTTGTGTTCCAGCAAAGGCAGCTGTTCATCTTTGATCTCAGAGATCTCAACCAATAAAACTTCAAGTAGTTTTAATAAATGAGCAAGTGTCTATCCATCAGTTTTGCCATGGCAACTGTTTGTAGGCCATGATGAATGTGACAGTTTAAAGTAGCTGAGCTGAGTGAAAGGAAAGGATATGCTACCTTGTATCTAAGTTGGGATAAAGCCTACCTACTGGCAATAAGCTGATGAAAGTATGGTGAGGAGTCTTGAATCAAATGCAGGCCTCCTTTCTCCTCTTTCTGCTTACCTGTAAAAACCTTCTTCCTTCTGATTAGCCTTTGGGCAACAGCATGATTTTGAATTAGTGTAAACTTCTTAGTGTACTGTACCTAATACACTAAAAATTAATAATCTAGGTAGTTTCAAATTGTCTCTTTAAAAAACTTATCAATGTATGTGCATTGTTGCAGTGTAGCTTAAGAAAAATACCTGCATTCTTTAGTGCAATGCTCTTTCTCAAATCCATCTTCTTCCCTCTGTGTTTCCTGCAGGTGTTCCGCAAGGATCTCATAAGTGCCATGAAACTGCCAGATTCCCACCATGTCAACCCTGATGAGTATTACGTCTTTGCGGACACGTGGAAACAAGAATGGGAGAAAGGGGTTCAGGTTCCAGCCAGTCCAGAAACTATTCCACAGCCTTCTCTCAGGTACTGGTGATCAGATGTGGATCATGCGCACACAGTGTCAACTCAGAGAAGATGGTCTCTCAAAACCAAGTTCTCTAAGTGCAGTCAGCTTTTCTCTGTTGGTGTGTTTAAATCTTCAGTGTAGCAGCCTTCAGACATGTTCTTAAACCACACAAGTGCCAATTTGGAAAACATTTCTGTGGCACTTCAGTCCAGATCTCATTCTGTCTGCACGCTGTTACAGTGTCTACATTGTGAGTGTAAAAAGATCTTTTTTCCTCAGTCACATGGTGCAATGGATTAAAAGCTGGTTTTTATTTGAGTATGGGGAGTTGAATAAATTAAAAATAAACCCATATCTTATACATATTACTTCAAAGGTTTCCCTACACAGCATGATGATGTAGAGCACCAGGCATGCAGTAATCACTGATACCTGCTGAAATTAATCATTTGTTTATATAATCTAATTTTGGTTATCCTCAATGTTTTAACCCTTTTTACATTCTCTCACCACAGTTGGCTGCTTAACGTTATAGAAGTTCAGTGATCTCAGATTCTGGAGATAGATAAAGAGTCTCCTGTTCTCTCACACTGTGTTTAGACTAGGGAAACTATCCTGTAGTCACTGTAGTCCTGCACCACTTCCTGGTGGAAACAAAGCATGTTTCAACACAGAAAGGTTATTGCCAGCGTGGTCCTCAAGATGAGGATAAATGAATTGTCCGGTGAAAGCGCTGAGCCAGCATAATTTAATTTCCACTGAGGCTATTGTCACTACCAAGTTATTAAAAATAAATATATTGCATCTCATACCAGCAATATTATATTAGAGGAAGAAATTGCTATAGATTTGGCTGGACCAGAAAAAAGAAAAGCTCACAAGGGAATTAGAGGAAAAAATTGGCAGGGTGAAGGGGGATGAAGAATGGCAGAAGGACATTGCTTGTGCTAACATTGATAATCCGCACTGTCCAGTAAGAATTATGTGGGTTGCAGCTTGACAGCTGCCTCCTCTATCTTTGCTGCCTTATTTTCCACAGTTTTTATCATTTCTATGTCCTGTGGAGGGTCGGCTCCAGAAAGCATGTAGAGCTGTTCATGCATGGCACTGTTCCATTCTGTATCTCTCTGGCTTCCTTCCACATGTAGGGCTTTTTGCATTAAATTAGAGAAAGATTGAACTTTATCTAGTTAAGATTATTCTTTCCATTCCAAAATCAAACCAATCAAACACTGAGTTTTATTTCCAAAAATAATTGAAAGGTTGAGAACACAAATCTTTTTTCTCCCTTGCTTCTTGGATGACTTTTCCCTTTTACATTTTTGCTTGGCATCAGAACATTTCTTGCATAACAAAAATAATGTATTTGTAATGTGGATAAGGTGTCATTTACAAAATAAGAGTAGACTGTGTATCTCAAATGGAGAGCAATGATTCCCCCCCCCTCCATAGACACTTACAGTAGAATAAATTAAGCTGTTGTGAAAAAGCTGGTATTTTCAAGATATCAGTTGGCAAGACTTCCTTATATCATTTAGGAAGAATATAGGACCAAGACTGTATTGGTTTTGTGCATAATACTTTCTGTGGGTTTCAGAAACAGTTGCTTTGTCATACTAGTAGCATTTGTTAAATTGAAAGTCATATGGACAGGCTTACATTTTGAAAAGGATTCTGTATATCTAATAAACCTTGGAACATTTTGGGTGAAAAAATGACATTTGCAGAATCCTGTTTCCCTAGGCTGACTACACTTACTGGCTAGTTTAAAATCTGTGAAACACTAGCTTTCTTTGCACTTATAGCAAATATTTTATATCTTTCAAGGATGGGTCTTAAAAAGCTGTAAGTATTTAATTTTTCTTTTCACTCACAGGGTTGTAGCAGAAAAAGTAAAAGAAGTACTGTATACACGACCCAGGAAATACATCCACTGTTCCAGTCAAGAACCCACAGAACCAGGTTACATCAACATTTTGGAACTGGCAGAATCTGTGTGTCGCTATGACTTGGATGACATGGACATCTTTTGGCTCCAGGAGCTAAATGAAGAGCTTACAGAAATGGGTAATTCCACAACATGTTCTCATTTTAAAAGCTGCACTCAATTTCTGCTGTTTGAGTTGTAGTCTGCTGTGTAAGGGCTCTTGAAGACTGTTGAATGAGAATTGAATGGAAATGTTAAGATAAACAGGAGCTTAAAAAGTAATTACTTTCTTGATCTGTTAATGTTTTATTTTACCTGTCATGCCTAAAAATTTCTTCACATCCAAAATCGTCTGCAACTTCTGCAGACTGAGGCAGGAGACAAAAAGCCCACACCAGGTGGAATTAATTTTAGGACTTCAAAAGTTAAAGATTTTATGTTGGGAAAGCAGCTGTTTCCATTTCTTAAACTTGGAACATATCTACAAATTCAGAGTTCTGAGGAGCTTGCATGCTGGGCTCTCAACAGAGTAATTAAGTTTCACACATGTTAGCCCCTTCAAAATCAACTAAGTAAACTTTCTTCTGTCATGGAAGTCGTGGGCATAGATGTCTATGAGCAGGAGTGACCTATGGAAAATAATATTGGAATTATCACTGGAATAACTGGATTGTATTCTTCCACAGGTGATTGTAGGTCCTTTAGGAAGGACAGGTTGGCACCTCCTGAATTTGCTGTTAAAAAAATAGGAAGGACCTGTAGAGAGGTGATAATCAATGGCAGCATTGTCTGTAACAGCAGTGGAATAGTGGTGACTGAGGTCCAGAGGGAGTGAGGAGGTGAAGTACTTTTTCTGGTCCTGGACTTCAGGACAGCACATTTCTACTTGGGAAATTGGGTGGGATCTGGGAGGCAGCTCTGAAGAGTGGAATTACTGAAGAGAGCTAGCAGGGCTTTAAGGACACAGTCCTCTAAGCACAAGAAAGTTCCAATTATACGTTCAGAAAAGTGACTAGATGTGTTGGGAAACTGGTTTGGTGAAGTAGGGAGCTCATGACTGAGCTCCAGTGCCAAAGGATGTATGTAAGGAGTAGAAGCAAGGACAATAGCTTGCCAGGAATACAGGAACACTGTGAGCAAAAGCTGCTAGTTCTTCAAGGGGGCAGATCTCCATCCGTGGAGATTTTCAAGATATGACTAGACATTTCTCTTGAGCAACAGCCTTTTTGGATTTACTGTTGACTCAGCTTGGAGCCTGGGCAGAGGCTGAAGCCCTCTGTAGGACCCTTCCCACCTGAATGATTCTGTAATTCTTTTAATTCAGGCAATGAGATGGTATTAGGGCATGGCAGAGAACACTTTAACTCTCTCTGTTTATTGTTTATAACAAGGAATCACAATTAGTAGGCTTAGCTAAAATATTAGCCTCTGCAATTAATGGTACATAAATATCCCAACATTTGAAGGCCTGAGTAAATCATAAGCTGTGAACATCATGATCATTTTTGACCAAGGATTTTGACAAGATGCAGTTTGGAGATGTCTTGTAGCTGTGAACTTTCTTACACAGTACGTGTCCTCATGGTCCTGCTGAAGGCCAGTCTCATAGCAAGTACTTTTTAAGTGATCCTGCTTAAGCTAAGTTTGATTACTGGTGAATATATATAGCATGTGTAGTGTTCAAGTGAACAGATAGTATGGATTGCAACAGTATATTTATCAACTATATTATATTTTTAAAAACATCAGAAAAACGAAAGCACGTTTTGTAATCATCATGCTTTCATCACTCCATCATGATGGACTTAGAGGTACTGGGTGGTGCAACTTCTTGTATCATTTTAAGATATGAAATATTCTTGATAGGTTTTATTTGCTAGGGCATTAGTCTTCAGAAGAACACAGTGTGTGATTTTTGGATTTCATTAGTGTTTTGTAAAATCACAGAGGTGCAGGAAGGTTGTATGGGAGCATCTAGCAGTTCCAGCAACTGCTGTCTTTTATGCTGCAGTGTTTTCTTTCAGGTGCAACCTTGTGGTTTATGTAAAACTTAAACTTACTCAAGTAGTAGCTCTGCTTGTATTTATAAAACAGTGTTAGAATTAGCCTGTGAGTGAAAAATCTTGTCTATTTTTATTTTGTTTTTAGATACTGTGTCTACTGCATTAGTTGATAGAAATTGTCCTTTTTCTGTTCCTGCTTCTCTGACTCAGTCAGAAGCGTCTGACTGTCCTCTAATTGCCCTTCCCTTTCTGTGTTGCAGGATGTGGGCTCCTGGATGAGAACACAATGGAAAAGACAATTGAAGTGCTGGAGCGGCACTGTCATGAGAATATGAATCATGCCATCGAGACTGAGGAAGGGCTGGGCATCGAGTACGATGAGGACGTCATCTGTGATGTGTGCCGGTCCCCAGACAGTGAGGATGGCAATGACATGGTGTTCTGTGACAAGTGTAATATTTGTGTCCATCAGGTTAGTGCCTGCAGAAATGTTGACACTATCCTGTGGTCTAAGTTTACCCAGGCAAGTGTGGGATTGGAATGGGTATTAAATGTTAAGTGGAGGACTTGGCAGTTTTTTACATATGAAGGGTGGTGTGATACTGAGGTGAATCTCTACTCTAACAATTACAGTAGACCAAGTGGTCTAGCATAGTTTTAATAAGTGGACAACTACAGTCTTACAGGAATGCAAAGTGTGCTTTTGGGACATGCAAGTATTTCCTCTGTGTCTGTAAATAATTTTTTCCCCTATTACTAAACCTGCTTTTGAAGATAAACAGGACAGGAAATACTAGCTTGCCTATTTGTGAGAAATCTAAAGATCATTTGTTTCAGAGCTATTCTTTTTTTCCTTTACTGACTGGTTAATTAGTCAGACATAGACTGTCCAAGTTCAGCCATCTGGAACCACGTAGGCACTTTAACAGTGATCTTTTTCAGAAGCCATCAGCACCTGCAGAAACCATGGTCTCAGTCTGAATGGTGCTCATGTTTATAGTGTTTCAGATGTAGCCAAGACTTTACACTGCCTGAGCTCAGCCTCGTCAGGCAAAGGTATCCTGTCAGAAAAGGGATATGAATCCTGTGGTTTCTGTGCATCCTATTCTGGAAGGGAGCTTTGCTATATATTGAAAAGACACCAAGAAAGTTGTTGTTTTTTCTTTTAATGTATTTTTTTTACTGACTGCGAGTAATATTTGGAAAACTTATCTGGCTGAAAAATGACCTCTGCCACCTCCCTGCTCACAATGGGCTGGCTTCCAGCCCGGCTGCTTTCCTGATCTGAGTCCCAGTGTGAAGCAGCCTGTGAGCCTGAACTGGCAGCAAGGTGGCCAGTGACAGGAATATGGCTGGCAGCTGGGCTGCCTGCTTCAGCCCTTGCTTGTGCCTTTTAAGGAGTAGTGATGGATTTGTAGTCAAAGGCTTATGGTTGTCTGCTGACAGCTGAGCTTGAGTTGATGGTCTGCTGCCTCCTTGCCCCTCATTCTTCCCTGTACTGGATCTGCCGGAAACAAACTGGAGAGTGTTCAAGCTGGAGCTAATCCTAGCTATAACAGCAGCTTGTTTCATTTTTCATGTGGATCAGCTTTGGTTCAACAAGTAGCCTCAGGTCTGTTTGTCATCACACAGTTTGGAGGTGGAGGAGAGGAGGAGTGTGAGAAAATTCCTCCTTCATGGTACCCTGTTGTGCTGGCTCAAACACATTGTGAAATTACTGTTTTAGTAGTCTAGGCATCCTTTGCTTATCAGTTAAAATTAGAAAATAGTTTCAGTCCATTTCCAACACCCTAGATATGATCTTAGATGTAATGCCACTTCTGCTCTAGCAACAGAAAGAATTTTGGTGGGAATGTGCCACAGAGGAGGAAAAGAACACTTGTAAAATTTGAATTGCAGCTCCCCCTGTTGGGCTTTTACAGGAGTTGTCACACCAAAAAAACATGCAGGTTAGTCAGTCTTGCCGTATTTAATTCAGGAAAGTCCCCCTTCTTGCAAACCTGACGTTAATGTCCAGTGTTTTGTGATCTATTTTAATATTAAACACTGAGATTTCCTAATCAGAAGGCTGGGAAGGCAAGTGTAGCAATTTTATACTAGACTTAATCTGAAAGAATGGTTAGAACTAATGATCCTGTTCTTTTGAGTCTTTTAATGTTACCATTATCAGAGATAGTGTTAGAAATTATGAGCTTTCCTGTGATATCCACCCTTTTGATAAAACTTTTATTTGGAGTGGTAGAGTGAAATTAGATCTTGGTGGCAGCAAGTGATTTCAGATACACTCAGCTTCATGGTGGCAGGGGAGATGTGTATGAACAGCATGATACATCACTGATTCCATTAAGAACCACGAGGAATTTGAATTGGAAGTCAAACTATTTCTTTTCCTTTTTTTCTTTTAATTCTCAAACCTAGCAAAACTTAAGAAATCTCTTGTTTTCCCTACTTCGGAAATAGGCATAAAATACAGCATCTTATAATTTCAGTATATGCTGTATTTTTTGTTGCAATGTTATATATATGTTTAAAGAAAGAAAAGTACACAGAATTGTAACCACAAATACTGCAAGAAATTATTTTCAGTCAAACAGCTCATATCCTTTCACATCTAAATAGAATTATGTTAGAGTGTTAAGTTTTTAGCAGTAAGAAATGAGGATTTTAGAACTTATTAGATACAGAAGCTAATTTAAAGAAGTGTCTGTGTTGTTTACTTCAGAAATTTGGAAGTCACTAAAAGTAAAGGTGAAGGTTTGTAACACCAGTGCTGTTGTGCAGTCCCAATGGATATGCTTTATAAACAGGTGTAAAAATGATTGCTTTTAAGGATGTTTCTCTCTTGGATCACTTGACTCATTTTTAGGTAAAGAAATCACAGAAAGATTAAGTGAAGACTAGATTGTGCCTTTACTTCTTGAAAGCTTTACTCCATGTGAATATGAATGCTTGTATGTGAAATCATTTCAGCACAATAATTCCAATATCTGTTTTTCTCCAAGGCTTGCTATGGAATCTTAAAAGTACCTGAAGGGAGCTGGCTGTGTCGCACCTGCGTCCTGGGAATACATCCTCAGTGCCTCCTCTGTCCCAAAAGAGGAGGTGCCATGAAAGCTACCAGGACAGGGACCAAGTGGGCACATGTGAGCTGTGCTCTTTGGATTCCAGAGGTAAAACTCTAATTTCTGTCCTGCCCTCCTCCTCCTTGTTGCATCCTCTGCCTTTTTACATTCTCATGATTTTAGGTCTTTGTCATAATATTGGGCTTTATTCTGATAGGCCTGCTCAGTCTGTGAAGACTGGGAGAGAGTCCAGTTTGTATTCTATTAATGAGTCACTTTGTCACCTCCATTTACTCAGCAATCACTTCTTGGTGTCATTATGGTATCTGTGACCTGCTAGAAAGGGTGACTGATATCAACTGTGTCTTACAACTGCAGCTTCATTGTCTCTCATATTTGTTTATGAATTTGTGTGCTCGGACACGTGTAATTTGCAGAATGCCTCCACTTTTTTCTGAGTTGTGTTTGTTTGTTTAAAGATCACCTGCACTGCATTATTCCTATAGGATGTATGCTGAGATTTGTAGCTTAAAGTTTCTTTGAATTAATTTTTTTCTGAATGGTTGGGAGATGAAAATTTTTATCTCCATATTATACTTTATAAGTAAAGGCTTTTTGGATCTATCTGTGCATAGCATATATGGAGAGTTTCATAATGAAGTTTTACACTTCCCTCCTCCATTTTGAATCACATTTAGCATCACAGTGTAGTTCTGTAAAACAGTAAGTTCACTTAGGTATAGACAGAGTTTGTGTTTAATTTCACACTTGGAATATTTATGGTTTATTTCTGGTAAGATTCACAAATCCATTATGGTGGGTGGTTTAATGTGAGGCAGTAGCCAGATCTGTCAGCACCATGAAATCAAGGATACAATATTTTCTGAATCTTCTGCTCCCAAGTGCAGACAAGCTTGATGTGTGCACAACTTTGAGGAAGGTGTTAAGATTTTTGTTTGTTTTTTTTTTTTTTTTTTTTTTTTTTTTTTTTTTTTTTTTTTTTTTTTTTTTTTTTTTTTTTTTTTTTTTTTTTTTTTTTTTTTTACTTATCTTTGTTTTTATTTTTTTTTTTTTTTTTTTTTTTTTTTTTTTTTTTTTGTTTTTTTTTGTTTTTTTTTTTTTTTTTTTCTTTTTTTTTTTTTTTTTTTTTTAACTTAGCAACTGGATATAATGTGTAATTCTTAGTTGTCTCAGGTGTATATATCTACTTCTTAAGGAAATTATCTTTGCAGCTGCACTTTTCCTTTCAGGCCTATTTGTAGTTTCTGGCATCTCTTTCACCTTTGAGGAGAGAGGAGTTGAGAAAAAACCCAGAAATATTTATTTTTAGAAAATCACTTCTCCTCTTGTGCTTATGAAGTGTCTTGACTGGAAGCTCTCCTGGCTCTGAGCTGACTGGTTTTTCTAAGAGGCCCATTCTATATGTGGTTGCCTTGCTGTTCTCATCAGCAGAAGAGGAACAGTGAGGTTTGGGAAGCAAGTGATGGTAGGACAGGAAGCACACACTGACTTCCTGCCTGCCCACCTCCCTCTGGCTGAGGAAGAGAAGCTGCTGGGGGACACCCAGGGTGGGAGACCTTGAATCCAGCTGTTTCCACAGCCCATTCAGTGATTCCAGGTTTTGGATACCTCCTCCTCTCCACACCAATGCCAAGAGTGTCAGGCCCAGTGAAGAGGTGGCACCTGCCGGCAGGCATGGGAAATGCCTCTTGGATCCTTTCTCTCTCTCTCGGGTTTGTGTGTAGTCACTTGCAAAATAATTCAGTTACCCGAGAAGCCAGAAAAAAACTTTGTAAATCTCTACTAAAATGACAGTTCCTGTCTGGAGTGGCCTTATGTGCTGCAGGGGGCAAGAAAGACATAGAGTTTGAAGACCCAGGGATGGATGCTTTAGGGGAGAATGTGTGTTTTCATATATTTATTTTTTCTCTTCCCAAGGTACTAGCATGCTGGAGCTCCCTAAAAGAAACAGATTAATTATAAAGTCACTGGTATTTCCTCTTGTGGTCCTAACAAAGTGGAGCAAGGCAGAATGCAGGGAGGAAGGGATTATAAACATATCTGTGTCTTGTGGCAAAAGGTTCCAAGAGGCTTCATGAGTCACCAAGTGTAGACTAGCATTGTTGCAGTCAATTGCACCAGGTATTCTCCTGCATTAATTCATTCAGCACTGTCTTAAAATGTCTTTTCTTCTCTGCCCTCCTTGTGCATTTACTTGCCAGAGTGTACTCACTGTGTTGGTTTATATCCTCTTTTTTCTTCTGCCTTTACTTTGCTTTAGTGTAAACGTGTAGTCTATTTCATGTTTTTTTAAAAGGTATTCTTCTAAATTAAAAAGAAAAAAAAAATGAAAAAAGGAAACACTGATACTAGAAAACCTGTATTGAGTGTTTTGAAATTCAGGGTCTTTCTCTGCCTCAGATAGCCTATTACAGGTATGTCCTCTGCCAGTCCATGTGGTGTTAGCTGAAGCAGGAAGCAATAACCCCCCCGGCTGTAGAAGAAAGATAAAATTGACTGTCCTGAGCAGCTGCTGTGAGTGGCTGTGCTCAAGCCATTGGGCTGCCCTTCCCAGCCACTGATGCAGATCCTTGTGTACTGGTGCAACTGTTGGTGGCACAATTAGCAGGGAAGCAGAGGACAGCAGGGTGATTGATCATGTGCGTAATAGTTGCAGGTTATAGGCTTCAACAGCCCACTGTCTTCACGTCTCACTGTCTCCCAGTCTTAGAACTTCTTCAGAGTATAACAGTGAAGATGTAACCTGATGCAAGGTGAAGAAATGGAGAAAATGACTACATGTTATGGCAGATGGATCATTTCTGCCTTGGAATGGGGTCTTGGGGGATGAAAAGGTTGGCCTCTGCTCTCTGGATCCCTTGTGAACAGCAAAGTTCAAATGGACTGTGCCTTGACTCCTCTCTGCAGAAACATACAGGTGGCACAAGGCCAGTGTAAATAAATTGCACCTGACTCTGTAAGTGCCTCTTTGTGCTTTTACAAAGCGGAGTAATATCAACAGTCAGCATTACAAGCTGAATGAACAGTATTTCCAATATGTTTCCTGACCTTATGAGTCTCCTCTGGGGAAGGAGCAGGGAGAACATTTAAGGGGGCAGAGAGGGACAAGGAACAGGTCTGTGTCAATTCCCAGCTCTTGCTGGGAAGCCCAGTGGAAAGCTGATATTATTCAGTCTCCAGAAAAAAAATCATTGCAGGTTCTGGTTTCTTTTTGAAAAGAATACAGACAACCTGACACATTGATACAATCCCTTAATTCCTAAAGGAAATCTTGTTTCTTAGTGTCGTGGTAACAGTCAATCTTTGTACAATATTGTTTCAGAAACACCTGTGCAACTTGTAACCAGCTGTTTTGAGCGTGGTCAAGTGAGGTTCATGAAAGTTAGCTCTTTCCTTTTGGAAGTAAAAAAGCTACATTTTGATGATATGTAAGAGTGCTGACCATGATTTTGTTGAGCTACTCGAGCATTCCAGGGACAGTCTTGTCACTTTTCCACCAATTTATAGGAAGGCCACAAGAGGTTAAATTGTTTGTCGCCTCTATCTCCTGAGGGCATCACATAACTGCCTGACTGTTCATTAAAACCTGAACCTTCTGAAGCATCTCAGTGTCTTCCTAATGAAGACTTGGAACACCATGCAGCTGGTTGACCTCAGTATATTCCAGAAGATGTGGGCTTGCACTTGGCAGATCAGAAAGGGAAGTACTGTAACAAACATTATCTTATTTGAGTCAATTTATGTCATTAATTCAATGAACTGTTGGTCAACTTTTTTTTCTAATGTGGAAATGATGAACTGAGTAATCTCTTGCAAAGCTGTTTTTTCCACCTACTTAAATGATCCTTAAAGCAGTGCATGATAAGGAGAGAGTAGGAAAAATATTCTGAGCATAGCAACTATGACATAGCACTGCTATCTTTGGGTAAATCTATCTCACTGAGGAGGTCTGCTGAAGCAAAGCTTTTCATCCTTAGGCATTAAACAGGTTTTAAAATGAATATGTGCATCAAGTGATTGATGATGTACCCCCAAAGGGAAACTAGGAAATTCAGCTTTGTCTACTGGCTCTTGTAAAGTCACCAGTGTTTATCACATGTTAAACTAATTCATACACCCCAGATTTTCCTGGGTGTCTCTTACTGTGGAGTTAATCTATGAAAATTACTGTAACATAATGCTGTTAAAGTTTTCTAGAAAAAGCAAATTATTGTTGTTCAGATCTCATCCTTAACTGCTTTTTTAAACCATCAGCCTTCTGGCCTCACAGTGCCACAGAGCTTGACCTAGGAACCTCCTTTCTTTGAATTCTTAAGTTTGACCCCTGTGAGAAGAAGCCCATATTCCCACCACAGGAAATACAGGTCTGCTCTATTCAAATGAATTGTTTTCAGAAAGTATGGAGAGCTTCCTAGCTAGTGTCAGCATTGTGGTTTTGGTTCAGCCAGGTAGCCCCTCAAGGCACATAACTGCTGAATTCACAAAGCATAGAAGTGTCAACATCCAAGCTTTTGGAGACTGGTGTTCTTGGGACAGTTATCCCGCTGAAATCTTTGGCCACGTGCCATCCTCATACTGGCCCAGCTCTGTGTGTTAGACATTCAGAGCTGGCCAAGTTTTTGTTTCTGTGCTTGGATAAATCCTATCAGCAGTGGCTCAGGGATGCCTAAAGATCTAGCTATATCTGGGTTTTTTTTGGTCCTCATTTCCCAGGCAATTGAGAAACTTCTATCACAGTGGATGTGTGGAAGTTAATATAACAAAGAACAAATATTCTGTCTATATCTGGTTTTTTCTCCTTTCTTTTAGTAATATTTGTAATCTGGTCTACCAGAGACAAATTGATCATGCAGACTAAATATGTGAAACTAGCACAATTGCTTTGCAATTAGAGAAGTTTGCTGTATTTTTTCCCAAGTTATATTTCCTATAATCCATAGCTAGGAAAATGTCTTAGGGTCGCCTCTTGCGGTGGGAGTGCTCAGTGGAGAGGCAGAGCTGGGAAGCAAGGCTTTTCCTGGCTGCTGACTGATGGATCTGGTTCTGTCCCAAATCTTGAGTTGGTGGAAGTAGATACAGTAGCAGATCTAGGGATTTTATAGAAGGAACTTTTCAGGAAAGGGTTCCTGGTTTGTTCTGAGGCACAGAACAAAACACAGTTTTGTATTTTGGCACTTTTTAAGTTAGACCTGTGAAAGCAGCACAGGGAGAAAAAAAAGAGCAAACCAAAAAACCACAAGGGAATGGAAATAAACTTAAGTATCACTTGCTGCAGTCTCTCAACTGGTAGTGGTTTAGGAATGGTATTCCCCAGTTTAGTGTTCCCCCTGAAGCACTTCAAACCATGCACCACTTCCCCCTCCCCTGCAGCAGGCTGGAGACAAGATTTGGAGGCAGAAATAGTAAAGATCATGGATCAAGATAAGAACAATTTACTGGAAGCAGAAGTGAAATAAGGAAAACAAAGTAAAACAATCAGTAGGAGCTACAATGTCAGTAGCAGAAGGAGCCAGTTGGTTCACTCCACACTTACCTGACCAGAAGACAGCCCTTCCCCCCATCCTTGGAAAATGATGTCAGCTGGTACAGAATAACCTCTGGGTCCTAGCCATGCTCCTTCCTGGCTACTGCAAAAATTAACCCTGTCCTGGCTGGAACCAGGACGCCGGTTCATAACAAGGGCGTGTTGTAGGTGCCTCAAATGTTTTGAACAATTGCAACCTTGAGTCACCAGGTTAAACCAATAGTATTCCACACTATTGTCTTCATGTGGGATCTTTTGGGGTCCCTTTTTGAGAAGTGTGAGCACATGGAGATCTTGCATGAAGAGAAATTAATGGATGGCTTTCTTCTGGTATAAATGGAGAGCTTGGGTTTTTTTTGTTTTTTCTTTCATAACCGTTTTCTACACTGCTTTTTTTCTTTGCAGGTTAGTATTGCTTGCCCAGAAAGGATGGAGCCAATCACAAAGGTGTCTCACATTCCACCAAGTCGATGGGCTCTAGTGTGTAGTTTATGCAAACTGAAAACTGGTGCTTGCATTCAGGTATGTGCATACTGACTCCACAGGGGTGAATCTGTCAAAAGGGCAATTTTGGTTTTGCCTTTTGTTCTTCCTGTGTTCAGAGATGCTTTACAGTGGAGATGACTGTTGGATAGATGTCTGCTTCTTCACAGCCATTTGCTATCAAATTAGTTAACTAGCCAGAGATTTTGGAATATTTTTAAGAATGTGTAGGAAATAGGTTTTGGTAGGGATGGATTTTCATGTAGTTGAGGTATTTATGTCCTTTTTTCCTGGTTTGCTGCTACTGTTAGTAATTGAAGCCTTTTGTTTTGTTTTGTTGGCAGTGCTCCGTGAAAAGCTGCATCACTGCCTTTCATGTCACCTGTGCCTTTGAGCATAGCTTAGAGATGAAGACTATCCTGGATGATGGGGATGAGGTCAAGTTCAAGTCATACTGTCTAAAGCACAGTAAGAACAAACAGAATTCGCTGCCTGATGTTGAGGAGCACCCCAAGAGCGTGTCAGAGCAGAAGCAAACAGAGAGTGAGAAAACGAGCCTGCGAGCCCAAAAACTCCGAGAGCTGGAAGAAGAGTTTTACTCACTAGTAAAAGTGGAGGATGTTGCAGCAGAACTGGGCCTTCCTAAACTTGCTGTAGACTTCATCTACAATTACTGGAAATTAAAGAGAAAAAGTAACTTTAACAAACCATTGTTTCCTCCCAAGGAGGATGAAGAAAATGGCTTGGTGCAGCCAAAAGAAGATAGCATTCATACTCGCATGAGGATGTTCATGCATTTAAGGCAGGACCTAGAGAGGGTAAGAATTAACTTGTAAAGTTTTGAAAAACTATTTGCAGGTGAGCAAGGTCTTTCTTGGTGGATGGAAGTGGGAATGGGGAAAGCAAAGGGAGATATATTTTAAAAATAATTAAAAAAAAAAAAAAAGGCCTTCAAACTCTAATCTTTTGGTATGCTGCACTGAGAGACTTTCAGGAGCTGCCCCTCTCAGTCCAGTGAAAGATCCAATGTGAAAGGATCTTAAAGGCAGCATGGAACCTTTATGTGTTTCAAGATGCATATTTCTGTGCACAATGGACATACTTGGTAATTGACTCTATGGCTTCAGCTTCAGTTGAGTAAATGTTTTAAAAAACCCCACTGTAGTAGTAGTTAGTGATACAGATTGAATGAGAAAAATATGTTACTTTTATTAAACAAAAAGTAAGAGTAAGGCTTTTTTACCACGTGGAGGCTGCCTGTTAGGTTGGCCTTTTGGGTAGTGTTCACCTGCAGTTTTCAGGTGCTTAGAGGTAGGCAGTGAATGTAAAAAAGTAATAAAATAAAATAGATATGATGAGGAGAGGGGAAGTAAAAGCAGAAGAGAGGTAATAGTGCTGTAAAAAAAAAGGGAAACAATATTGGGGAGAGAATAACATGAAAATAAAGGAAGATAGTTGGAGCCAAGATTTTCACTTGTCAATGTAACTGTTCTCTTGAATCTATCATAATCAATCTCAGATCTTTTCCAGGACTGCTTTTGATATGGAAGCTTAGTTTAAGAAAAAATTTAAAACCCATAACATGCCTCAGATGGAGGATTGGTATTTGGGAGTGGGTTGTTTTTTATTTTTCAAGAGACCGTGTCAGGCTTTTTGTTTGATAAATGTTTGGTTTGCAACAAATTCTGTTGAAATTCATGTACTTATTCTGAATGGAGGTGATTCATAATTTGAAATGTCTGTCTCCAAGTTTCTGAACTTCTGTGCCACAAGATTTTCTACTCTGTTATATCTTGGGATAAATCTAAATTTGGGAATCTTGGAATTTTGTTTCTAGGTAAAGAGATTCCAGTTCTGAACAGATGGAACTGAGTGCTGGGGAAAGTATGTTTGGCAGATACCTATCAACAAGCCCCTGTGCTGTTGGTGTTTTGAAAACACTTCTAGGTGTTTATCAAGAACTTTCAGTCTCTCTTCTTATTCTGTTGCCTTAGGTGGAAATGTTGCTATTAACTCGAACAAGTAGTAAAAGTAGAATTACGTGGAACTGGATCACAGAATGGTTTGGGTTGGAAGGGACCTTAAAGACCATCTAGTTCTAACCCTCCTGCCATGGGCAGGAACACCTTCCACGAGACCAGGTTGCTCAAAGCCCCATCCAACCTGGCCTTGAACACTTCAGGGATGGGGCTTCCACAACTTCTCTGGACAACCTTTTGCAGTGTCTCATTGTTAACAATGTCTTCTTTATGCCCAATATGAACTTACCCTCCTTCAGTTCGAAAACATTACCTCTTTTTTCTGTCACTACAGACTCTGATGTCTCTATTTTTCTTATAATCCCTTTTCATATATGGAAAACCTGCAATGAGGTCTCTCCAGAGCCTTCTCTTCTCCAGGCTGAACAACCCCAAATCTCAGTCTTCAGAAGAGAGGAGTTCCAGCCCTCTGATCATTTTTGTGGCCTCCTCTGGACTTGCTCCAGCAGGTCCATGTCTGTCTTGTGCTGGGAACCCCAGAGCTGGATGCAGCACTGCAGCTGGGGCATCACCAGAGCAGTAGAAGGGCAGAATCACCTCCTTTGCCCTGCTGGCCATGCTGCTTTTGATGCAGCCCAGGACACAATTGGCTTTCTGGGCTGTGAGTGCACATTGCTGGGTCATGTCCAGTTTTTTACCCACCATTATTCCTATGTCTTTCTCTGCAGGGCTGCTCTCCATCCATTCATGCCCCTGCCCATATTGATCCTGGGTATTGCTCTGACCCAGGAAGAGGACGTTGTCTTTGGCTTTGTTGAACTTTATGAGTCAATTCAATGGAGTCAAAAAAGAAATGGGTAAATGGGTCATCCAAAATGAAAATATATTGTGCTGTCTTGGAAAATGTTTTCAAGGCATTCATTGAATTGGCAATTAAAAACCCATAACAACAGGATATATTTTTTTAATGCATAGTTAGGTATGTTCAGTAATATTCACAAGAACTTTACCAAGAGATTTTGTGTGTAATGTTGTTTTGATTCTGTTGATGATACATTTTTTAAACTGTGTCTGGATTTATTTTCTTACTGCCTGTTAAATCTTCTGTTATTCCTCCATAGGTAAGAAATCTCTGCTACATGGTAAGCAGGAGAGAGAAACTGAAGTTGTCCCACAGTAAAGTACATGAACAGGTCTTCAACTTGCAAGTCCAACTCATTAATCAGGAAATTGCTGCAGGTAATCATATAAATGTAAAATATTTATGAATCCTACCTGTATTTAAACTAAAGCACTGTATTCTCTTTATGTTCCTGCTTAGCCCTTTTAACATGTAAAAATGCCTTTAAGAATTTTCTTCAAGTACATAGTCAATAAAAGTAGCCACTCAGAGAGAACTCTTTAATTGCTTAAAATGCTTACTTGAATATTTCTTTATTTTATGTCTGTTTCTGGTATATGCCTATTGCTTATCAATCACTGCTCCACCCAGATGGCAGAAATGAGCTGGTGGTGATCTCCAGGTTTTTGCACCCTTGAGTTGCTGGTCCATCGCACTGGTTCCTAGCAGCAAACTCTGCCCTGCTGGTGGGTTCTCCAGCTGAGAAAG
Organism: Notiomystis cincta; assembly: GCA_013398075.1. Classification (NCBI taxonomy): domain Eukaryota; kingdom Metazoa; phylum Chordata; class Aves; order Passeriformes; family Notiomystidae; genus Notiomystis; species Notiomystis cincta. The sequence continues at coordinate 59,649 of VZRX01018694.1, forward strand.
GCTTTTTTCCTTGCTCTCAGTAGTTGGTTCCTTCAGGCAAGAGAAGGAGTGACTGATGGGAATTGCTGCTGTTCTCGTGTGCCTTGTGCACTTCATGAGCAGTGCAGATTTCTTAGCTTGCCATCTGCTCTCCTTCCCTCAAAAGGAGTTTAAGTGCTCTGCTTATTAACAATGACTAGTAACTGTGTAGGAATGCTGAGGTGCCAAACCCCACTCTGCCCTTCACATTTACAGCAATTTTTTAAAATAAGGAACACAGTATTTGGAAAAAGGACGGGCGTATACATTCCAGTGTAATTACTGGGGGGTTTTTTTAATAGGAAAGGCAGCTATTTTTCTGTGTGAAATTAAGATCTCTCTGGTCTTTCAAGATACATACTTCACCATTTTAAGGTCAAGTCTTCATGGTTTTTTCTCTGTCCCTGAAAATGGATAGGTTTCGTTAGTACTGATAAGATAGGGGTTTTTTTAAACTATTTTTTTATCAGACTAGTACTTTGTGGAAGCAGCGGCACTCTGAAGCTCCTTGCTTTTGTATAAATGCATTTTATTAGAAATGTCTCCTAAGTTTATTTTATGTCTTTACAAATACAAGTGCTTTTTTAATGCTTATTATAATAGCTTGACACTTGCAGTGGGTGCTGTATGTATGTATTATCATAAACAACTCATATGTTGAGGTAAAATGACTTTTAAAGCTTAGAGAATTTTATAATACAAAACAGAGAGTTGAACTAAGTCCAAATTGAAACTCAGTTTGAAGCATTGTTTTTTCTTCATCCAAAACTGAATATGAACCTTTTTTACAGCTTTGTTGGAACAACTTCAGTCATGTCTCAAAACTGGTTCAATTCACTGGCTTAAAGCTCCATAAAAAGGGCACATTATTGTTTTTAATGGAAATATTTAAATGCTTACCTAAATTCCAAAGCGGTGGATAATTTGGAACAGTTTGGTTATCCCAGCTTCTCATCAATGTCCTAAAATAATTTCACGCTAATTATTTGCAAATGCTTCTTACTGTTGCGTGACCTTATAATGGACTATAAAACTTGTTACGGATGACAAAAGGAGTTGCCCTTTCTAAAAAGCCTTTTTTGTTTTTCTTCTCTTCCTCGCCTCTTTCTCCTGTAGGCCATACCCTGACAAGTGCACTAGAGAACACACTGTTCTACCCACCTCCCAGGATCACCCTGAAGTTAAAAATGCCCAAATCAGCATTAGGAGACTGCAAAAATAACTCGCTGAAGCCTGGCAACAGACCGCTTTCTCCTGACAACAACAGCACTGTTTACAGCAAACGGAGTGTGCCAATGTCAAAGGAATCGTTTGAAATTAAAGCAAAATCTTATGCCAGGTATCAGCACGAGAGCAGAAGTAACGGGCTGCTGGCAGGGATCGGCAAGCCCCGGAGCGAGGCCAAGGATTCTGGCCCCACGCAGCTGATGGAGTTCCACCGGGGCCAGCCTTCCGGGAAGCCCTTAGCGCTCCAGGCTGCTCTGCATGGACAGTCTTCCATTGGGAATGGGCGGGTGCAGCAGGAGAACTCAAGGCTGGTGTCCAAATCCAATGGTCTGATGGGCAGGGCTGGAGATGTGAGCCAAAGGGACAGCTCCAGCCAGACGTCCTACGAACAAGAGTCCGTGCTCACGGCTCACTTGGCCAGCCAGAGTGGGTTCCGAAAATCCACCATAGAACATTTCAGCCGGTCCTTCAAAGAGGCTACCAACAGTCTCGTGAGGACCACGGAAGATCTCCGGTGCTGTGAAAAGCCAACGAGAAGACTTGCAACAAAAGATCGCTTGTGGAGCAAGCAGACGCTTGAAGGTGCTCCATACCAGGACAATGATGGGTACTGTCCTGACTTAGAGCTGAGTGACTCTGAAGCAGAAAGTGATGAAAACAAAGAGCAAGTGAGGTTAAGACGAAGTAGCTCAGAGAGAGAAAGCCCAAGTAAGGACTTTGGAAGAGACTGTCACAATAGAAACAAAAAGAATATGATATCTCACAGTTCGGTACAAAGGTGATTAGAAGCCCCCACGGGGTAATTCAGCCTTTATGTATTCCAGTGTACCAGTGCAAAGCTCAGCATCAAAAGGTTCCAGAAAATAGTCTAGGACCTGTTAGAAAGAGCTGCAGTAGGGGATGGGGGAGGGGAGAGAAATCAGAGTAGTTTTGTTCAACTGTGAATTGGTTTGCAGTCTTTGCAAGGTTAGTTCAGTTATCCACAAAGTCATGTGGAAATGGTGTGTTTTATCAGAGGGTAACATCTGGAAGAGCACGAAGCGGTTAATTGTGCAAAAATTCAGGAAACTGCTTCCCCCTTGCCAGCTTATGTGTGAGGCAGAGTGTTCATGGGGAGGCAGTCTGGTGGTGGTAGACAGGTTTTAAAGAAGTCCTTGCATTGCTCTAGCGCGTTGCAGGAGACTGCAAACGGAGACACTGAAACTGCGTTGTTACGGCACCTGCAGTGTGGCTTTGATCCAGCAGTGCACTTGCGGCTGTGTTAGGAAGTGAAGCATGTGAAAAGTCCTGCTGGTTTCCCCCGGGAACATTTGTGCTCGGATATCCGAGCACATGCTGGTGTGCTCTGCTGGATCAGGCCCAAAGTGACTACTAAGTGACATCCCCTTCTGCAGGAGGCTTTGAACTGCAGTGGCATGTGCAGGCTCCCTGCGGAGGGCGGAACCAGGCGTCGCTGGCGCTGCCAAACTCGCTGACCTCTAGACGTGCCCCCATTCCCTGCTTTTGCTGAAGGTTGTGTTCCTCTTCACAATAATTCGCTTATTTTGTAAATATACAACTTCTAGTACTTCAGTTTTTTTAATCTCTGTACATAGATGCTTGTTGTGGGATGCACTTGTAAATATTTTACCCAGCTAACAAGTACAGATGGCTAATTTTGTGGATAGTGTTTACAAAAGTAGATGTACTACTTCAAAGAAAAATGCTATTTGACATTTACATTTAGGCAATCACCGGTGATGCCAGGTTCCTCTTGAAACTGAGATTTCATGTCCAGAGGTGTTTTTACCTGGTATTTTTAAAGTCAGCTGAATTAGAAATAATTTTAGCTGAATTTTTTTTTCAGGTGCAAATTTTCAACCCTAGTTGCCTGAACATGGGCATAGAAGCCTTCTGACATCTAGGTCTGTAAAATTTTAGCCAGTCATCATTTGGAGTATGATGGTTTAATTAAAAATTTTTTTTTTTTTTTTAATTGCTGAAAATCTACTATTTTATTACGCTGCTTTTCAACCTCTGGATCAGTTGCTGTTTCCCAGTCTAACACATTTTTTGTATGTCCTTTAAAATCAGCAGTTGTTAAATAGTGATTAAATTTCAGCCAGTACTGACTGAGGAGTCGAGAAGGGAAGGGAATGAATCCCTTTCTGTTTGTTTCAATGACAGGGGATTTAGCTTTGAATGCAAACTAACTTCTTGTTTTACAGATGGTGTTGTGTTCATCAACAAAGCAACTGCACTGTTTTTCTCTGAAACGCTGTACATTTCATAAACACATCCTCTGTTCCCACATCAGTGGCTGAAACAGCCCATAGGTTGTGTAGGGCATGTAGTACAGCTCTGTCGAGGGTTCAGTTTTGTCTAGAAACAAAAGGTGTTCCCCCTTTGAAGATGACTATGCAGGATCCAAACAGCCACTCCTTTCGCTTCATAGTTTTTATTTATTGCTTTTAGGTTGGGAAATGGCAACGGCATTTTCAGATTTGTTTTAAACTTTGAAATCTCCCTAGTTGCAATAGGACTAGCAGGTCAGGGGCTGGAGGACTCTTCAGTAGTGAAATAATAAAAAAAAAGTATACTTGGCCAATGTGCTCTGTTTGCTTCATGCATCTTAATTTTTATTTTTTTTTTCTTATTGATTTTATGTATATTTGTGTAATTGATCTTTCTAGAGCTGTATCTTCAAAATTATTTCTTTTGGTGTAAATATGCAGTAGCAATTTAGTTTTCCACATATTTTATTTTAATGGGAAATGCTTTGTGTTCTAAGCCATGGGTCATTCAGAATAAGTAAACAAATGTCTGTTCATTTGTATTCTGGTTCTGATTCTCTTAGTTCTCCTTCAATATTTATTAGTAATCCTCTCTCACTGGCCATGAAATTTTACAAAGCTTTTATTGGGAACACTTATCTGGGTCAGCAAAGTGTTCATGTTATTTTGTGGCTGGAAGCATATGACAGAAGAGAGGGAAAATGGTGCTTCAGCAAAACTTGGTGTTTCTGCTCTTCTGGGGTTATCAATTCAGTTGTTTCCAGTCTGGGCAATGGTTTTGCTAATTTTTACCTGATTTTAAAAGACATATGAAGGAGCCCTTGGTTATGTAGTTCTCAAGTATTGTCCCCAAAGTGCATTTGCTAGTTTTTATTGTGCATTCGGTGGCTAACTGTTTGAAGTATTACCTCTTAACCTTATTTGTCAATTTTTTGTTGTGTTTTTGCATTTTGTTTTATATATATAAATATATATATATTCAATTTTCCAAGATGGACTCGGTCTTTTTCAGATGTCCCCTTTTTACAAGTACTTTTTCATTAAATTATGAAACTGCTAACAATATTTTCATTTGTTGTGATTTGTTCAGGGCTTTACCCTCTGTGTCTGGCAGGTTGTGAAGCTCATCAGTACTGTGTCCATCAGGAGTAAATTATTTCTGCACATTTGGCAATACTTTAACAGTTAAGTATCCAGGAAAACCCTTCCCCTCCAGCCTCCCAAAAAAGAGTCGCTGAGCACTAATTTGCTGTGTATAGCAAATAGTGCAAGCCTGGCTTTTGTTTCTGCCTAGCTGAGCAAATGCAACAGACCATTTGCTGCCCTGGCCTCACTTTTCAATGTATTTGCTTATGCTGTAGTATGGCTGGTTTTCCCTGGTCGGACAAAGTGCGTTGCAGAGGAAGAGCCGTAGCCAGGCCTTCTGTCTGATCCCTCTCCTTGTACCCGCGGACGTGAGCGCTCAGCAGCCTGCTGTGGCCATCTGCCTGCAAAGGACAGAGCAGGGCGAGCAGGCCCCTGGGCTCGTGTCGCCTTCCTGTCGGTTTTACCCGACCTTTTGCTGTAGTTCCCCCTGCTCCCACAGGCCGGTGCTGTGAGGTACCTTGCTGGCACACAGGAGCTGCTCCCTGGGCTAGAGCAGGGAAGAAGGCAAAACGAGGAGGTGGAGAGAAAGGTGCTGGGGTAGCTGCACAACTGATCCCACAGCATCTCTCCAGTTCTGACTGGCTCTGTGACAGGCAGCCTTCGAGAAGGATGGGGTTTGCAACGTGGGTGTTGCAGGCAGCAGTGACCCTCCTTGCTGGCGATGGGTCTGGCAGCAGCACAGTGAGTCAGAGGTGAGCAGCCAACAATACACTTGTGGACTGGCTTAAGGACTGGAGTGTGACTAGCAGGTGGCCCCAGGCAGGCTGGAACTGGAGCTGGAGAAAGCTTGGGTGAAATGGAGCCCAAATCCCAGAGCTGAAAAGCAAACAGGAGGTAAAAAAAGGGGGAAAGGCAGTAAAGGTGCAGACAGAAGGGAAGAAAAACCAGTGCTAGGAAGAAGCAGTAAGTGTTGGACTGTCAGTTGTTTTTCAGGACCAGGATTTCTTCTTCCCTAAAGGCATCTTGCAACAGATACCAGCAACAGACTTCCTTGTTGTGACTTTCTGACTGGTGGCTTCTAATTCCCTCTGCACAGTCTGCTTGTGGCTGGGCTGTGGGAAAGGCAGGGCCAAGGAAGGAGCTTGGTGTCCCCATTAATTTGGAAACAGCTACTATTGGTTTGTAGAGTCTTTTCAAATAACTAAGTGTGGTTACTTATTGATGGTAACATGGGCCAAGGACTAAAGGGGCTGCACAGTGGTTCTGAGCACCATCATTTCTGCATTTATGTTTCTGCCCTAAAAGAAATGTTTATCAGTTAAACCTCGTGTATATCACTTGCAGAATGTTTTCTTTGCACGATGAATCCCAAACCATAGAAGGAGAAGTTACAAATGTTTGGCTATTAAATGCAAGCCTGAAACATTCCCTTGATTTTGGTGTGGTACCTCTGAAGACCTGGCCTGGGTGTACAGGCTGTACTGCAGACACATGATGTGTATCTGGTACCTGGGAGGCACCCAGTGTTCAAAGCCTGCCTCTGTGAGCTGTGAAGATAATCCAGCGAAACTACTCATTTTGATCGTTGGGAATTTGGATGATCCCAGTACTTGTAAAGGTTTAGCACTGCAGGGAATTGACACATCTGTTAGGAAAACATGCTTTTGATGCGAATTAAGGAACAAAAGCTGCTTGCACAACCTGGGAGCTTGGCATGCAAGGGAAAAATACCGGGGAAGGGCAGAGATGGAAAACAATGGAGTGCCTCAGTGTGGCTTCCGTAGGAAGAACTGAAGACACACAGACTTCTGGGCTCTGATTTCATGAGAGATGCCCTGCTACTGCTGCTTCTGAACCTTCCTTTTACACCAGCTTCATGGCTGAACAGACTTCTGCCCCTCCTGAGGTGCAACTCTGCGATATGTCCCTCTCACAGAGATGATTCTGGGATAGCTGCTGCCAGGCTCTGCTCCTAACCAAGTCAGTGCATCTGGCAGGATGTAACAGGTGGATTAAAGTGACTTGAAGCACAGCCTTCTGAAAGAAAATGTTACATGGCAGTTGGGTAAGTTGTTTGAAAATAGAAGATGTGCATGCCTATTTCTGGCCCTCGAGTTCATCCCTCTGCAGAGAGTTTGGATAAATTTTTGTGACCGCATGGTTGTATAAGGAGAAGCAGCCTCTGATATTTGCTCATTAGTTTCCCTGCTTCTGTGCATGCAGCTTCCAGATAATCTTTCTTTTTTCAGTAGGCTGCTTTTGTCTGGGACAATCTCCTGGATCCACCTTGCCCTGCCCTTTCTCTGGGACTCCTGTTTTGTTTCAGGCTGGGCAGACCTTCCCTGCCTTCCATTGCTTTCTCAGCAGCCTTGGAGCTGGGTACCTGCCTCGCCTTGGCTGCTTTATCTGATACATTGTTTTAAATCTCTGGGTAGGCTCCATAATGACACCTTTATGGTTTCTTTTGGCTTAAACATCCTGAAGATATTTTTTCGGGTTTCTGTTGTTTTTCCTCAGGTGCTGCTCCACCCACCCTCCCCCAGGAAAGAGCACTGGGGAGCAGGACACAAGTTGTACTTTTACAGTTCCATAACAGTTCCAGAATTGCTCTGCTCACCAAATCGATAGGCCAGTGTCCCGAGGAAGAATTTAAAGCACAACAGCAACATAAAAGGAAGGTGCCATCAAGAAATCTCCTGGTCATCTGAGAGCTCTTAAGCTTGTGACAGACTTCAAGAGTAGTACCTGTAAAAAGAAAAATCGTTACATGCCGTTTGGGAAAATGGCTCTGGTCATACCTTGGCAAGTGCAGGCCCTAGTGAGGGAGTGAGTCATGTGAGGGGGAAAAACACCTCTAAACTAGCTCACCCACTTCACCTGAAACCACGGTGTCTGGTTGCATTCCTTTGTAGTTCCTTATCTCACAAGGGTGGTGCTGAGTGGTTTGGGAACCCCTGTCACTGGCATTTTAGGCTCCTTTTGCATCTGGTTGAATGGAACCTGACCAAAGTACTTTCCCTCCTTAAAACTGGCTCAGCTATTGTTCTGTTGTCTCCTCTAAAATGAAGTAGGGACATTGTTTTATCCTGTTCCTGGTTATTCATTCTACAACGAGCCAGACATCTCTCCTGGTTAAAAGGAAGCAGAGGCCTAAAAGCTGGATGAGCCAGGTGATGCAGATATTAATAAGCAAGTTGTAGTTTACACTTGTTACAAATGGCTAGTACATAAACCAGACTTTCCTCAAATTGTCTGGTTGAACATCTTAAAGTTCTGAGAAGTCACTCTAAACCTGCAGTTAATTTGAAATTTATTTTTGATTTGGCCAGAAGAAGGATTTGCATGCCTGTGAGCTGCAAACACTGAAAGCACTGTTGCTAAATCAGTTATTTGAATGAAAGATGCTGCCTTTCCCTGAAGTCCTGGCTCTGTTGCATGACTTCTGTTGTGACTATAATTTGCAGCTGCTGTAGCACATATCAATGCTCCTTTTTTTTATCCCGGGGCAAGCAAAATGCAAATCCAGGTCACATGGGGTACAAAGAGCAGAAAAGTAAGGCATTAATGAAAAATGTCTTGGCTGTGCTCCACTGAAGAATGCTTTGTGAAGCACCCTGTTGCCTAACTGCTCCTGGTGCAGAGTGGAGGTCTGGAGAGGCACAGACTGGGAACTCCAGCTTTATGAAGCAGCTTAAGGCAGCAGAAACTTGCACTTGTTGGTGCTCCCATGACAAAGAAGTTGGAGGTACACATGTGACAGTGTGAGGGAGGGAAGACTGGCTGCAGTGGGAAAGGTCACACATTTGCTTAAGCATTGTATTCTTAATTGAGAGATGCTTTTTCATGAGCCTGTGGCCAGTACAGAAGGAATTGTGCAGAAAGAAGTCTGTGTAATAAACTGTCATAAGTACAGGGTACAACTGTCATTTTTGTGAAAACTGTCCTTTAAAGGCTAAATACTTCAATATGACTTCATGGTGATTTGGTGCAATCCTTTGTGGAAAAGAGTCCCTATTTGAGGTTCTTAATCCATTCTGCATTAACTTGTGTGACAGTTGTAAGTGTTAGATACATAAATTAGTCAATGGGCACAAATCTGCTGGTGCCACCTTCTCCCCAGCAGACATTTGCAAACAGGAAAATGGAGTACTTTGGCAAATGTTTTATTCTGTTTAAATACGCAACTGTGATCATCCAGACTAGTGAACAATTGAAACTTCTCAGCAGTTTGATCTCTCCTGGAGCTACTTATTGCTTGCTAACACATAAAACTTGATCTGGACACATAAGCCAATTCCAAGAACTATACTTGGCTGCAAACAAACTCATGGCAGTGCCAGCTCTTGCTTTCCAGCCAACTGATTGATTGCAGTGACCGATTTTGTGTTTCTACCTCTGCTCTTGCTCAATGTTTTTTGCTTGTCCCTCCACCCATGTGCCCCCAAATGCAGTATTATCTGCTAGTGGAGAATTCCCATGTGCCCACTCTGGTTGCCCAAACAGATTCAACAGGCTTGCACTGAGGTAGTGGCCCCTTGGGCTCCACTGCCCTTGGAGCAGTCCCTGCTCTCAGCTGCACTTTGCCCATCTGCAGAGGAGGCCTGACAGACTCCATACTCAGAGCCAGCTCTTGGGATACAGACAGCTGATATGCAGCATTTGCACTTTGTACCAGCCATGGATAAGACCTAGAGCCCCCTCCCACCTTCAAGCAGGAAGGAGCACTAACAGTAGTAAAGACTAAAGGTGAAGGAAAAAAGACAAGGATTGCTCTAAAGATGAAAAAATAGCAGGATCAGGCTCATAAAAAGGAGAACAACTGCAACTTTCCAGGAATGAGCAGAAGTAAAACCCAGTCTCTTGTGCCTGAAATAGTCCAGCACCTCTTCTTGCCTACAGTTTTTGAGGGTAGGGGGATTTCTCCAGCTCTGTGGTGCTCTGGGCTCTTCTCCAGAACTCTTGAGCGTTTCCTGACTGGCAAGAAGTGTAGTGGTTTCTGGCAGGCTTAGGGAACCTGCAGGCTGAGGGAGGACTGTGACTTCACCCTACAAGGCCTCCCACATCACAGATCTACTCTTTGTGTTGTTTATTCATGGTTGTAGATAAGTAAGAAATCCACTTCCCTGCTCCCTGCAAAGCAGAAGGAGTAAGCATATGATGTGCACTACCATGTTGAATAAATGCTGAGCTGCCAGCGTGTCCTTTGGAAGCCACAGAGGTGCTAAGCTCCCTAGCAGTCAGATTTGGAGGCCTCACAGCTGACTCTGTGGCTGCAGTGCAACAGTGGGAAGTTCCCAGTGGGGAAGGCACAAGGCAGCACAACCTTTGGCAGCCACCTCTTCTGTGCTCTTCTCTCCCACAGTGAACTTGTACTGGCAAAAGACCTCATCTGATGCTCTCTGTGAAGGCACCCCACCATGGATTCCTCCCTGCTCTACCTTTCAACAAGCTTGGATTGGCCCTTACAGAGAAGACAAGGCAGGGGTGCTGTCCCATGTAACTGGAGATCCAAGCTCAACATACACAGTGCAGAGTTTGTGTTGTAACCTAGTGCTTACAGAAGCTGTTAATTTTCTCCCAAGGTGTGTGCCAGCACACAGCTTGTTTTGATGCCTCCAAACCATGCTGGCAAATGCCTAAGTCAGCAAGGAACAGAGAAAACTGGTGAGGTGGGTTGAGGGTGTATCTCCTGTTGCTGCTGGATTCAGTAAGCTCTTGTATAATATCCCAGATGGTCTCCTAGTGTGCAAAAACAATGGGAGCGCAATAAGTGTGGCTAAGCTTTGTAAGAAGCAATAATTGTTCTTCATTGTACTTAATGAATTCTTTGCATGTGGTTTTTTTTTTTTAAACTTCTGCATCTTCTTTCTATGCTGTAAAATGTATGGAAAAAGGGACAGAGCTGTGGCACTTTTTTGTGGATGTTTCTCTGTGTTGGTTGTTGATAATAATTTGCTTGCCTCAGGTCTGAGATGAAATCCTACTATTTGTTATGCATGCAACAGTAGGACAGAAAGAGAAATTCAATGCTATGCACTGAAGAAATAGAAGCCTATAAAATAGAAGTCTAACTGCTCAGATAAGGTGACAATAAGTTGATAAATGTCACATCAAAAGAATTTACATGTACTTTGTCAAAAGGAGCTTACATGAAACATATGTTGGTAAGGTCATGTAGCCCATGAACTTTCCAAATTTTCTACTAATAGAAAAAAATGTGACCCGAGTGAGCACCTGCTTTATTAATAAAGGCAACCAAATAAAAATATTTGACAGAAGATGATTGACAAGAGGAGGGTGTCTGTTAAGGAACAGGTAAAATCTGTATGTGGAACTGTGTGGGGACTACCTCCTAAAAGACCATGCTGGATGCTAGGCAAGCACTGGTGTCCAGTGTCCTTGAATAATGGGGCTGCTACACAAGCCAGCTGGAATCCAGAGTCTGGGTGGGGGAGAGGTGAGTTTTGGAGCAGCTGAGGTAATTCTGGTTTGTGGGGCCATAGCAGCGAGCCAGCCTGTGCCTGCCTTGTGCTCCTGAGTTACCATTAGGAGACACACAGACACGGAGCAGTGAGCCTGAAGCCACCTGATGTCTCTGGTCCCATGGGGATCACCAGCTCCAAGCCAAAAGGCAGTATGCCATGGGATGCTGAAGAGGAGACCTGGGGTATAAAAAGTACCCACTGCTTTGAGACGTGAGGCCTGGAAGCTGTAGTGGCCATAGCACAGAGATAAGCAGGCACAACAGAGAACTGCAAATTTTGATGCCAGCTCTGTTTGCCTTGTGCCTTTGGAAGTTTTTGAGACTATACAGCATGCTCAGTAAAAGAGGGCACAGCATGCCAAAGGCCCAGGATTTCTGGATGACCGAGGTGCTGCTGCAGAAGCTGTGAAGGATCCCTGGTACTGCAAGTCAGGGCTAAGCCTCTGTGGCACCCACACCAGAGCAATAAGGCAGGCAGAAACCAGACCTTTTGGGAACCAGCCTCTCCGGGGGCTGAGAAACCTGGGCTCGGAAACCTCGTCTCCCTCTTTTCCCTCCCTGCACCTCTTGGAAGAGGGGGGGGTGTGCCGAGCCGCTGCCGCTTGGGCGGCCGCCACCCTTCGCTCCCGGCGCTGGCCGAGCAGCGAGAGGAGGATCCCGAAGGGCCCGCCAGGACAGCCCGGCCGGCGGGGTTCCGCCCCTCGAGGGTACCCAAGGCGCGGCCGCTGCCCCCGGCCGAGCCCGCTATAAGAGCGGTGGCGGGAGCGCTCCTGCGCGGCTGGGAGCAGGTACGGCCGGGGCGCGCTCTGCTGCTCTTGTTGGTCATTAAGATTTATTGTTGTCACTCTTCTCTCCCGTGCTCACGGGCAGATACGTAGGTGCCTGCACACGCGTGTGTGTACAGGACACGGCGGCACACGCGGTGCGCCCCAGCAGCCGGGCGTGCGGGGGCGGGCCCGCCGGCGGAGCGGCCTTTGCCTCCCTGCGCCCGCACGCACCCCCCGATTTAATTTCTCCCCCTCCCTTTTATTATTCCCTCTCTTTTTTCCCCTTCTTTCCTTTCCCCCGTCGGCGTTGGTCGCTCCCCGCAGGCCGCGCCGGGGCGACGGTGTGACGCGGTGGCGATTCCCTCCGCAGGCCATGTCGTCCGTGCGGGTCGAGTGCGTGGCCAGGGAGGGCTGCAGGCTCGGGGAGTCGCCCGTGTGGGACGAGAAGGCGGGCGCGCTGCTGTTCGTGGACATCACGGGTAGGAAGGTGTGCCGCTGGAGCCCGGACACCAGGCAGGCGCAGGCCGTTCCCGTGGGTAAGGAGCCGCTGGAAATCCCTCTGTGTGCGGGAGCTGCGGGACGGGACTCGCGCTGTGGCCCTCGGCAGCTGCACCGTGCTCACATCTGGAGGCCTCTCCCTGCAGCCTGGGTTTCCTAGGCTGTCAGCACTCTGGGAGACACTGGAGACAGAGCAGACCTAGTCCTGGGGACTTTCCTTAGGAGTCGGCCAGAAAGGGTTATGTTTGATCTATTTCTTTTTCCTGCAAGTTGTCCACAACTCGCTCTCTTTTGTTCCCACTTTGTCCCAGAGCTAAAGTTCTTCTGTTGGTGTCCGTAGCAGTTCTGATTTGAACAATCAATGTTCATAAAATTTTCTGTATTGAAAGAAGATTTCCAATAGTGGTTTAAGAAGTTGATAACTTTTTTTAAGTAGTGATGTCACCAGCTAGAGTCTCAATGTTTAAGTATTTTTTCCAGAAAGGAGGAGATATGCTAACTCTCATGAAAAAAGGATTGCAGATTTACTGCTGGATGCAATGGAGTAAATATTTGTGGTGGGAGACAGCTCCTTAAATGGTTTCAGTACAACTTACTGTTTTTTCATGTTCAATAACACTTGGTGAAAACTAATTTTGCCTACCTATAAGCTGTTTGCATTATTCACTAGAAACTGATCAGGGCTTATCTGCCTTTCAGATTACTGTAGATTAATTTTAAGATGAGACAAGGCCTGATACTAATTTTGGGAGTGTTGCTTCCCAAACTTACTTCCTCTTAGCTTAGCTGAAGGAGTGTGCTTCTTGCTGCCTTTTCCCCCAACTTAATCTACTCTCCAAGGTGTTGTCTCTTACTTGTGGCCTCTTTGGAGATGTGGAAGGGAGGGCAGCTGAAGTAGCTCCTTTTTTATGGTTTCTTCTCTTTAGTAATAAAATAGTTATGATTAATAGCTGTGCCTTTGGGAATGCTATGATTAAAAGAGAGAAATTATTAAAGCTTATAGAGAATTACAACAACCCCATGCTTACAAACAACTTCAAATGCCCTTTATAACTCCACAGGGGAAACACCATAACTGCATAACTGGGCCTGGAGGGGAGACCTTGTTGTCAGTTTTCTCTAGGGCATAAGATGGTGTTGCAAATCAGTCAATTCCTGTGGATGCTGCTTTAACAAAGCCCTCTGGGGTTGCAGTGGACCACGCTGGGTGCATGGGCTGAGGCACTCGTTGTGCAGTGAACAGTAGGGTGGTGGTGTCCTCAGGCATCCCTTTCCTCTGGGGTGATTTGTCAGGAAGGTATGGAGCTGTTCTTGTGGCTGTAGGGGCACCTGGATGTCCAACACCTCCAGTGGACTGCTGTGCTTGAGGGCTGCTCCCCCCAGGGTTGGAGAACATCCTGAGTGCTGCCCAGGAGCAAGGACTCTGCTAAGCCATGGCCCCAGGTGTTTTCCTGGGAGAGCAAAAGTAGACTTGCAATCCCATGCTCTGCTGGGAAACAGACAGAAACCCACTTTTATTAGTGTGGTTACTGCCAATCTGAAGAGCAGCAAGATGACTACATGTGGCAGGTGCCACGCACGGCTGAGGGGACTCTGCTGCCCTCTGTGCTGGCACGGGAGGAAGGGGTGGCACCCCAGTGTAAATGAGCCCAGACCACCTGCAGCCTCAGTTGCTAGAGCTGAGCTTGCAGTCAGGTGTGCATCTTCAGTGCTGGGGGCAAACAGCTTTTGGATTTCAGTCATGGTGGTACTGCTGCCAGGGCTCCAAAGGGCACCGAGCCATGAGCAAACAGCTGGAAAGGAGCAGTTCAGCTTGGCACCCAAGTGGTGGCTGGTGGTGGTTATAAGTGTTTGTGAAAGTGTTGCCTAATTATACCCCTGCAAAGCTATAAATACAAGAAAGGTTTCAGTTTTAAATTAGAAAATTAGTGATTAGTCCCATGTATATAAAAAATATTATGCCAGACTTTGTTGCCCTGCCTAAAGTTATTATTCCTTATATTGCATCTGATTGTAGGATTTTACAGAAATGTTATCTTTGCACTCAATGGGCTTTTTTACTAATTCCTTTATAATGACCTGCAATTGAGGTTTTATTCATAATAGCTCAAGTGAGTGTAAACTAATCATGGAGCATTTACTAGTTTTCTGTTTTGTTTTAGCTCTTGGGAAGCTCTGCCACTCCTAGGTGTGTTTTTGGTGCTGCTGGAGGTTTGTCTGAGCAGCACAGCAGAGTGTGGTGCAGAGGAGTGTCTCTCCTGCCCAGTGTGACCTGTCCCAGTGCAGAGATCTCTGCCTCCATCACTGCAGGGCTCATTTATGCAGGAGCTGTGCTAAATAAACACGGCTGCTCTAATTGCTCTTGTGGCAATTGGTTTTTCCCTTGGAGAGAAGGGAACCTACACAGTAAGCTATCATAAAAAGCCTATGTTCCTGTCCCCCTTTTTATGCTTCTTTATTTAATTAAGCACCTAGCACAACTAGGTGCTGGTAATGATTATAGCTCCTGGTAACAGAGGTAATACTCAGGTTCATGTGACATAATGTGTTTCTATGTCAAAACAAAATATCAGTTTTGTTGGTAGAAAAGTGGGTTGTGTCTCCTGCCTGTGGTTTCTCTGAGTTCAGTTTGCATGTCTAAAGTGGGGAAAAAAGAAATGTGTCTTTGTAGCACATCCCAGATGTTCAATTTCACCCTGTTTCCAGATACTCCTGTGAGCTCCGTGGCTCTCCGGAAGTCTGGGGATTATGTCATCACCCTGGGAACCAGGTTTGCTGCTTTGAAATGGAAAGAAGAGCTGGTAACCACCATTATTCAAGTGGACAAGGATAAAGCAAATACCCGATTCAATGATGGGAAGGTGGATCCTGCAGGGAGGTATTTTGCAGGTATGCTGCAAGCACTTCCTCCCTCTGGTGCTTGCTGGGTTTTGGTGATAAGATGCAATGATCAATTGTAGATACAGCAAGTTTTCATTCATAGTTAAATGGTGGGGATTATTTTTTGTTGTCTTCAGACAGAGTTTAATCCCGTTTACAAATCTGTTTGTATCACCTGGGCACTATCTAATCTGGACTATTTTGTTAAAAAGAGGCCGACTATTTGGAGCCTGCCTAGTTTAAGATACTGGCCTTGCCCCTTCTCTGTCAGCTGCTTGTTTTGGATACTGGAAAGGTGCCAATAGAAAATATTTTTCCAGTGAGAAATTTATTATATTGTGTGGTCTGTTCTTCATAAGTCAGAATTTTATTTCTAAAAACTAAGGGACTGTTCATCCTGGAGATGAGAAGGCTCAGGGGATCTTACCTGTATGTACAAGTACCTGACTGGGGAGGGAGTAAAAAAGATGGAGGCCAAGCTCTGCTCAGTGATGCCCACTGAAGGACCAGAAGGAGTGGGCACAAACTGAAATTCAGCAGTTCTGTGTGGATGTAAGCAAATTCTTTTACTGAGGATGATCAAACAGTGGAACAGGTTGTCCAGGGAGACTGGAGTCTTCATCCATGGAGATCTTCAACACCCAACACTGGTGGCAGGAAGCTGTGGTGTCTGACCCTGCTCTGAGCAGGGGGTAGTCCTGGATGATCTCCAGAGCTGGCCTCCTGCCTCAGCTGTGATCCTGTCCTCCTGTTTTTTGAAACACCATCCTGTGCTTCTGCTTTCAGTCCCGAGGCTTACCTTCACCTGCATCTGCCCAGCCTCTCAAGAGCCAGTCTTGGCTGCCAGCTTAAGCCTGCAAAGATGAGATTTGATTTAAAAGAGGCTTTAGTGTAAGACTCATTCTGAGGGAGGAGGCAATTTTTTCCCACTCTCTCAGCTCTACAAGACATTAAGATTTATTGTAAGTTAAATGCTGGCCACACCTGTCTTAATATATGAATGACTAAATAAAACATTTTTCAGGAATCAAGCTGCACACCATTTCTGCTACAGAAATGTTTACCAAATGAGCAAAGGCTGTGTTTTGTCACCTTCTGCTAAAAGCAAGCACTTTGGAAATCCACTTTTTTCTTTTGCTTTTCACTCAGTTTCTTCCTCAAATTTCAGAAACCCCTGCACTGCTCCCTTCTGCGTTGGCAGTGTGCTCACCATCACAGTGAGGGGCTGCCCCCAAACCTGGAGGAGAATCCATTCACTCTGAACCTTTCTCCCCTCTGGCTCTGCACAGGTACAATGGCAGAGGAGATTCGTCCTGCCGTGCTGGAGAGACGCCAGGGCTCTCTGTACACGCTCTTCCCTGACCTCTCAGTGGTGAAGCACTTTGACCAGGTCGACATTTCCAATGGGCTGGACTGGTCACTGGACCACAGAACCTTCTTCTACATTGACAGCCTGTCCTACTCGGTGGATGCCTTTGATTATGACCTCCAAACTGGAAAAATTGGTATGAATGGTTGTGTTCTAAAATAATTGTTTGTGCCTAAAGATTGTGGTGTTTGCTTCTGCTCTGGTTATTACACAGAGATGATCAGAGCTTTGGGAGCACTTATCCAGAAATATCTTTAGAGCAAAACAGCAGAAGCCATATTAACATCTGTCTGTGCCTGTGTAGGCTCCTGGCTCAAACCAGTCAGGGTCCTTTGGTAATGCTATGAAGTATTTAAGTTGCGTGGCAGTTGGAGTAGTAATCTGTGCTGCTGTTACTAAACACGAGGTATATCTGATCTCCGGGTGTGAAAAAGGACAAAGTGTATCTCATCTCTGTTCCTGTGGCTGCCTGTTCATTGTTACTGGCAGCACAAGCAAAGTGACAGCAAGCTTGTAGCCTTGTGCAAAACCTCTGCCAGCTTCTCCAGATACTTTTTCACTCTTCATCCTGTTCTGTTTTTTTTAAAATACAAGTTATTAAATGAAGATTCTGCAGAAAGAGCAAGGCAACAACGGTAGCAGTAACTCAAAGCTTCCTTCATTAATTTAAAACAAAACAACGCCTTAAGGGCTTCTGCAAGCTTGGGCAAAAGAAAAATTCCGGTGATTTGGACTAGTAATTTGCTTTTGAGTAAATGGGCTGCAGTATTTTGCTTTGAAAGAAGCCAGCCAATTTGATGTTTAGTTTTAAAACTCTGAATTTAAAGTAGTTTGGGACGTAGCACCCTGTCCTAATGTCTCACTGCTATAGCTTACAACTGAATTTTTCCTTAGGAAATAGGGTACTTCTCTCTCTCACTCATTCTTGCTCACTCTTTCTGTGGGCAGTCTGACAATCCCCAGGAGCAAAAAGGAAACTCATTAAAAATATTGCTGCATATGAGAAACATTAAAGTTGTCAGAGCATAAAATAAACAATGTTGGAAAGTTGGGTTTAATTTTCTTTAATAACAGTGGATAAAAGTTCAGATAGAGTTGTTTGTTTTTAGGTTGATGGTATGTCTTTGAAATTGATGCTTTTCCTAACTCTCTGTTTATGTAAGCTCTCAGTTTATAGATCTGAAGGTCAGTTTTGTGTTGGAACAGTGATTATTGGCACGTTCCAGCAAACTGTTTGAAAAGTCTCCAGCTGGAGCAACCCATACTTGAAATTATTCAAACTGCTTTTCGAACAAGTAATTAATTTTATGAATATATCTAACATTAATTTATTCAGTTATTCATTTAATATTGTAAGTAGGGAACACGAGTGGTGCACTAGAAATGAATGCCAGAAAAAAGGATTATACTTTCAATGGATAGAAACTGATCCACAGGCTTTCATGCTGAGAAACAACTGTCTCGGGAAACAAACAGGGCAGCAGACACAATCTGTTTCTTTCATGGGAAAAAAACTCAGGGCCTCAGCACAGCTTTTGAAAATAATAGTACAAATAACTCTGCTGGGCTGTGACTGATAAAAATTTTAACAACTGTCTCACTCAGTTCTGTGGTTTTTCTACCCTGCAGGCAACCGTAGGAGTATATACAAACTGGAAAAAGAGGAGAGCATTCCTGATGGGATGTGCATTGACACAGAAGGCAAACTCTGGGTAGCTTGTTATGATGGTGGGAGAGTGATTCGCCTTGACCCTGAGACAGGTAAGTCCTTGCAAAAGATCAAAAGATGGACTGGAATTTTGTGTTAAACAAAACAAAACAAAACAAAAAAAAGAGTGAGAGGTAGGGTTTTTTACCCCAGAAAAGGTATATCTGGTCTTTTATAAAAACTGTGCCTTTTTTCCCTTTTTTTTTCCTATTTTATTATTATATTGAATAATTTTATGTCCCCGCCCTCAAAAATTACCTTTGTAAATAAGTCTCCTTTGTTCCCAGTATCTGTTGTGTTGGAAATGATAGAGTTGCTGAGGAGATCATCATTCTACTTGTGAACTGTTTGAGTTAGCATCCTCTTCCATCCTCCAAAATTAAGACCAGTGTTTACTTCACTGATAAATGGGAAAGATGATTTAAGCCATTTTGAGTCTTGTTTCTTCAGCTGAACTTATGATTTTGGGCAGCCTACTGGATTTTGTTACAAGTCCCACAGGACTCTGATGCCAGCAACATCTTTTTTATTGTTGAATGTTATTTGCATGATCAATTTTGCAAAGAAATAATTAAAAAAATGTTTAATGAATCCCACAGCATTTTATCATTCCCACAGTAATGTCTTGGGTGTGTCCATTGTCTGAGTCTGTTGTTCATTGCTGCCCTCATTTGGACTCCAGTGATGTGCCAGGGATGATTTACTCTGGGTAGAAAACACATGTAAAGCACTTAAGGGAAAATGAACCACACTGGCTGCAAGGGGCTGTTGGTGAGCATGGGAGCACGATTTTGTCAGATCCCAGACAGCACAAGTTTGCATCATGCAGCAGAAGAGCAGCTGCACTGGGATACATCTGGAGTCTACTAGAAGGCTTGGGGGTTTGTGGGACTGCAGATTCAGGGACGCCTCAGTGCTTCGTCCGCGGTGCACAGCAGCTCCTGGCACACGTGCACCAGCCTCGCTTCTGACTCTGCTGGAATCCTTTACTTGAGGCTCAGACTGTGCTTTCCCCCTCACCTTTTGATCTGTACCCATCCAAAGCCTTGCCAACCTGTGGCACTTCTCCAGTTCTGCAGAGTCTGCACCTCAGCCCTATGAGAAGGAAGCTCCAGTTGGGAGATGCCAGCAGTGCTGGGACTTGTTTCTGGACCCACATCCTCCCATGCTGGTGTACAGAACACTCCTTGGTGACATCCATCAGTTCTCTGAATACCCTCCTGGGATAGTAGATTTAATCATTTTTCCACTCTGGTTCACTGTTTCTACGTTTTTCCTGCCTGGCCTTTTTTTTTTCTCCCTGACCTTTTTTTTCCTTTTTTTTTTCACTTGTCTTCCTTTTCCTTCTTCCTTCTGAAGGTGTTTTCATATGGGAAAGCTAAGGGAATAGTGTCCATAAGCAGATGCATAGAGATAGTAAGAATATTGATGGCAGAGTACAAATCTCTAATGCACTCTCAGTCTTTAACTGTGCTCACAGATGGATGAGGTACTGATGTGTTGGTAGTGCATTTCTCAGTGTATTGCTCTTCCATGAACGTGTTCTGTCTCCCCCTCACCCATGTCATAGCACCTGCAGGGAGCAGTGTTATGAAGTTTCACAGGATAAGTGACCATGTCAAAAGAGACACCTTTTTTTCTGAATATCTCATGCTTACCTGCCCTCTCATGCTATCGCTTTAATATCTAAAATCTGCAATTTGCTGAATTCTGAATGAATTGTAATTATTTAGGGAGATAACCCAGACAGGTTTGAAGAGAATTCTGTGAAAGCCTCTCTTTTAATGCACAATACCATTAAGTGTGGCTTGAATGGCTGTCAGCCAGTTGCAGATGCATCCACTGATAAAGAGCTCATCTAAAGCGCGTGAGGGATTTTCAGGTTTCAATGATAACAAAGCCTGGACTTCGTTTTTAGGGCAATGGGATGAGGAAACTTGTTTGTATGGCATCTCTCCTGAGTGCAGGTTTTGAGGTTCAGGGTGAAGCAGCTTTTTTGGGTCTAGGCTTCTTTAGCAGAGATGGCTGCTGCCTTTAGATTGAGATGTGCTACAGGGAGAAGCTGATGGCTGATCCCATGGGGTTTGCAAACAACTCAAAAGGGATGTCTAACCTACATATTACCAAGTCCTGTCATACCTTCTGGTCACTTAGTGACCTGCTAGTTTTATTCTTTTAATTAGAGTCCTAGAACAATTAAGGCTGGAAAAGACCTCTAAAATCATCAACCAGCACTGCCAAGTCTACCCCTAAACCATGTCTTTAAGCACCAGATCTACATGGTGGTGTAAACACTTTCAGGGATGATGATTCCACCACTTTCCTGGACAGCCTGTCTCAATGCTTGACAACCCTTTCAGTGAAGAGTTTTTCCCTGGTGTCCAATCTAAACCTCAGTTAAATATTTTACAGTTCTTCCTAATGATTGTTTTTAACATCCTTTGATTTTTATAGTGTCAAAAAGATTTGCCTCTTCTATAGACACCAAGCACAGCGTAATACTTCAGATAGATTGTAGAACGTCTAGGTGCAGATTTTCTTCAAACTCCAGGGAGAAATTACCTCAGGGCTTTGTAAATGATATCCTCTAGGCTGTTATCCACTGAGATCACTCTACAACTGCAGCCAGGGTCTAGCCCCTTGTCTTTGGGCCTCATGCCACTTTTCCTACAGTGCATTCCCTTTTGAATACCCTTCCCACTCACTTTCTTCCAGACTTGGTGTCAGTCAATTTCTAGGGTTCCCAATATCAATGTTACCCTCTTCCTATTTCAACACATCACTAAAGTTCGTTGTTGTAAGGGCTGTTGGGAGGACAGAGAAATTACACATTTTGTAAGGAAATTCATGTGCTTTAGCATATTTCTAGAAAGAGAAATTCACTGGTGGGTACATAAAATAGGCATAATGGGAATAGGCCCTCATTGCCCAGGATTAGCAGAAATTTTGGAAAAATCTGCTGCAAGATGTCTCGACAGCCTTCTGGTTGGGGCTGGAGGCGATCTGTTCACTACCATCATTAAGGCTGTAGCTGTTTGTTGGCATAATAAATGCATAATATTATTTATGGTAGTGCTAGTTTTTGTAAACACCAGACATGTCCCATGATCCCTATTTTATGCAAGCTTGATTTGAAAGACTATTGAAATTTCAGGAAAAACTTCTAGGAATTAATCTTCCTTAACCGCAGGCAGTAGAGGTGTAGCAGGAGGTAACGCTGCACGAGGTCTGCTCGCTCCAGGCTGCCTTTGTAGTTAAAAGTAGAAAAGTCAGCAGGTCTAGGGTGTGACTCATGTGACCTGTTTTAGAGAGGAATTCTATCCCATTTCCATTGACTGCATGGGCAGCCTAGATGATGAGCTCAGATACGTGTCTGTGCTGTGGATGTTAGCATTTAATTAGAGGACAAACTGGGATTGGAGTGGGATTTGTTGGTGATACCTGGAAGTGAAACTTGTCAAATGATACATCACCAACAACAAGGCTCACAGAAGTCTGGTTTCTCCCTGTCATGGTGCTCATCAGTCAGGATAGGACCTCCCTCAGCCCTGGTTCTCACCCTTGCAGAACACCTGGCTCCACAATGGTTATTTGCGATAATTTATTTAAATTTCTTGTTCTAAGTAGACAAACAAGAAACATCATGCATATTTTCCTCCAGGAAAAAGACTCCAGACTGTAAAACTTCCAGTAGACAAAACAACTTCCTGCTGTTTTGGAGGAAAGGATTATTCAGAGATGTATGTGACTTCTGCCAGTGATGGGATGGATAAAGAGTGGCTTTCACGACAACCGCAGGCTGGTGGGATTTTCAAGGTGAATGATACTGTCTCCTTTCATTTTAGAAGGCCATTTTTTCAATCCTGATTTTGGCAGGTAGCAAAACTCCAGTTGGCAGTGGTGGGAAGCTGGAAAAAGACAGTTGTTAGAACATTGGTCATATATGCTAAGCTGCTGTTTGTATTTTTGGTTCCTGTTGCAGAAAGTCAAATGCGTTTAGAGATTTGAAGATACTTTGCAGTTTAAACTTTGTAACAGTGCTGATAGTGCAAATTTTCTATGCAATCATCTCTCATTATACTTCTCCCTCTCCCAACACTGTTTGCATTTTCTATTTATTACGGAAAGGATGGGTAAATACTTATGTGTCTTAATCGTGGCAGATAAAAGCATCTGCTTTTATTTACTTTCTAGTTAATTATCACAAAGTTATCTCTTTAAAAATTTATTTCAGTGGGATTTGTTTTAAAGCCCTGCTCTTCTCTGTGTGTGCATGCTGAAGGTTACATTGTGAACTGCAGAATTAAGGCTTAGCAGTATCTAAGAGAAGAGGCTTTTGGGGAATGGACTCTGGCCTGTGATTACTGAGCTTTAGAGAAAGAGCAGGCGTTGAAATTCCGAGCTGTGATGAGCTGATGTGTGCAAAATATAGTAGGATGTCAAGCTGGAGGTCACAGTCCTTTTCTAAATTTAAGCATGTCTGGTTGTGTAAGGAAAGCAAGTGTCTGATAATGGTGAATTATTGCTCTAATTTGGTTTTTCTCTGTGTTTTAACAGATAACAGGACTGGGGGTGAAAGGAATTCCACCATATGCATTTGCAGGTTAAATACACACTCTTCAGAATGGATTAGGGAAGGCTGACATAGGTGAGACAAGTCCGAAAGTCTTATTCTGGAGTTCAGCATCTTCTGCTTTGAAACCATGACACCATTATTATATTTCATCAGGAAAGGATAAAAAACTACTGAAATACATGGAATATTTTAAAACTGATCTTTTATCTTCCTTTAAATTTACTTTTAAATATATGATGGTAGTTTTTCTGTTGTGCTAAAAAGATTCTCATCCTAATAAGCTACTGTTGTAATTCTATTTTACAATTAAATAATATTTTAATATCTTTTTATTGTGTATTCTTCTGTCTCATTTGAAACTTAAGTTATATTATTTTACTGATTAAACTGCTTGTACTGTCTCTTACATATTTTCAAAGTTCCTCATAAAATGCCCTTTGGTGGTCTTACCACTGTTTTAACTCTGTTTGTTCTGTGATGTTCTCAACAACTGAAACATTAATACCTCTCACTGTGCATCTGCAGCTTCCTTCTGACAGGCCTCAGCTGTGGCTGTACTTAAATTAACTTTGTCTGGAACAGATCACACTCTCTCCCCAGTGAATGTTGCCATGTTGCTCATTTGGTTAAATATAAACTCAAATTTTGGAGTCAAGAACCGTATCTTTTTCTATCCTTTGACGATGTTGGCCTGTTCTGGGGACATCCATGATGACAGCAAAACATCAGGTGTTCTTGGCATAAAGCACATACCTGCACATTCCTCCTGAACCAACCTTCCTCAGAGTACAGAGAGATAAGGCAGGCCCACGTGTCCAAAAAGCCACTGCTTTTGCAAATGTGGAGGAAAGGGAAGATCTATTGGGATTTCTTCACTCCACCTGTTGTAAACAAATACTTACTGGATTGCATTTCTGCTTTTAACTTCAGGCCTGTACGTGCTGCAACAACTGTGATATGTCTCAGTTGGATTTTAAACTGCAGATTTTTGCTCTTGGAATATTAGATGTTCCCATGTTAGTGCTCCTCCACCTGCAGGTGGAAAAGCTGTGTGTCCCTATCCTGCTGTGTGAAGGTAACCCACCAAGTGACTGCCTGTGGCAGTGCATGTTCTCTCCAGGAAGCTCCAAGAATCAGCACATGATGGTTTGCCATTCTGCAGGCCTGTGGAGTTAGTTTGTGATGGATCATCTTGTGTTGGCCTTGCCCTCAAGTGCGCAGTGAGTGACTCAGCTGCCCACCAAGGCCTCAGTGCTGCTTTGATCCTAGGGTTCAAAGATTATTTTGTGCAAGTTACTGTTTCCCCTCTTTAAATCATGCAGGGGTCTGTCGTGGCAGCTGGAAATAAAAGGAGATTTAAGCAGCCCCACTTCAGCGTGGATGAGCATGAGGCAGTGAAGGAAGCTGGGCCTTGTTCTTTGGAGTGTCCACATCCTTCAATTTGTGCCACAAGGCAATCTAAAAGCACTGTACTGAGAAAGCTTGAGTTGAGGGAGATGGTGAATGTGGCAAGTTTAGGGCTCTGATCTCACTAAAGTCACAAACCTGGTGATACCTGCAGCTGTTGGGCTGCTGTGGTTGATCATTAATGGAGATCCAGAGATACAACAGAAAATAAATGGGCATAAACACAGATAAGCTCCCTCTGCCAATGCTATTGAGGTTTTGTATCTGTGCTCACCCTCACACCACCGCAATGGCAGTAGGGTGATTGCCAGCACAACACACAAAAAACAAGCTGATCTTTTTTATGTTTTTGCTGGATTAGAAAAGTAAGAGCAATAGCTTGTACAGGCACGAAAAATTGGCTCAAAGATTAGTTTATCACAGCTGGCCAGGAGGCACCCATGAGACACAGGGAGGACGTGGCTGCTGGAGCCCCTCTTCCTCCATGCCGTGCATGGGTGGCACTGGGCAAATGTCTGAATAACACGTTTCTTTGTGCTTGTGAGTGTGGGAGCAGAGGTGGGTGAAGGAAGCTGCCGCAGACATTTCACAAACGAATGCCACCTCCCCCTTCTGTAAAAGCACCTGCTCGGCTTTGCTGCGCAGGTTTCGTGGGCTTCACCCGAGCAGGAAGAGCCAACTCTGCCAGGAGAGTTGCATTTTTAATATTGCCGAATGCCCGGGGAGCGCGTCTGAGCGCAGCCGCCGGCGCAGGGGCTGTGGCTGCTGCCCGCGCCCCAGCCCCGAGGAGCCCAAACTGGTGCTGCCGGCGTATTTTGACTCGAGTCCCATGACAGAGCACTGGATCTGGCAAACCGGAGCTGAGCCGTTGCCGGTTCCCTCAATTAGGAAGGCTTCCTGAGTTCTGTTTAATCCCTTGCTTATTAATGGCGCTCACCTCTTTGATCAAAGACCAGCACTGATTTCAATTAGGGTTGAGCAAGAACCCAGTGACAGGAAAGGCTGTATCAGGAGGAGCAGCTGCTGTGCCCCGAAGGGTTTCTTCACCCTCATGACCAAAATCTATAGTCATAGGTGAAGCGTAGTTATTCCCAACCAAGCTGGAGAAAGCTCTTGTAATCCTTTGCTGGCAAAATAGCTCTGCTGAAATAAAAGCAGGCGGCACTGACTGCCTGGGGAGCTCCAGTTCTTCCCATTTCAAGCACAGGGGAGGGACCAGGCCCTTCCTACAAAAGGGTGAAGCCACGAAAAGATAAGCCTTGGCTTCACTTTTGGACAGCACTGTCGAGTGGGATATCGCTGGGGTGAGTAGCTCTAGATGTATCTGCCCAGAGTTTTTAATACCTGTGTCTTTGTTAACTCTAACCATGCTTGTTGGCATCTCCAGGAGGGAGACAGCTGCAGAGGTGCATAAAAACTCTAAGAGATCAGGACAATCAAAACACAGGCAAAGCTGAGTTTCTAGAGCAATGAATGATGGGATGGACCCTCAAGGGGAATAAGTAACACAAGTATATTTTGGGGAGTTGTGGGGGAAAAAAAGACAAGTGATGGAGGTACTAGGTATTTGCAAAGCCACAGGAACAAATTCCAAGCTATTGTCTGAGCACATGCCTGGAGAACAGAAGATAAGTACAATTAATTAAAAGCCATTTTATGTGGTGTGACAATGCCTTGATACACTCTCCTGATTACTCTATGTTGATAAAAACTAGGGACTATAAAAAGAAACGGTAAGAGTTGCATCAGAGGACACCAAAGCAGTGGGAAAGGAGAGAGGAAGCCACACCAGGAGGAGACCAGGTGGTTTGGTGTCAGCCAGAGGTACAGGGGTGCCTGGCTGCCTTTGGCCAACTTCACTAGAAACTTCTGCTTTGCAACCCAGCAACATTAGAAACAAACAAAGTGCATGGCAGGGCCAGGTTCTTTATGTTGTGGAAACAATTAAAAGAATAGCTGGCTGCTAGCAAATACAGAGTTGCACCGCTCATCAGCAACACCTACAAAACCTTTGAGATGTGTCTCTTCCCAAAGTGACTGACTTCTGGAAAGGCAGACATGGGGGACGTTGAAATGGCAGGGTGAGAGGTGTGCTACTTGTGTTGGTGGTCTAGAAATTGTCAGGGTAGGAATAAGAGATGGTGCAAAATGTGGCAGGGGTATCCCCAGAGCATTTGCGGCCACATGAATAAATTAGAGAGATGTGTTCTGGTGTAGTTTTCCCAGCTGCTGTCCTTCCTGTGCCACTGATGATCCAGCATCCAAGCTGCTCATCCAGAAAGCTGCATCTTTGGTGTTTTCAGTTGTGGCACAGTGAATTCTTTGACCCTCTGCCTGACTTGGTTTTACTTTGCTGCAGCCTGTAATGGAGAAGTCACTCAAGTCACCAGAAGAGAAGAGTTGTGTGGAAATTATGGTTTTCTCCTCCAAAATCCATTTAGAAAAAGTGCTTTGGGAAGTACTTTGCAGAAAACAAGATACCTTATATTTTTCAGTCATTTTTTCTTTTTAACTGAAAATTAATTTTCAGCAAAAATTATCATAAGCCAGAATTTTCCTTTTGAATGTCTTCCAGCTGAAAATACTGTGAAAAAAATACATATTGTTCTACTTGAACCTCCCTTCAAAGTTATCATTTAGGTTAAAAGAAAGAAAGAAAACAGAGAGTAACACGATAATTTTCTGAGAGCAAGCAAAGACTAAGGGTTTGTGCTGAGATGAGATGGAGACATTGGAGGTCAAGGAAGCTTGAGAAGGGTCCTCAAGGCACTCAGAATCACTTTGCCTGTAATACAGTGATTTTGGAAGGAGTTTGACTTGGAAATACTATTGGCTTTTTCTCTAGAAATGTTTGAATTTGTCTCTGTCTTAGGGCTGTAATTTTTTAATCTCTGAATGTGGATTGATCGTGACTATGATAGGATAATACATCTATCTTGTCTACTTGCTTATCAGGGAAAAATGTTCATCCTGTGAATCATTTGAACATCAAATAAAAAACTTCATTGAATTCTTTCACGAGTAAAGAAATGCATTGTTCCTGCATGCTGGATTGGGGCTGATTCCTCCCAAGTGGCTTTTGCCCTCGCTGAGTGTGGCCCTGCCACCAAAACTCTGGTCCCCATGGCAAGCCTGCCTTGTGCCCACCTTGCTGGCCCTGCCACCACCTACCTCTGCTGAGCAGGGCTGGGTGGGAGAAGGCACTTGGCATCCTCCACCTTTGCCTCCCACAGACAAAAAAAGAAGGCAAATGCCAAGGAAGGAAGAAAATAGAAGCCAGGCAAGACCGCCATCCTTCAGCACCCGTGGCAATTGCTGAGACTCCCTGGTAAAAGTTCTTCCCTGCATGTGCTACAGGCAGCAGCTTGGAGCTCTCTGCCAAAGTGGGATCAGGCTTTGCATGCTCGAGGTGAGGAGCCCTGTGACTCCACACACGAGGAGGTTGTGGCACAGCTGGGAGTAGGAGCCAAGTCTTAATGATGATAATAAGCCGTAATCAAACCAGTGTTTTTTTCCTTATCAGAGTACTACAAAACCCTCCTCTGCATGTTTCATTAACCTTCCCTTTTTAACACCCTAAATTTGGGAAGACTGGGCTAGCCCTTGGGGCGACTGAATGGTGCAACGCCTCAGTTTCCCTCTCGCGCTCTCCTGACATGAGAAAAATACTGAGCAAGGATTTTTCTCTATCACATGTCCTGCTGCTGGCACTGCAAACCAGACCATTCAGAAAGGCTTTGGTCCCTGCCTCATCATTCATGTGACTGCTGACTGAATACAAAATGTAAAAGGTTACCTGCTCCATGCAGATAACATCAACTGGTGCACATTTTTAACCGTCGCTGGAAACAGCAGCCAGTTTCATTGGACCAGTGCTGGAAAAGAGTCACCAACCCAGGTCTTGCAATATTTTCCTCAGCAGGTGCGTTGATGTGATGAACTGCAGAGTTTTGCATAGGTGTCATCCAGCTTGGTAAAGATATTCAGCTGTTTGACTGAGGGGGAAAGGGTTCTTAAAATTCTTTGGTTTGTGCAGG
Source organism: Notiomystis cincta (assembly GCA_013398075.1). Classification (NCBI taxonomy): domain Eukaryota; kingdom Metazoa; phylum Chordata; class Aves; order Passeriformes; family Notiomystidae; genus Notiomystis; species Notiomystis cincta. Next base: position 87,979 of record VZRX01018694.1, read on the forward strand.
TGGTTGGTTGACTGTGCATTAAAAGTTTTAGCTGTCTGCCTGCTTATTTGAAGGTTCAGCTTGACATTAAAAATGAAATAATGTGTGTTTGCATGGGAGGGAGAGAGGGAGGGAAACAGCAAAAAAAAATTTAAGGCCAGTCACTCACTTGTATTTTACCTGTATCTTTTTAGGGGTACTGAAATGACCAACTTTTGTCCAGATGATTTGAAAAGGGATGTGGATTGAGGTCTAGAAAGGCTATTTTCAAACAGCTACCAGAGAGAGGGTTTAATTTCTAGAGCAGACAGGATGTTTTTACATTAGTTTTTTGTTCCTAACAGGAAATTTTTCTTATGGTGTCCAAATTCTGGTAACTTTTACCAGTTAAACAGTTTAACTTGGAAAATGTTTCAGTGACACCTGCCTGTCTCTTAGTCTCCATAAGGTGTTTGGGCATGAGTCCAGGAGGCTACAAAGCCAACAATATGTTGGAAAGAGGATAAAGGCAGGGTGAATGGGATGATTTTTTCTGCAGGGATTTTGCTTTGGGAGAATTCAGAAGTATTTGGTGATTTTTGCTTGGAATTACTCTTGGCCTTCCTTGCATGCTCATCTCTGATGGGTCAGTGCTGTACCAAGCAGGGTGAGAGGTGCCACAGATAAAGGTGCCAGGTGGCAGGATGCCTGGGGACTGATTATGCTGGGATACTTTGAACTAGGTTTTTGGGGGTCACATCCTCATTTTTCCCTCTGAGGTGCTGTATTTGGTGAAATGTTACTGCTGCATAGTTCCATGGGGTGTCAGCAGGGAGGGCATGGCAATAGATGAGCACAGCACTGAGCAGAGGGGGAACATGGGCTGGACAGAACCAGGACTCTCTCCCAGCCTCACAGCTTGTGGGGACTCTTTTGGAGGGCAGTGCTACCACTTAGGGCTGGATGGTCCTTCCTGTTAAAGCCTCCATTTTCAGCTGCTTGTAAAAATTAGTGAAACCTCAGCTAGCAAAACACAGACCTTCCCTTCTAATTGCCCTCTTCTTAAAAACAGGGAGGGGTGAGGATGATTTGAGCCAAAACATTCACCAGAACAGAAACCTCCACAGCTGGTGTGACACACAGGAGATATTTCTTTGGCAGAGGGGATGGATGCTGCAGCTGAACGTGCAGTCAGGGAAGGCACTGAGGATCCATGGGACAGGGCAGGGCTCTGCAGCATTGCTGAGGGGACAGAAGAGGGGGAAGCAGGCAGCTGGTGCAGGCAGGATGGTTTATCCCCTGCCTATGCCTTGTGAAACAGCTGGCAATAGTGTGATTGTGGCATGTGGGGTGGGTCTGTGAATCGGTATTTCACCACGGCTTATCTGCCAGGCCCCTGTTCTGGTGTTGCAGAGTTTGGACAAGGGGGATGTAAATGAAACAGGAGCTGGTGGGAAAAGAAAGGTTTAAGAAGGCTCATTTGGGTCAATGAAACAACTGACAAGACAAATATACACTGGCTGCTGCAGATCTGGAGGCTTTCTGTCTCTGCAGGGACTGCACTGCCGCCGTGCTGCTGCCGAGCTCGTTTTCCCACAGGGGTGAGAACAGCTCTGTGCTTTCCAGACCATGACACAATAAAGTCAGCATTGTGTCTCCAGGCCTCGGGTCCCACATATGGCAGCCACATGACACAAAGCTTTAACCCACGAGAAACTCACTCCTCCAGCTCAAGCATTGTTTAACAGGTTTCTGGAGGTTAAAACTTGGCATCTTGCTGTGTATCCTCATTTACACTTTAGACTGATGCTCTTTGCCTGTGTGAAACATTTTGCTGCCCAGCCTCTTGAGGCTGGTGTTTTTTGGATGGGAGAAGGATATATTTGATAGATGGGTTGTTTGAAACTTACCTTGGTGGTGTGACTCATTGCAGGAAAGATCCCACGTCCCTCAGCCCTGGCGTTTCCACTCACAGTGATTGACTGGCTCTTCCTACGTATTTTGAAGCGCATTAATGCTAATTAATTATCAGTAAACCTTATCACCAGCTCACCTACTAGGAAACAATACACACTTGAAGACAGTAATCCCTAGGATTGATGTTATGTCAGGGATTGGCTGCCTCCCAAGAATTATCTCCCAATCTGTGGAAAAAATGTGCTGAGGCCAATGGGTGCAGCCATGGAGGCGGCTCCATTAGGGGTGACTGAGGCAGTGAGTGGGCCTCTTTCTTTTGTAAGAGCTGAATGGTAGCTCACATCCCACACCACGGCAAGGTCAGGGCAGGCCCAGGATCCGTGTTTTGGAGGACATCAGTGGGTTCTGGACACAAACCTGATGGATTGTGCACCCTATATGGGTGTCAATCAGCTGTGGCTGCAAGCACCCTGCTGCAATGGAGATGGGGTAGTCAGGAATCAAGAAATCAAGAATTTCTGGCAGAAGCATATGGAATGGGAGCTTCACTGGTGGCTTTGGCCCCCCAGGCAGCAACTGGGGTAATTGCACTCCACAGCCTGGCATTGGGCAAAATTCGGGGTGTACAGCAGGGGTTGGAGATGAAGTTGGAGCAGTGAGGGGGCTGATGAAGAGGAAATGCTTGGAGGGAAAACAAAGCAGTAGAATTTCAAAGGCAGGAGCCTTCCTCAGTATTTGCATATTCTCACTGGCTCGGTGTGGGAACAGGCACTTGTGCAGTGGCCTCTGTGGCAAAGTAGAGTCGGTGCTGTGGGTGTGTAAATGTCTTCCTACAGAGGAAGCCAATGCACCTGTGTTAATAGGGCAGAGCCTTGTTTTTCCACAAGATTTCTGACTCATTGGTGCTGCTGCCTTCTGATCCCTCCCTGTGGTCTGGGGGACCCTTGGGATCATCGATCCCCAGACAACAGCTTGGTTCCAGCTCAGGGCCATAGCCCCAGCACTCCCGTGCCTGGGGGCAGCTGTGGTTTAGGAAAGTTTTGGTAAGGAGAAGCTTTGATGCCTCAAGCTCAGTTCCAGCCATGAGGCCATGGAAATGTCATAGGAACCTCCTAAATTACTTTGTCATGTGGGATCTGGAGTGCTTTGCTATTTACAAACTCCGCTTTTAAACATTGTAGGCATAAAACCTCTCACATGACAGCTTCTAATTACATCCATTATTAACTTCCCCTCAGACCATGTCTTCCTCCATCAAAATTGAGTCTGTTGTGAAGGAGAAGAACCGGATGGGAGAGTGCCCAGTCTGGGAAGAGAGGGAGAATGCGCTCGTCTATGTAGACATCAACTCACAGAAAGTTTGCCGCTGGAGCCCGGTCACCAATGAGGTGCAGAGCGTGTCTGTGGGTAAGAGACTTCATCCTGGGAGCCTTCTCTGTCTGTCCCATCCACCCCTCCTGGTAAGAATCCTGCAGCTTGGTAGTCCCTCTTCCTTTCCATGAGACCACACACCCTGAGCACAGTGTGGCCTAAGCCAACTGAGCAGAGAGGACCATGCACATGTTGCCCCTGATAAGCCTAAATTGGAATGCATGTTTCATTTGGGACCTGCAGAGGAAGAGGTGCAGTCCCAATGCCATCCTAGAAGGTGGAAAAATCCGTGGAACACAGAGCCAGGGAGATGTGCTAACAATCCCAGGGGAGAAGGATCTTAGCCTTTCCTGGTCAGGGAAGTCCCAGTCAAGCACAGATGCCCTCGGTGAGGGCTGAGTGATGGCCCCAGAGCCACCCTCCATCCTCTGCTCTCTCTCCCCCACAGACGCCCGCGTGGGCTCAGTGGCACTGCGGCAGTGCGGGGGCTACGTCATCGCCCTGGGGACCAGGTTTGCCTTCCTGGACTGGGACACCCAGGCAGTCACCACCATCCTCGAGCTCGAGCAGGATAAACCCAACAACAGGTTCAATGATGGGAAAGTGGATCCAAAGGGGAGGTTTTTTGCTGGTAAGTTCCTGGCAGAAATTTCCCCTGGCCAAAGGGAAACTAATTACAGTGTATTTTATATAAGGCATTTTATTCCCTGTCTTGTGAATGCTCTGCTGCCCAGTGGAGGAGGACAGGGGACTCCACATCCTCTGACCTAGATGAGGACAGATGCTGTTGACATGGGCCATCTGACAGGAAGGCTTTCCTACTCAGTGGATGGTGTTTTTCATCAACTGCCTTCATGGAAGGTGAAAAGCCAGTGAAGGGCTCATGTAGGTGGGAATTTTTCTGGAGATGTAGAGAAGGATGCAGCTTCTAGAGCAGAACATGAGCTGCAGCTTGCACTCTTTACATGCAGCCTCTCTTGGTTAGCCTGTGGAAAACAAGGATGGGGGAGGGAAATCCTCAGCCTCCTGAAGGCAAGAAGGAGGTTTAGGTTGTATATTATGTAAAAAGTCTTCACCCACAGGGTGGTCAGACACCGGAAGAGGCTCCGCAGGGAAGTGGTCATGGCACCAAGCCTGACAGAGTTCAAGAGTTGTTTGGACAACGCTCTCAGGCACATGGTGTGCACCTGTATTTTAAGGCCACAGCCCACTTAAATCATGGAAGTAGCCAACAAAGAGCAACAACAAAACCAGCATTTGATGCCTGCCTGCATCTCAGCTTTCTCTGTGAGCAAAGCCTCAACCACCTAGCATGTCCTGGTGGCCCTTTGGGTCTTTGATGTCCTCATGGCAATGCAGAAACATCCTTCTATTGGCCAGGATCAGCTCTGTGGAAGGAAGCTGCTCCTGATCGGCTCCTTTTCCTCTTTCTCACCAATCTGACAGGACCCGTTTGTCCCTTTCATCATAGAATTGTAGAACTGTAGAATGGTTTGGGTTGGAAGGGACTTTTAAGACCATCCAGTTCCAACTCCCCTGCTGTGGGCAGGGACACCTTCCACTAGATCAGGTTGGTCAGAGCCCCATCCAACGTGGCCTTGAACACTTCCAAGCATGGGGCATTCACAACTTTTCTGTGCAACCTGTTCCTGTGCCTCACCACCCTCAGAGCAAATAACTTTTTCCTAAAAATCTCTCCTTTTTAGAAATAAAGAAAAAAAATCACAATCCTATGATTCTCCCTAGGACCTCTTGGTAACACTTAGAGGAGGTTTTTGATCAAACACGAGGAGCAAGCTTCTATTTTCTAACCACTGCTCCCACTTCCATTTCAGGTACGATGGCTGAAGAGACAGCACCAGGGGTCCGAGCGAGGCGGCAAGGAGCTCTCTATACCCTCTTCCCTGACCATTCAGTAATAAAGCAGCTAGACCAGCTGGACATCTCCAATGGGCTGGATTGGTCCCTGGACCACAGGACCTTCTTTCACATTGACAGCCTGTCATATGCTGTCCATGCCTTCAGCTACGATGTGCACACTGGAAAGATCGGTACACATGCTTTTAAATTTGGTGAAAAGCAGTGCAAGGGCTCTGTCTGCAGCAAGACCTGGGCTGTGAGATGCAGTGATTTATTTGACAGATCTTGTATCTCCTGGATACACCTTGTCAGTGGGCTGACTGTGGTATTTCTCAGGTTTAGTTACCAGGTGTATTTGGTGAACAAACTTTTGACAGTCAGCTTACTTTCATCTGGAGAGATGGCTCGTACTTAGACCTGTCCAAGGAGTTGCAGGGAAGAAGCCACTTACACTGCAGAATGAGAAAGAGCTTTTAAGATGCTATCTATTCTTGAGTGCCATCTACTGGAATTACATTGATTGTGCCAGCTCCATGAATACAAGTGGAGAATGTGCATGTATGTATATCACAGAAAGGTATTTTGTGAGGGGGATCAAGCTGACATTGTGATGGAGGTTTCCCAAGCAAATTTCTGAAATTAGATGTTTTCAAATTCAACTTAAATTCATTTTATGGATAAACAGTTTTTATTACATCTGCAAGAAAGAAAATTTAAGTGTAACCAAAATGGGTATAATCTCATTTCAAAACTCTTTGAAATATTTTTGTACTGTATCAGCCTAATATGCTCCACAGGAATTTAAATGGCTGAACTGCCTTTATACTTTAAAGAGTGCAGACTTTGGGTACTCACAGAGGAAAATTGCACAAAATCATTATATTCACTCAGATTTCATTTTGTTGAGGACATCTCTTTCTACAGATTTTAGGATATAAGGTTTCTAAAGAAGATATAATGCAACTTCTTCCCTTGCAAATATAAAAAGTAATATGTTTGAGGTTTCTAGGCCTGGCTTTATTCTCACAACTGTCTGTTCTTGGGTAAGTGTAATGACCAGAAGGTGCTGGGTGGGTCAGAACAGGTGGTCCACAGCCCATGGACCCTGCTCCATGCTCACCAGCATACCTGAACTGCATCCTAGACCATGAGCAGTTGGTGTCCAGGCTTAATCAAAAAAACTCTTGTTTGGTTGGTCATTAAAAAGTAAAGTTCTTGATCTTTAGCTGGGAGAGATTGCTTATCTCCCAGTGTTTAAACCCAGGTGATTATTAATGAAACATATCCAGGCTGCCATGACCAATGAAAATCCAGGGAATGTGACTGCACTTGCAGCAGTTGTGTTGTGGCTGGCAGCAGGTGGGTTCACAGGAGAGATGGGAGCATTCTGTTCTCTTCTCTTGGTAAAATAACACTAATTCTGTACAATCCCAGACTGAAATGGCTGTGCTGGGGACTTGTCTCTGCCAGGCTGAATTAGGCTTTCAGCACACCTGCAGAATGTGCCTGTGATGTACATTTTGCAGCATGTCTTCCTCACAGAAAACGAACGTAGCTGTTTGCAAGAGCATGGAAGAGGTTAGACTGGGATCTGATGGAGGATGGGTAGCAGGCCACATAACACCAGCTTTGTAACTCTTCCTGCAGCCTGCCCCAAGCTGCTGTACCACCTGGAAAAGGAGGAGCAAATGCCTGATGGGATGTGCATAGATGCAGAAGGGAAGCTCTGGGTGGCCTGTATTGATGGTGGCAGAGTCATTCGCATAGACCCAGAGACAGGTAAGGTCTCCACGAGCCTGTGCATATAAATGTGAGGGGAATGGCAGCAGGAAGAATGGTTTGAGGGTGAGATAAGGTGAAATTTATTGCCCATTTCTGCCCCATGGGTTGCCAAGAGCGTTGTTGGATCAGGCTCTGATGATGCAAGGAGTGCAGCTCCCTGTGCCTGTTGAGGACCGCTGCTCCCATTGCTGGCTGATGAACTGGATGCTCTATTTAATTCCACTACCAGAAAAAAGCCCTCAAAAATACTGCATATAAAATCTCTCAGTGTTGAAATATTTACCTGGGAAATGCTTTAAGCAACAACATCCATCCCAGACCAGGTGTCCCTGCCCTTCCTGGCTTCACACACTGCACTGCTTCATTTTGAGAAAAGGAAATGAAGCCTCGCAGATGCGGGGGAGAGCCTGAAAAATAGTTAGAGATGAGGCAGATGAAATAATTTGGTTTCCCCACAAACTGCCCTTTAGGATATGGTCTCTGTCTGAAGGGAAGGTACTTTCTGAGTAAATGTCACATCTGTGCCATGTGTGCTAATAGTACATTCACAATTACATGCTTCCTAGCAAATGAACATTAGAAAACAATTGCACATTTTTCCCAGGGAAAAGAATCCAAACTGTGAGGCTGCCTACTCCAAGGATCACCTCTTGCTGCTTTGGTGGAAAAGACTACTCAGAAATGTATGTGACTTCTGCCTACGATGGCCTGGACGAGGCCACCTTAGCCAAGGAACCTCACGCGGGAGAGATTTTCAAGGTGAGCAGATTTTACCTCTTTCCTTCTGTACATCAGGCCTGCCAAGCCTCATGTTCTGAGGGTGGGGTGGCCCCAGCTGCCCTTGCTCATCCCACTTGCCTCACGAGCTGCTCCAGGTGCTTTGCTTGTCCCCCAGCCAGGCACAACTGCTTTTGCAGAGCTGCTCATGCACTTGGAAGGAAGGTTTGGAGAAATTACAAGTAACAGTGTTGATAGCTGGGTTGGCCAAAGCTGGCTGGTCAGGATCTGAAGGCAGTCAGTGGGTATGGATCTGCCACATGGATAGCATACTCTAATACACTGTGAGGAATTGCTTTCATCTCTTACTGTGTTTTCATCTCTTTTGGAAATTTCGTTCTCTTACTTCTCAGTTTTTAATTGTACCAGGAAATCTAAATGTGCACAGGTCCTATTTCTCCTTTAAAAATTAAATGCTTAAATTTACCAGTGCAAAATTTTAAATCCCAATCTGAAAACTTTTGGGAGTTTTTTTTTGTTCTCTTAAAAATGATTGCTACTTTTTGAGAAACATTTTTGTTCAGGGCTCTTGAACTTGAAACTTGTTTCTCTCTCCATTTTTTTTACTCCATTAGCAAAAAGCACATCAGGAGTATAAAAGAAACTTTTATTCAGCAGTTGCCATTGACTCAAACCAAACTCTTTTATTGGTTTGACCACAGGATTGAAGACATCTTAAAGGAGGGATGGAGATCTATTTTAGGATCTGGGGCACCTCAGTTGAAAGCAGTGCTTTGAGCAGATTTCTCATGGCTGAGAGCTGATATAATCCTCAAGCAGTACAGTTTAGAGGCCCACAAGAGGATTAAATAAGCATCTTTTTTGGTTTTGTTATTGAGTTCTCCAGTTCCACAAGGGAATTGGTGTTTTCCAAATATACATTTGTCTTGCGTGGGCAAAGTGTGTTAAAATTACTATGAAGTGTTTTGAAGATAAGGACTACATGTAAGGGCCACAGATAACAAACATTTAAATTAGCAAAATTATTGAGTGGTGCTTGATAATCTTAGTGATCTTAAAGAGTTTGAAAGAATTCCAAGTAATGACTCCTTTTGGGCTCCTCTTGAAGCAGGGGACCCTCCACGTAGGAGTCTGTTGCTATGATATTTGTTCCACAATGTTTGAATGTTTTCATGATACTCAGCTGGAGATTTATCTGTTTCCTTTATTTTATCTGTTAATTTTTAATTTTTTTAAAAACAGATAACAGGCCTGGGTGTGAAAGGGATCCCACAGAATTTCTATGCTGCTTGAACCTTGACACTAAACAGCAAAGAAGAAAAGCTTCCATCTCGTAGTAACTCTGACCAGGAGAAGTCAAATGAACTACAGAATTTATTTGTGTGAAGATTTCTAAGCCCACATTTGTGAGTGTGCTTGTTTGGAGTTGAAGATATTTCTACTTCTGTGGGCCTGTGGCTTGATGCAGTAGGTTAGAGAGGTAAAGTTAATCTGTGTTACACCTTGATAGCTTTTGTGACTTACTGTAAACCTCTTACTGCCCCAGCGTAGTTTCGCCGAACTTTCTCATGACCAGCTCTGGATTTTCAAGTCTGTGCAGCTCCCAAAGCAGAATCTGACTCCTCATGTTACAGTGATGTACCAGCAATGATATGGCAGATTATTTTAATAAACATTTTAAGAGTGGTGTCTTGAACTGGACTGTTCCTCTGCTGTGGGACTCCCCCAAGGTGTTGGTTTTGTTGGTTTGTTTTTATTTTTTTTTTTTTTTTTTGATGATCAGACCTATTTGTATCCAGGTTCCATTTTTACATCCTCATTAGCCTTTTTCCAGGCTGTCCTGTCTTTAGGACACCACTTGGGCTGCTGAAAATAAACTACGCAACTATATTTAAAAAAAAAATGCTTACAGGTGTTTTTTCTCGGCATTCAGATGTTACCATGAAAACCCTGACTGGCCACACACAGTGCACAAACAGGCTGTGAACCACCAGGACAACCTGGGATACCAGACAAGGATGCTCAGTGGAGTTGTCCTCTCAGGGGTGATATTTACACCCACACACAAACTTCCCTTTGCTTTACACGTCTTCTTAACATGTGCGCGGCCTCACCCTCTTCTTCCCCTTCCTTCTGGTGCTCTTCCTCTCCCCTTTCAAGTATTTTCCTCCTTTATCCCTGCAGACCCTCCCCTCCCTTCTCCTCCAGAACGCACAACATCAAGGTGTGTTTTTGGAGGCTGTTTAATAACGAGCCAGCACTACCCTGGACTCTCTGAACCACCGTGATCCTTTCAGGACTTCAGAATGCTTGAGCCCTGCAGATACACAGTGAAATCCAGCCTTTGCACTGAGTTTGCTATCTTTTTGCTGCCTGCAAAGATACATATATACACATAATACATTTGCAGATCTTTAATGCTGACACTTCATAAAGGAGAAGGAGATAATATGCATCCTTTACCAGGCCAGATGTTTCAGTGTCTTCCTCTCAGGTATTTGACCTTTTCACCCCTGCTATTCAAAACCCTCAGACACCATGAGCAGGGAGAAAGTACTTGATGCCTCATGAGGATAATCTCCCCCACCAACCCATGCATGGAGGAGCAGAGGAACTGTGGTTAGCCATACAGTTTCCAGAGGGCTGTGTGCAGACTGCCTCTAGAATTGTCTGTTTTCTCCAAACCCAGTATCCCTCTCCTAGCCAAGGGTCCCTCCCAGCAGTTTTGAAAGGACCAAGCTGGGTTGATTTCTTCTTTTGAAAATATCCTTATTGCCCAACTCTCCCATGTGATAGCCTTCTGGCCTGCTGACAAGTAGGAGAGCTGGTGCTGAGATCTGATCAGGCAGGGGGTAGGTTGAGTCACACATCCTAGGAAATGTCCTACCCATTTCAAAGGCGAATGTGACAGGGGAAGGTTAGGTGGTATATTTGGCCCCTCAGTTGGACTGGACCACAGTCTGGAAAGAAATCTGAGATTCAGAGGACTGGGAAGAGAGCTTTATTCCCTAAGGACTATTGAATATACTTGGCCACGAACAGGATTTTCCAAAGTGCATTATTTCAATGCAGCTACCTGCAGTCTACTCTAGAACTCACGTAGGTACTTTCAGACACTCATTGTAGATGGTTACTTTAGGTCATAAGCAAGCTCCTGTGCTACTTGACCAGATAATTTGTATAACAGGATAAAGGAGCTTGGCCTATCACTCCTACCTTTTGCCCTGGGAAGGAGGTGAGTCCACAGAGCTGCACAGAGACAACTTGATTGAGAAATAAAACATTCGGCTTATTGTGATGTTTGCTCAATAAACAGGCTGTTGTTTTTCCTCCTAAGTCATAATTCCAATTGTAATTAAACTGCTCGGGGTTCCTAAGAGCAAAGGTGCTAAATGCCCTTTGGCACCATGTCAATGCCAAACTGGTATAAGGAACATGGACAGTTATGCAAGATTTCCTGTTTACCCCATCTGGAGAGGAATGTGAAGGCAGGGTGTTTGGAGGCAAGTCAAATGTCCTAACCTTTAATTAAAAAAAATATATAGGAAGTGAGTGCAGATACTTTATTTAACAAAAAATACCCAGTTATTTCCAAAATTGCCTACCTACTAGGTCCTTTGCTCTGCCAGAAAAGCAAAGTAGGTAATTTTGAAACAATTTACACTTGAGAAATACTACCCCTGCAAAATTTTTTTCCTAGAGCTTTCCCAGGCACATAAGCCAGAGTTGCTGGTTTGTTATTCTCCAGTTACTCCTTGCTCCATTTCTAAAGAAAACATGGTGCATGCTGCTCTTAGACTCCAAGGTCTGAGTGCTTTGGGAACTCTGTCTTTGTAGCACAGCTTCTCAAACAAAAAAAGGCTTGAAGTTGAGTTTCTCTCTGTCACCCAAAGGACCACTACTTTGCTTCTCTTCAGATTTCAGAAAGTTGCTGTTTTGTGATTTTGCTTTCTGAAAAGAAAGTGGTAGCTGAAAACCATGTTGGGGCTATTCTCCAGCCTCAGTTCACCTTGCCTTGAGGCAAAGGCTGAAGGCACGAAGGAAGAGGGTACAGGACTGGGTTCATTCCTTTTGTGCACACAGGGGCCAGTATGGTATCCACAGTCCTTGCTGGGGATACTCTCTGAGGTGCCTACTGGGTGCCTGATTGGTGTGGGTCAGCCCTACAGGATGACAAGCATGACAGGGAGGATGCTCCTGCCCAGGGGTAACCTACAGAAAGCAAAGCAGCTAGTCAGCAATATGGCACAGACTGATGGGAGCTGGCTTCCCTTTCAAGGGATTGCTCTGTACATCCTGCCTTTTGTAAGTATTTATTATGTTTTAGCTGTATTTAACCTATACCATGCTGGATGATAGCAAATTAATTGTATTCTAAGTTAGCCATTCCATGTTTAAATGCTCACCTTGTGAAGCATATTAAAAAAAATGTGCTGGTGACTGACTGTGGGGTAAAATTCTCTACCTGGCTGCAGCAAAAGCTGATTCAAGCACCCCCTTAGTCACCAGGCATTGGTTAACTTTGTTTTTGAAATGCTGCAAACTGGTGGAATAGGAATAAGTACAGCATTTGGAATTAACAGCTTTTGATTTATACAGGTTGTGATAGCCTGCTTTGGATGCAGCCCAGGACACAACTGGCTCTCTGGGCTCTGAGAACACAGTGCCGGCTCATGTCCAGCCTCTCATCCACCAGCATCCCCAAACCCTTCTTGGCCTGGCTGCTCTTGGTTACTGCACTGTGACTGATCCAGGGTCTTGCAGATAATCTGTGTCAGGAACAGGAAACCAAATCCATTTCCTTCATGTCAGTTCAGTGATTTACCCACTACAGAATCACTGAAAAATAAATTAAATTACACTGTAATCTGAAGTCTGGGGAAGCTTTCCAATGACTCTCCAGGGCTTTAAGGAGAGGAGTTACTTCATTTTTGGCATTACATCTGTACAGTTGTGTTCAGGCCAAGCATTTATTTTCCACTACAGAAACTGCCTCTAGGTTCAGTGTTTTTTTGTCAGGTCTTCCTTTGCTGGTGTACACTAGCCTGACTAATTAATTGTCTTTCTTTTTTGTATTATAACGTTAACAAAAAACTTTGGGAACTTATTAGGAAAAATTTATGGTGCTGTCTTTCTTACATGGAGATGAGCGAAGAAATGAGAAGCTTTGCAAGCCCTCAGATAAAGAATATGTAAATAAGAATATGTAAAATCTTTATTAGGGACTTCAGTTTTATTCTTTGACATTGGAAAGATATTTATTTCACCTTCCTTTTTTGCTTTCCTACCAATATCTATAGTGACAAGAAAGCTTAGAAATAAAATAATGAAAAATTATTTTGTGCTGCAATGGTACTAGCTTGCTGTTTTTATTTTCTCTTAAAAACCTTTCCCTAATTCTGCTTTCTTAAAGGGAAGATAGTGGGATACCTATATAGCTCCAGCATCTGCATCTTCATCCTGGGTGTCTGGTGATTCCCCCAGTAACTCTCTATATACAAATAAATCTAAAAAAAAAAACCAAAACAAAACATATTTTTTATAGTAAACAAATATGCTCCCTTCCTAGATATAGGAGAAATGTTAGATGCTTTTGAAGATCTCCAGTGGGAAATCTACTCCAACTAAAACTTTTAAATTTGTAATGTCAATAACTAAGTGCTTACTTTTGGTAAATTGGAGTTTTTCTGGACATCTTCAAAACATCTTCTTCCTTTTACTGCTGCCTCATTTACTTGAGGAAAACTGGTCCAACAGGTAGATATTTAACCATTAGACACAGCCAAATCCCCAAATCCCAAATAAAACAAAGGCAGAATTCTTTGCATGTGGGACAGCTCCTTTATTTTTACATGTCTGTGTGGTATGACAAACGACACTTATCACATACTTTTGACCATCTCTACTAAAATCACCTTGGCATGTCAAAGATCTCTTATAATTGTTTCTGTTTATGCAAAATTTCATTTTTCTTGACCAGATTAGGTCAATGATTCAAATAGTAGAAGATTAAAGTAATGCTGGAGGGTATAAGTTCAAACCTTTCTTATATGCCTTAGAGACAGAACTCTGAAATCAGCATACAATAGTCAGGAAGGACTGAAGAAAGTATTTATTGGTATAACTTTTAATACTAGCCAGACAACAAGATTTTCCAGAGATGCATTGCCTGAGGGTAAGCATCCCTAGACAGTGCTAAAATATTCCTTCATTCTGTACTGCAATACACACCTGTGTATTGAATTTTTGTGTTTATCTGTGATATTAAAACCTGTTTGGGGAACATGAAGACTTTAGTGGATATTTTATGTCTTTTTTAAAAGAAAGGAATACTAACTTCCACCCCTGCTAAATTTTGCATCTGTTGACCCACCTCAATCCAAACTGGAAGACAAGGAGGAGTTCCAAAGACCACCCTTGTAATGAATACTGATGGCTGGGTGGAAAGGAGGCCCAGGCTAATGGCCAATTAAAGAGAAAGTGAAGGATCTGGCTGGTGCCTGAGCTGATGTGTTTGTCCAGGATAGCAGCAGCAAGGCTGCTTCTTGCTTCATTGGGGTGCACTAGAGGTGTGGAGGAGTCTTGGGGCTATTATGATGGGGGAGAAGGTAGGGGCAGGACTGTCCATTTCTAACAGACCTGGTCTTTGCTTATAGAACAACTATGCTTTTTAAGCTCTTTACTTGTAAAATCTGTGTGGTTCTGAGTGTAGGAACAGAAGGACAAATTTCCTCTTTATATAGGAAAGAATTTTGATGTAATACCTATGCAAGGGACAAGCTACCACAAGCTCCAATACTCTGCCTGTACACTCCTATGCTTCCTTTCCTGTGTTTAACTGTTTTATCTATCAGCTATTACTAAGTATACTTACTCCTGTTCAGCTTCTTTTGGCTTTCTAAGACAATTCTGCTTGCTGCCTCTCTGGCTAGATAGTCACATATTGAATCATAGAAAACCAGAATGGTTTGGGTTGGAAGAGAACTTTAAGACCACCTAGTTCCAACTTTCCTGCTATGGGCAGGGACACCTTCAACTAGACCAGGCTGCTCAGAGCCCCATCCACTGGCCTTGAGCACTTCCAGGGATGAGATATCCACAGCTCCTCTGGGCAAGCTGTTCCAAAGCCTCACCACCCTAACAGTGAAGAATTTCTTCCTAATATCCAATCTAAACCCACTCTCTTCCAGTTTAAATCTGTTTTAAAGCTCTTCTACTGTCTTCTCTTGGCACTAAAGATTTTCTTGTCTTTAAGCCATAAAAGAAAAAAAATTGGAAGGTTATTGAGGTGCTTAGGACTGGCAATGGAGATGGGCAACTTATCAGTGCAGCACCTGAAGGAATTTAATCTCAGGAACTAGGGTGGGACTCTGGGAGGTTTACTAAAAGAGCAAGAAGCCCAGTATGCTACAGGTCTTCCAAAACATTAACAAGACCACCTTTCAGCACATTCAGAGCCCTTCAACAATGGCTCAGAATTAAGCCATGCTCTGTGCTCTCAAGCAAAATTTGTTCCAAAAGAGATTAAAATGTCTATCCAGTACTATTCTGTGTGACAAAGAAGAGGCCTCATAAACCATGATGAAGGACTTCTTAACTGTGTGATGTAAAGACACCAGCTTCACAAGCATTGCTTCCCCTGACAATAGGACATGGGGCTGCTCCACGAGGACAGGAAAGCCACCCTCACCTCAGTAACACATAACTGGCTATTCTAAGTCCCACTGCATTCTTATAGTGCAGTCCTCTCACACATGCAGCAAAGATAGTCTCTGTAGACCTGTCACTTCCCAGTAGTCACTCTGATAAATGCAATAATCCTGCACTGTGACCATCAGAGAATCAGAAATCGACAGCAGAGACACCAAGTGTCCTTGACCCAGCAGGTAAAAATGTACAAACAGTCTTTGCCACACAATACAGCAGGCGACTGAAGAGTAACGAGCACTTAAGATACCAGCACAATCAAAGGAAGGAGATTCTCACTGATGGAAGACAACTTCAGCTAACTTAGTTAAGTCTAAGCTAACTCTTAAGTTCTCATGAATTCCTGATGGCACTTGCAAGGACAGGCTGCTCTGTGTTCCATACAGAAGGAGCCATTTTAGTTTGAAGTGTGCTATTCCTTCAGAACTAAGCCCATCTTCATATCCCTAAGACAAGTGCAGATACCTGTTACTCACTGTTGAGCTGGTCTAAGTAGTTTCTGGAAAACACCAGCTCATCTCTAACATCCTTCCCATTGTTCTGTTTCCTGCAGGAAGTGTTTACCCTAAAGAGTAAGCTGGTGAGGCCTCCATGACTTATGGTGCAGGTGGCTAAGTTTTATGGCCTTAAAGGTATCTAGAACTTAAAAATAATCTTCAGTTAATCTGTCTAAAACTTAGAAGGTCAAAATGATGGATTTATCAGTCTTGAAAACCTTATTATGACATAGGGGTGATTTTTGTTTTCAAATCTCTTCATTCTGGATCTTTACAGACACAGACAGAAATCAAGATGTGGATTACATCAAATATTCAGCATGCCTAAACACTCTGTGGTAGAATGAAGGCTGAAATGCTAAGATATGATCCCAAGCCCCCTGTATGATCTGATAGAGAATAAGGTTTCTTCTGGGCTCTGCTATAAAATCCATTAGTTATACATTAATGGTAGGGAAAGGAAGATTCTTCTTAGCTGTGTTCTGTTTGAAGAACACCTAGGATCTTGAACTCTGCCTAGGATCTAACTGCCACTTGCAAGCTTTGCATTTTATCATTTGCATTATGTTTGACTAATAATTATTTGGCTTGAAATGACAAATTCCACATCTGCCTCTGCTGTGGACATTTGGCCTGTGTGCTGGTACAGGACAAATATAATATTACAACATTACTATTTTATTCATAGGCTGTATTTTTATGAGCTATAAAAAACCCCATGCTTGTTTAAATAAAATGGAGTTTGCACTTTAGTGTTACAGAGTTACCTTATTTCTACGTTGTGTTTGTGTGTGTGTATAGATACACATATAATGTTCTTTCTGCTCATAGCACTCAAACTAGCATAATTACCTAGATTTGGTACATTTGGGGAAATTGATATAAAGAAATGTCATGTTTTTAGGGGAATGTTCAGCTGTGTTGAAAAAGGCATGCTTTTACTGTAAGAAGTCTCCCCAGTATTCTCCCTTTCATGTGATTCAGTGATGTTCTCATGACTAAACAGGACACACATGAGCAGCCAGCAGCCTGGAATACTCCTAGATCCACTGATTTCCAGTTCTCAAACCCTTCAATGCAGTAGACAAACCCCAGATTGACTGTAGACAAGCACATGGACTATCTAGGCATATTCACTCTGATGCCATATCAGTAGCACATGAAATTACCTTACTTGCAAGATCTCACATGCTCTGGGTTGTGCTGCTGCTGACTGAATCTATCCTGAAACTGACCTTTGATTTCCTATCAAATAAAACATGTGCTAGCCATAAATTTTGCAAAATTTGGTTTTTGAATGCAAGACAGAGCTTTAAATTGCATCTTATTCCCAAGGTTTGTAGCATAAACAGAAAAGAACTGCAGGGGAAAAGATGGTTATATGTTGCACAGGGTTACTGGGGATAATGAAGAGTATCTGCTGGGAAAGAAATACAGCAGATTGCTTGGAAAATTTTGGCTTGCATCTGGAAAAATGTTTCTGATTCAAGAAGTAAAGTAAGCAAGTGAAGGAGAAATTCTTTTATATTCATTGACAATTGTGAGGAATGGATGAGAATTTGAGGCTAGAAGGTCCATTGAAGAGTGGCCATTAGAAAAATGATTCATGATTATTCCAGTACAAGATGAAGGAATAGCAGCTGAGTGATACAAGGTAGACTTCAATAAAAGCTGTTGAAGGTTTAGTGCTTTGCAAAAAATACACACAATAACACAATATCCATCCACAGGCATGCAGTACCCCACTGTGAAAAAAGAGAGAAAGTACAGTAAGAGATCAGCTTGATTAAAGCATGAACTGTGCATGAACTTTAAACACAAGAAAGGATCAAGCTGGAAGCAGAAACTAGGTCAGGCTGCTGAGGATGAGTGATAAATATAACATGAAGATAGAGGAACAAACTTTTAAAAAATCAAAGCTCAAAACAAGATGCATGTGCCAAGAGGTAGAAATCATTTTAGAAGTGCAGTTGTAACAGAGGGAAGGTGAAGGAAAGGATGAATTAGTCAGCTGTTCAGAAGAGAGGAGAAGATATTGCTAGATGATACCCAGATGGTAAAATTTTGTAATAACAAATTTTTTGCCTCTGCCTCTAGAAGAATGATCAATTTCAATTGAATGATATTATAGTTCATATCAGCAATAAAAGTAAAAATGTTGACTTTGAATGGGAAAAGAAAAATTTAGAGATTTTCAAGTCATCAAGGGATTATGAGTTTCCCTCATGAAGAAATTAAAGAACTTCACAAGGAAATATTGGATAAAAACATTTTACCTGAGAACGTGTTATAAGCAGGTTATGTCTTGAAAGGTTCATGAAGACAAAGATAGTGCTTGTTTTTAAATAAGGAGAAAGGAAGATTAGGGCATGACTCAGCCACTAGCTTAATTTCCACTTTCAGAAAACGTTTAAAAAACCCGACAAAACAAATTATTTGTTAGTACTGAAAGACAACAAGGATGTGAGCAGCAGTGAATAAGAAATTTTCAAATCCATGTAATCTCTTCCTACAGCAGAACAGGATTTGAAAACGGTGCAATGCCATGTCATGTCAGCAAGGCAGCTCCCTCTTTGTTCTGCCCAGGATGTTCACCCCTAGCAAGTACCATTTGAAAGACCTGTAGATTAAATTTATCTAAGATTGTAGCTTGTTTGAGCTGCTTAAAGTACCATTTTATTGAGTTTGTTTGTGCTGTGTGTTGCAGTATTGACAACCTGAAAGTCAAAGAAACAGTTGGTGTTGATGTTGTGTTCTCCTCCTGCACCAAAACAAGACTCATGCAAGATGTAAATGCAAGCAGTGGGTGGTTTTTGGGCTACCTCCTGAATGCTTTGTCAGATTCTGCACAACAGGGAACAGGCAGACTAATTTTGGCTTTAAAAAGGAGTGCTATGGACACACTTGACTGCTATATTGGCTTGGGGAAGGTTGTACATGTGCTGGCCTTGAACAATTTGGCATCTGGAATTGTGTCTTCCAGTCTGGGATCTCTTAATACTTTGCAGACACTACTCCTGGGGTGACTGCCCACAGCAGTGTGCTCTTGTTGCCTCTGCCAGTCTTCAGCTGGGACAGAGCTCTTTTCACTGGAAGACACAACTCCAAATCTCAGTAATCTTCTATAAAAGGTTATTGCTTTGAAACCAACAAATCCTTCACTGTGTGGTCAGGAGAAACAGGTGGCTTTAGGGTGTAACTCAGCAGACTGATTTTAGAAGCTGATGATTTGCAGACTTTTAATTAATTACTCCCTTTGATTGCAAAAGGAGTCTTCGCTGAGTAGTGAATCAATAGACATCTCTCCTGCAGGTATCTGTGAAGCTGATTGAGCTGAATCCCACTTCAGTGTTCTGGTGACCTGGACCTGTCCCCAGATGTAGGTAGCATTTGCCAAAAGGTTAAAATGTCACCTGGGAGATCACTGAGTGATGTGATTGTGCCTTTGGGCAGTGAGGCTGTGTAGTGGCAGTGGTCACTTCTACCTTCCCAGTGCTTTGAGGGCTTCTCCAAGCTCTGTTCTCAGGAGGAAATTTATGCAGTTTGGCACAGGAGTTACCTCTCTTAAGGGATGCTGGAGCTTGACATTGCTCAATTTGTTTCCCCTCATTTGCTAAGAACTTCCTTTTATATGATTAATAACCCTCTCTGCAGCTTGTGATGCTCATTACACTGCTGGCATGAGAGCGGGGTGTAAAGGATACCAAGGACATTTGATAGGAGAATCATGAAATGAATCATGAAAAGGACCTTAAAGATCATCTAGTTCCACCCCCCTGCCATGGGGAGGGACACTTCCCAGTAGACCAGGTTACTCCAAGTCCCATCCAGCCTGGCCTTGAACACTGCAAGGGATGGGGCAGCCACAACTTATCAGAACTGTAGAATGTTAATGGTTGGAAGGGACCACAAAAATCATCTAATCTGACCCCCACCTGCTGGGGGCAGGGACACCTTCCACTAGATCAGGTTGCCCAATGTTTTATCCAACCTGGACTTGAGCACTGACAATGTTGCAGCATTCACAGCCTCCCTGGGAATCCTGTTCCTGTGTCTCATCACCCTCATGGTAAAAAATTTCTTCTTAATATCTAACCTAAATTTGCCCTCTTTCAATCTGTACCCTTTAGTCCTTGTCCTATCGCCACTTCCCTGAGTGTACCCTGTTAGAGAAAACTTTGTACAGACACACAAGGGCCATCTTTCTGGAAGAGCTGGAGAGACATCAGCATTATCATCTCGACACTCTTGGGTAACTGATGCACACACCAGATTGTTTAAGAACTCTTCAGCAGATTTGAAGAGCCCCAGCAGAGCCCCATCTGCTGCCTCCTACTCCACTAACACCTGGTGGGTTTTGGTGACATGGGGACTGCAGTAATTTGAATTAGTGGGAGTAACTGCTGAGAGAGGGGAAGGCAAAAGTTAGTGCCCAGGAAAGCTGATAGCAAGCCCTTCAGACTCCATCTTTCCTCTTCTGGCTGCTGCTGCTGTTGCTGTTGCTGCATTCTCCCTCTCTCTGCCAATGCCAATGAGGTCTGTTTGCAGCCACTTTCACAAGAGTGAGTGGGAGTAACATGAGTCAGCTCCTTACCACTTCTTCAGTGTAGGTGATCTCTGCTTGGCATGCAGGCATCAAAGCTGGCAGGGCGGTTTTAGGGTGGCTATCCTAGGAATTGGCTCTTGGTTTTCCATAAGAAGTAGGTCACTGAGAATGAGTTGCTATTTTCTACAATCTATCACTTCAAGATGGCAAACTTCCTGTTTAATAATTGGCTTTATCCATTTCAACCACTCATTTCCATGTACAGTTGATTGTTGATGCAAAGACAGTGTCTAAAGGTGAACTGTAGTTCATAAGGTACATCTCCTGTCATGTTAGTGACTTTTCCTATAATTAAAGGTGAACTGTAGTTCATAAGGTACATCTCCTGTCATGTTAGTGACTTTTCCTATAGTTAAAACCACAAAGATTAATTTTATAAACTTCTCATATATTTTCAGCATCTGCTTTAAATGTTTGTGTAGTTGAGGGGTGAGGGAGAAATTGATGTCAAAAAGTGCTAGAATCACAAAAGTTCTTTTTTATGAAAGTAGGGAGTTCTGTTCTTCATTCTTCCTCTATTATAATTTTCAGGATGAGCTAGTGACTAGGATGATTCCTCTTCAAACATATTACTTATAAATATTTTTTAAATCACTTCCCCCTTAAAAATGCCCCATGATCTCTAAGTTGAATTTTTTTTACCAGATAAGATAGAAGAGATTGAGTATGGTGATGCACTGACCTCTGCTGGCATCATCCTTTCTTACTGAAACTCCTTTTAAATGCTGGATTTGATACTCCAGAAAATAGATGATACATCTGAAACAAGACCTGAGGCAGAATCAGTTCATGATGAAGCCATATTCAGTAAATACAGCAAATCTAACACTGTGACTCTTCAACCAATCCACAGTTCCTGGGCATAATGACACACAATGTGGATTTCCTAAAGAAACCCTCAATGATATATTTTAAATATGCCGTAAGAGCTGGATAATTTCTTTTGTATCAGCAGGCTCTGAGTTGGACCAGGTGTTGTCCTTCTGTGGCAACATAATGCTGGGACATAAAGAAAAAGTGTGTGCAACACCTGTCAGATGCCCTGGCTAGTGGTGGGCAGTGTGTCCCTGCCTGACTCCAGCCTGTTTTGTACTGCCACATCACCCTGATCCAATACTGAACCATCAGGCACATCTGCCCATGCACTGTTGGTCTTTGTCAGGGAACTTCTGTGCAACACCTCGAAGCGACTGCCACCAGTTAGCTCCCATTAGAGCTGTTTCTCTCCTGGAGGTGGAGTTCTAGCTGCCAGGAACATTAAAGGAAGCTGGTGGAGAAGAAATGGAGTCTCTCTGATTTTAGTTTGGGATGGAATGACTTACTCTCTAGAAATTGCTCTCTACCATAGTCTCTGCTCTGTGGCTCTGATCATCCTCTGATGGGAATGACTTCCAGGTGCAAGCCAGGTTTGTTTCAGGTGAACTCCAGCTGATACAAAGAGCTGATAGGTAAAGCAATCAAAATGCTGCTAAGGAGCATAATTCCCTCAGGAAAATGAAGAGTGTGTGCAGGGAGGAATGACAGTGGGAGGTGATAATCTGAGCTATGGCTGTCCTAGTATGAGGAGTTTTCCTTTGCTGTTTGCCCATACAAGGACTAAATACCTCAGAATTTACTGCCTAGGAGATACCTGTATTCCTTTCCATTCCCCTGAGGGCACCTGCACACACAACTTGTGTGTATTTAAGAAATTCCCCAGAGACTTCTAGGCTTACTGAATAACTGTGAGAAAATCCATAAATCTGTGTTTTGTTTGTACTCCTGTCAGTCTGCACATGTTTCAAAGTGAAGCTCTGCCTGTTGCCTGTGGGCTAACCTTTGGAGGTAAGTTTTAAAGTAGAGTGGAGAAAGAAACAGGTTCCTCAGCCCTTGTTTCTTACGTAGTGAGCAAAATGGTTGGCTTTTGTTTTGGAAGGAGACCTGCCTAATCAAGATGAGAGGGACAGGAATATGAAGGGACATGCCTGCTCAGGCACTGCTCAAAGTGGAGGCTGAGCCTCAGCTGCTCGGTCAGAATATGAGTCATGCTTTTATTTGTGTTTTTCTGAGCCTGAATTGAGAAAGCTTGTATAAGAAATTTTACAGCCCTTGACATCACTCTGCACTTTTGCAAGACAATAGCCTGACATTTTGCCCCAGGTGTTGGATTAAATAGTAACTGGAGATTGTGCAAATACTTCTCTTAGCCATGATTATCTTGCGCAAGCTGGGGACTTCTGCGGCTCGGGTGGTTCCTCTAACCTGTGACATTAACATAGCAGCTCTGTATGTCTGTCTGTCTGCATCACTGCTGGTTGGCTCTTCTTTGAAAACACTGGTAGAAAGCCCACACAGCAGGAACTGAGGGAAGAACCACGTCCTGACCACCAATGCTTGCTATCAGGGTGAGTCTGGGTAGTATACCAAGCCCAAACTGGGCAAAGATAAGCTGCAAGTACACCATTTTTTTTGTACACAAGCATTTTGACACAAGCATATCACTGGTTTTGGTTCTCTAGGGTGTCATACTCTGGTAAGCAAGGCAATGAAAAGGAACACAGACCTCTGCATAAATGTGCTTGCCCAGTTGTATTCTATACTTCCTTTAAATTACCCTCCCCTAAACTCTGTCTGTGAGAGCAAAGGGAGTTGAGACTGTAAGAGCAAAGGAACTTGCATTTCTCAACCTCATGCTAATAGCTGCAAGCCTGAAATCATTTGGCAATTTTTTTGCTTACACTGGTTTTAAAAATTAGAAGCTGAGGGTTGTTGGGTGAAGAGTGAGTTTCACATATTTTGATACCTTATGGATATGTTCTCAGAAAAAAATTTATCCTTTTAGGACCATTGTTTTCCCCTTCACCCAGCCTTGTAATGATTTATTAGCTTTAATGAAATAATCTCACCATCTTTTTTCAAGCTGTGATAGTAGGAATGTGGCAGGAGGTAAAAACCAATTAAAAAACTTTGGCAGCAGTATGTCTCTGAGTCAGTCTGAAGCAGCTTAGGTGATGGGTGTGCTAGATGTGTTCCTTTCTCCCCATGGACTTCAGAGGGTTAGCTTGTATCCAGAAGCAGCTGGGAAGAAAGAGAAGATAAGGCTGTGTGGCTGCATACACCCTACCTGCTAAATAGAAACCCCATTTAAAAATCATGTTAGTCTGGCAAACTGCATGTCCCATGAAGATAGGACTGTTTGACTCTGTGTTAACCTCCTTCTAATTCTGTTTTCCCTGTCACATCTCCTGGTCTGGAATGTGGCTGCAGCCTCACAGCACTGCTGAGGCTGCAAGAGCCTTGCAGGGCCAGGCAGCTCTGGGATGGGATGGGCTTGGTTCACTTGGTGCTGCAACACAACTACATGAGGAGATGCAGCAGAATTTTAGATGTAAAGGCCTATAGATGTCCAAAGGTGAATCACCAGGACCCTCTTAGACAGGGTACCAGCAGCAAGTACACCCTGTGGTGTACAGCTCTCTGCAAAGGTATCAGCCCCCTCTAGCCATGGCAGTAGGGAGAAAGTGGAAAAAATCCCTTTTCTTGAACCTTCTGCCCTCTTTGTCTGCGGATGTGGCACTTGGGGACATGGTTTAGAAGTGAACATGGTGTTACTGGGCTAAAGGCTGGACTCAATGATCTTAGAGGTCACTTCCCCAACCTTAATGACTTTAGGATTCTATGTGACCTCCACAAGAGACAATGTCTACTCTTTTGCATTTGGCCTAAAACCCAAGGGTTTGTTAGACAGGCTACCAAAACATTGAAGAGAGTCTGTTTTCAAGAACCTCATGATATGCCTGATAAGATTTTGCTTCAATTCAGCTTGTGGTTTAAAAAGTGCTGTGAGTAAGAAACTAGGAAGAAAGACTGTATCAGATTAGTCAACTGCATAAATCTCATTTCCCTAAAAAGTCCCTTCCCCTTAGAAAAATGAAAACAAAAAAGAAATAACCCTCCCTAGCTGCCAAGTTCTATTTCCTATAAACCATCAACTGTTTGAATTTGTGTTAACCTCCTTTCCCCACTAGTTGAGCCCTGACCTTCCTTTCAATATGGTGCAGAGACTGAAAATATGGGTCAAAACCCATAGGCCGATACAAAGTTTTGTCTACATCAGAGGACCTGAGGACAATTTCAGGATCAGAAATGGTTCAAATATATTTAGAGCAATGTCTGAATCTTTAGCTGATGGTTCTTATCACGCCCATGAACTGAGTAAAATTCTTTCATCTTTCTAGCTCATATAAAGAAGTCAATAAGTGCAACAATGAACAGTGGGCGTGACATCATGTTCTTCACTTGTAACCAGGGAACAGGAAAAACTTGCATTTCAACCTGCCACAAATGTCCTTTCTTCCTGTAGCTTCTAACACATGTGCTGTAAAAATGTTCTTATATGCTCCTGTAAGGGAGATTTATTATTCAGCTTTATTAATATAAATTGATTACTTGCCCTTGCCATGATAATTTCAGGTAAAGTAGATATGGAGGTATATAACTGAAAGAAAAAATTCCAGCTTTGTTTTTACAGATAAACCTGTCAATCAGGAGCATCCTAATCCATGGAAAAGCCAATTGTCAAAACAGTCTTCACATTTAAGTCTTGTGTAGGATTTGTTTTGTTTATAAGAGGCAGTGGATTTTTTTTCCTGGTAAGGCGTGGAGTGCTTAGAAGAGTCTTACTGCATCTGGAGCCCAACAGAAAGAAAACTGCTGTTGAAAATGAAACATGAAAACAACTACAGTCAGGTAGGGTTTGGTCACTGCTAGTGCAGCTTCTCTGTGTCTTGCTTGGGATGTTCATGCAGACAGCTGCTGAGCTTCCACTGCATTGGAGTGGCTTTTTACCACTGCTTTTAGTAGAAGGTGGTTTGTTAACATTTTAGGGCTTGGCAAATCTGCTTTTATGGCCAGTCTGCATGTTGTACACAGTGATAGCAACATCCCCTAACTAGAAATGCTATGTAGCAACTTGAAGAGTACTTATTATACTATTATAAAGTTTGAAGATGGGCATATTCAGTGTATTTCTGAATACCAATTAATTAGCTCAAGCTAAAATAAACCATAACACAAACTGTTGGTGGGAAGTGTTAACTGGAATATCTGTACGAATCCTTCCAGCAAAACTGCTCTCCTGGGTGTGCAAAACTGGGACTACCCTGGTAGCTGCAGCCCTTGTGCAATTTTTCAGCTCCACAGTCCTGGCACAGGAATCAGTGGAAAAAATCTACCAATGGACAGTGGGATTTAGGAAATGTGGATAGAAAAAAAAAGTCCCAGCAATATGTATCAAGTAGTTAATAAATGACCATGCTATTAATTACTGCCCTGTGGTAGTGTGGGAGGTCAATATGGTGCTTTATTACCCTGCAATAAAATAAGTACATGTAATAAGAGATGAAGTACTTAGGTTATCTGTCCCCTTGGGAAACTTGTGTAATTTTTCTGTTGTAGGCTTTAGCCTCTAATATTAGCTATGTTTGACCCAGACTGACATCCTGAGCTCAGCTTCTACCAGCTCTGCACCTAAATCCTCTGCCATGGATGACTTGTGCTGTTTGCAGTGTGAAGTTCTGTTGGAAGATCAACTTTTATTGCAGGTCACCACAGATCATGCCTGCACAGCCCAGGACATCCATCCTCGCCTGCTTTTGCTATTGTGCCCCAGCAGATGTGAAAATCAGGCAGAGACCAAAAAGAAGCACCAAGTCTGTAAAACTGCAACAGATACAGCTCTGCAGGGCACAGAACAGGACTGGCTGTGCAGTGGGGATCCAGTTTACCTGATCTGTATCAGCTTGTGAGTCGTCTTGGTTGCTTTTGGCCTTTAAAAGGTCTTGCTCCATGGCAGGTTAGGGTTGACAGTACAAATCAGCACTGCATAGGGGAAAAAGAATTTGCTAGCTTTAGAAGAATATTCAGTTATTTCCCAACAATCCATTATGAACCCAAGGTCACCAAGACTTAACCAACATGAGAACCACATGAGTTAAAGTCTGGATGCCTAAAGACCCAGACACTGTTACCTCCAACCTTTGCCCAGTACTGGAAATTTGTCCCCAGGGACACAGACACCTAATTTTTACAGCTGAACACAGGAAGAAAGTGGCATGCTACTTATGGTGCTGAAGGACACTCCCTCAGCTTCATCAAAGTGATGAATTCAAGCTCAAAAAGAGTCCTTCCTCCTCCTCCTCCCCCTATTGTGTGCCACCAAGCTAGAAACTGCACACAGGAAAGACATGGACAGGGCACAGTGTCCTGATGGTCCTGCTTTTCCCAGGGCAATTCATCCAGGCTTCAGCCTCATCCTGCCCAGGCAGCTGCTTCTCATGCTGACCTGAGAGCTGCCTCTCTGGATGAAAGGTGTAGGTCCATAGTCACTTCAGCTTCTCCAGGGATTGGGACACCAGAGTAGAGAGCTTTGTTTCTGACCTGTTCCAGTTAGGAGAAAAAGACAGATTCAAGCTGGACATGGAGTTCCCACAATTTTGAAGGGTTAGATAACAAACTAACGGCAAAGGGAGGAATGAGGAGGTTTCCCTTCTCCCTGTACCTTGAAATCCTTTCCAGTGGACATGAATGCATTTATTTTTTTGTGTCTCCCCAGTTTCTCTCTTAGGTTCTAGCAACAAAGCCCAGTTCTCTTCTTACTCATGTTTGCTCAGATGCTGGGTCTGTGGAGAGACTTTTGTTTATCTCCCCCTTAAGTTTCTCTTCCTAGTAGGACATTATAAGCAGTTTTCCTATGCATGTTGGAAGGGCTTTTCTTATCTTGTTTTAAACACTGTTAGTGCCAGACATGAAGTAAGCTGGCTGTACCAAAAGTATTTCAGGGCATTTTAATTCTTCTTGTCAATAATGGTGTAGTTAAATTGAAATTAAAATCTCACTTGCTTCTATTTGAGAGGAAGATTGTTTTGCCTGGACCTTGATCCATGCCCACTGAAGCCTCTCTTATACTGGAATGGATGAAAATGAAAGGATTTGAGGATTTTTTTCCCCATGTTTTTATTTTTTAAAAATTTCAATTAAAAGTTTTGCTAATAAAACTCAACTCTGTTTTTTCTTCTCAGCAACACTGTACCCGATGTCTAACCGCCCCAGCAGCATTTTTACCAGCCACCAAATTTTACCACTGACTTTGCCTGCTGCAAATGAAGCCAGGGCTCTTTCTTCATGGTGGAAGTGGCACGCTGCAATGTGTTTGGGCAACCTGAATCCCACCTCAATGCTTCTGCCCAAGGTTTCCTGCTGGCTGGTGCCAGCTTGTTAGAGGCACCTCACTGACAGGCAGCCCCCCTTGCACAGGGGCAAAGGAGGGCTCCAGACTGCCTCCCATCCTCATCACATCCTGCTCACAGCATTGCAAGCCAGAGCAGCCACTGTGGTCTCATAACTCTAGAAGCAATCACAGGGAAGCAGTTTCTGGGCTGAATTTTTCTTCCCAGGCCTTTTAATTACCCAGAGTGACCTCCCTGCTGTGCTGCAAGCTGCCTCCTCAATGATTCCCCTGCTCTTAGGAGACGTTGTGGTTGCTGTCCCTAGATACAGAACTTCCTCCCAGAAATATGAAGCTGCCTGTTTGTTCCAAAGCCAGAATTAGGTGAAGGTTGAGAGGACTTTATCAGTAAGTCAGGACAGGGGCAAATACACACATTGCCCAGCGTGTTGCAAACATCCTCAGAACAAACACCCAAAATCCAGGGAATTCAGTTAAGGTTGTTTTAATGCTTAGTGGTACTTCTGTACATTACAGCATTGAGTAAAGATGATCCATATCTGAAAATAAAAAACTGGGTTGGAAGACAAATGTCTCATGCAACATCTCAAATACTGTACATTTTCAAAAAATGTCATAAACCTCTAATTCATCTGAACAAATCACCTGATTTCTCTCAGACTGAGAACATCATATTTTGGTATGCCAAAGTGCTTAAATATATAAAGTCCAGTTTAAGGCTCTATTACTGCTGCCACTGTGACTAACAAACCAGAAATTTCACTCTGATCCACAGCTATAAATCAGACCTGCACTCCAATCAGTCCCCACACTGTTGTATCTGCCTGTTTTGACTCACTCAGATGCTATCAGCTTCAAATCTCTTCAGTACTGAATGCTTCAAACCTGATAAGCTCCTTCTGGGTAAGTTCTTTGTCTTTTGAACTCTGTTCTGTCTTTTTAATGCAGACATTTATTTTGTGAGGAGGGTAAATCTTGGGCTTTTTTATGTCCCTGCTTCCTTGTCCTGAAATTTGCTTATCATTATTTCTGCTAAAGTTATCATTGCCTTGACTGCTCCTCAGAAGACATGCTTATTCAGGGCTTTAATAATTTGCTGATTAACTTCCTGTCATTCCTTGGTTTATGGAATTCCTAAATCCCTCCTGAGAGACTGTGATCTCAGAACTAAACAAAGAGCAACTCTCTTGACATCTCTAGTAATTCTAGTGCAAACAAAGAAGAACTGAGACATAAACTCAGACTTGAAAGGATGGGATTAGAAGACTTTGGACAGGGCTTGAAATTTCCTGATAGAGTATTTCTGTTGAGGTGAGACCTGCAAGATCATTTCCACATCACTCAGCAGACACTTCACATTACTAGGGTGTAAAGTCCTATGTTAAGGCCCTCAGAATAAAATGTGTGATTTCAGTTTCATGGTTCTTTTTGAGTTTTCTGTTACTCATATCAAATCCACACCGAAGTAGCTTTTATTTTTTTCTTTCTACAGACATGTTTTGTCTATTAGTCCAAGCAACTTTACATAGGTTTGCTTCACAAGACTGGAACCATGTCTGGTTGTACTGTATTCATCAAGGTAGTACCCAGAGACTGCCTGACTGTTGTTTTGTCACACCTTCATAGTCTTAACTTTCTAAGCAAATTAAGGTTGACTTTGATTTTTCCTCCTAGCCTTTTCTGATTGAAATACTTTCTTATTTATTTCATTCCACGGAGGGCACAATAACACTTCTCTGTAATTGTTCTCAGCTCCTTTCTGTCATGGTGGTGCAAAACCACACAGCCATCAAACAGTGTCTTTTCTTCCCTACCTTCTTCTTTGCTTTACTCCCTTCCTTTTGGTGTCTCATCCTTTTTGTGCCTAGTGCTACAGCTTGGTGCACATCTATTCTGCATCTACCTCTGGCTAGTTTTGTGATACCCTGTAAGAGCTGATACATAAGCAGCAGCCTGAACTGGTACATATAACTGACATGTAAGCATTGCCCTGAAGCCCAGGCAGCCCTCCTGTCCTGGGATTCATCAATGGAAATGACTCATTTAGCTGAATGTCAACCTGATCTTGATGCTGTAGGTACCACAGCAAGTTTTGCTCTGTACATATACACTGCTCTGCCTCAGGCAAAAATGAGACAATGGAAAAGGCCTATCTGGAAAATAAATCCTTGCATTAGGAAGCAAAACACTGCAGCAGCCTGAACTTTTGCTAATTCCCACTGCAGTATGATCCCAGAGCAGTTCCATTGTAGGTGGCCCTCTAGGAATGCTGCCCTGTGGAGAAAGGGGAGCTAATCTTCCTTATCCGTTCTTTCAGCTGGAGTTCCAGCTCACCATTCTTTACTTAGTGAACTGTGTTTTAGTGTGCTTTTGGAACACTAAGGGACAGGTGAGATCCTTTCTCCATCTCTCTGGGAAGGCTGAGAACACACCCTGCACTGAGGACTTGCATGTTTGCCTCTACATGCCATTCACTCGCCTATTCACCTCCTGCCTCTTTACACAGAAGAGCTTTATGAAGAGCTTGCCAAGATTTCTGACAGGTGCCATCATAAGTGAATTTCGCCACAGCTGACGGCCTGACAAGCTTTGCTGGACAGACACAGCAGGGAATTAAGGTACTTTTTATGTATATATATGTTTGTAAATATTTATTTTAAGCCTTCTCGCATCAATAGATTTCAGAAGCAGCAGCAGCATGGCACACGCTGCTAGCTGGCGCTTCCCCCGCCGGTCCCTGCCCGCAGGCTCCTCCTGGAGCAATGCCCCGTCAATCCAGAGAGCGGCTCTGCGCTCCGGGCAGCGCCACTTTACCAGAACCACTTCTCCTCCTCTGCTTCATCACTCCCTCCCCTTCTTCACCTTCCTCAAACCTGCGGCCACTTGAGCCGGGCGGGGCAGCTCCGCCCCGCTTCAGTGCGGGGCCCCGGGCGAGCTGGGGTGCGCACGGCTTCCCGAGGAGCCGACATGGAAGCGGAATCGTTCCTCGGAGTGAGTAAAGCAGTTGTGAAGGAGAAGGAGGGAGGGAGGGATGCGGCTGCTCGGAGGGTCCGGCAGCGGGAGGCGGGGGCAGCGCGGGCGCGGAGCCCCCGCACCCATCGCCCCTGAGGGCGCCCTGCTCGCCGGGGCTGCTCGGGTACTGCTCGTCACAGGGCTCCCTGTAATTCCCTGAGGGTTTTTTTAGCTTCTGGGTCGGCTGCAGCATGTGTTTTACTGATGTCATCACGAATCCTTCTTTAATTATATCTCCCTCCCGGAACTGCGTTGGCCGGGGTTTGGCCGTGTCCCAGCGCTCGGGGCCGGCGGGGCTGTGAGTGCAAGGCACGCTCCGTCGGGGCGCAGCCCGGGCGAGGAACGATCAGCCCGCTGCTCTTGGTGTCCTGGGGCTGGAGGATGGTGATCTCTAGCGGCTTTGCACGCCTGCGTGTTTTATTGCTTGTTTATTGCGTGTGTCCCGCTAAACTCCTCAAAATGTGAGTGCTGTCTGTATGCACAGCACCCAGGGAAGGTCAGACAGCTGACGTGGACAAGGGGAGCGAGGGTAGGTAGGGTGGGTGGTTCCTGACTGGAGGCTAAGCGCCCACCAGACTCTCTCCATCCCTCTCCTGCTCAGCAAGGGAAGTGAAAAATGTAATGAAAGGCTCATAGGCCAGGATAAGGACAGGGAGAGATCATGCACCAGGTACCGTCACAGGCAAAGCAGACTGGGTTTGGGGAAAATATTGAATTCATAACCAATGAAATCAGAGTGAGGTAATGAGAAATAACCAGCAAATCTTAGAACACCTGCCCCCCACTCCTCCATTCTTCCTAGGTGCAGCTTCTGATTTCCTCTACCTCCTCTATCTGCAGTGGCACAGGGAGATGTGGAATGGGGGCTGAGGTCAGTTCATCAAGTATTGTGTCTGCTATTCCTTCTTCCTCAGGAGGAGGACTCCTCACACTCTTCTGCTCCAGCATGGGGTACCTCCTGTGGGAGACAGTCCTCCAATATTCTCCAATATCAGTCCTTCCCAAGAGCTGCAGTTCTTAATAGTCTGCTCCAGTGTGGGTCCCTTCCATGGGGTCACAAGTCCTGCTAGCAAACCTGCTCCAGTGTGGGCTCCTCTCTCCATGAGACTGCAGGTCCTGCCAGGAGCCTTCTCCCACACGGGCTTCTCATGGGGTCACAGCCTCCTTTGGGCATTCACTGGCTCCCTTGTGGGGCCCTCCACAGGCTGCAGGTGGAGGACTCTGCTCCAGAATGGTTCTCCTTGGGCTGCAGGTGCACAGCTGCCTCACCATGGTCTTCACCATGGGCTACAGGTGAATCTCTGCTCCAGTGCCTGGAGCACCTCCTCCCACTCCTTCTACACTGGCCCTGGTGTCTGCAGAGTTGTCTCTCTCACATATTCTTACTCCTCTTTTCCTGGCTGCTGTTGCTGTTGCACAGCAACTTATTCCTCCTTCTTAAATATGTCATCCCAGAGGCTCTACCACTGTTAGTGGGTTTGGCTTTGGCCAGCATCAGGTCTGCCCTGGAGCCAGCTGGCATTGGCTCTGTTCTACATAGGGAAAGTTTCTGGCAGCTTCTCACAGCAATCACCTCTGTAGCCTCCCCCACTACCAAATCTTGGTATGCCAACCCAACACAGTAGATTGTCACAGTACTGTGTTTAGGGTGGACTTGTCTGGAAAAGGGGAATAAAGTTCTCATTTGTGAATTTAGGATTTAGTCAAGAGGGGCAGCAGCTGATGGTTGCAGTTTCATTTCTACAGGCAAGTCTTAATTTTTCCCTAAAGGCTGCTCCTCAAGCACAAGGCAGCAGCTGAGTTTAGAGGTGGTGGTGTGAACATCTAGGGCTTTGCATTGCACAGGGAAGCAGGGCAAAACCCAGTCCAGTCACTTTTGTACAGGACTTGATCAGCAGATGGCCATGGTACAGCTCCTGCATGCCCTGCCAGGGGCTGCCTTCCCCCCAGTCTCAGGGTACTGTGGATGAAGAAGAGGAAGAGAAGAATGAGATATGAATCTCTCACGTCTGTGTTTGTAAGACTGCAGCATGTCTTGCTCTTGCTGTTTCTGCTCTCCTCCCCAGGCCCAGCAGGATACTCCTTGTGAAGTGTCCTGGTCCCACAGAGCCTGGGGCATTGATGGCAGCTTGTGCCAGGCTGAGAACGAGCTGCCCGTGGGCTTTGGCTGGGCAATGCCAAGGGGTCTCTTGTACAGCCCAGCAAAGGCAATTGCAGGGCTTGATGCCTCTGCAGGAGCTTTCTCAGCATGTGCTATCCTGACTCCATGGTGAACTGGAGAAAGGCACCAGCATGGCAAAAACTCAGGTTT
The DNA here is from genome assembly GCA_013398075.1 of Notiomystis cincta. NCBI lineage: Eukaryota > Metazoa > Chordata > Aves > Passeriformes > Notiomystidae > Notiomystis > Notiomystis cincta. The sequence goes on from VZRX01018694.1 coordinate 120,963, forward strand.
TTTTTCTGTCAGCTGTGAGGCTGTACCTGTGCTAGCCCAAGCAAGGTGGCGAGAGCACATGGCAGGAGGAGAGTTGGCAGCAGGCAAACCTGCACCTGCATCCTGGGGTGCTGTCAGTGCAAAGGAGCCTGTGCTGGGACAAGGTGTGACTGCCTGGCAGGGCTTAAGGGTCTTGCTATGGGTCCCCTGGGTGATGGGTGCTTGCTCTGAGGGAGCATGGGTGTCTTTGGGGAATTGGAGAGTCCCAAAGCTCTGGAAATTGAGCTGCAAATATCCCACCCCCCAAAAGAGGAAAAGCAATGCTTACAGTTAGGTTTCTAGTCTGCATACAGGACCTGCATAAGTGCTGCCATATGCTGGGGTGTTGCAGCCTCACAGCTCCTGTCAGCTTCAGAGCTGGAGAAAAAGAGAGACCATCCAGTCTTTACTAAACAGCAACGCTGTTTTAAGCACCTACAGTTCCTGTCCACACTGATGCTGCTTGGTACAGAGACTAGAGCAGAGAAGCTGTGAGTGAGCAGTGGTGTGCAGTCTGATGAAGCATGAAATACAGCAAAAGGTGAAAAAATGAGCTGCAGACATCTGTTGTCTGAACAAGGAGTTGTGGGGACAGAAGTTCATCATATTAAAGTGCAGAGCCAGAGGATGGGTGAGTTGATCTGCCTGAGATCTGAATATTTTTCCAAGAAGAAGAATATCTGATGCGGCATATAGAGACCATTTGTTTATGCAGGACAAAAAGGATAGGTATGGGTTTTTTTTTTCCCCTAAACAGATCTATGGGCATTTTCCCACTTGATTTTGCACTAGGCCTATCAAATACCTGTTTTTTAAAATAAGGAGACAAAAGGAGCAAGAGAGTGTTTAAACCCCTTTCCCCCTGCTTTAGCAAAGGCCCTGTGTGTGTGGATACCCTCAGAGGCAGCTGCTCTTCACCAGGAGGAGGCCCCAGGTTACACACCAGCCATGTGCAGCATGTGTCAGTGCACCAGGGGTGCCAGGCATTTCCCTCTGCTGGCACAGTCCCATTCTGTGCTAAACTGGGGTGACTGTGCTGCTGGTGTGCAGAGACACCAATTCAAAGACACAGTGAAGGCACAGCAAGACAGGCTAGGCAGGTGATGCTATGTGCATTGGTCGATATAAAAGCAGATTGTATCTTTTTGTGTGCTATGGACATAAAACTTAGGAATTCAATTCCTAAAGTTGCCTTTCAGATGACTCTATGTGACTGCTAAAAGAAAAAAAAATCTGTTGCACATGTTTAAGGGAATGTTCTTCATATAAGGGCTGTGGCTCTCAGTATATAAGGAAAAACCAACCACATCCTAGGAGAAACAATCTTGACTGAATGTACTAAGATGCAGCAAAAGGGACCAGGGATCAGTGAGGGTGTTTGCAGAGTACAAAACCTCAAAAATATGTATCTAACTGCCATTGCTGTAGCAAACAAGAAGGAATCATTTACACTGACAGCTTTTTATAAAAGCATTAAGAAGAAAGCTGTGATATTAATGATGGTAATCACTGTGCCATGATCTAAAAGAAACTCTCACACTAGCTGTGACAAAGTAAAGCCTTGAAAGCAGAGAAAAGAAGGAAGGCTCTAATCCCCAGACCACCACCTGAACTAGGAGCATCCTAGGGAAAACCTCAAAAACACAGAGAGCTTATTTTTGTGTTCTGCATAATCCAGGAGATCATAAAATTAAACAGGATAACTTTAGTAGGCCTTGGTGATGCCCTGATTTCTCATCTGGGTTTAATCCACTGGCACTCCTGCGTGACCACTGTAAATTTTGTAGAAGATCCCAGAGAAGAACAGTTCCAGAGTAGTTTCAGGAAGGTCAGACCAAACTGAAATACTTATGAGCATGGACTCATAGGGGTGATAAAAACACCTTTGGTAACCTCCAAACCAGGAATAAGGAGAGGAAAGTTTTCCTCTTTGACCCCAGATGCCAGCATGACCTGCAAATCCAGTGTCCTGACATCTTTGTAAAGGCTTTTCATAGAGGTCCTCCTGTGGCACCTGATTTGATCTTTCAAGGTAAGTGTTCTCCAGGGACCTGAGGGTAGCAGACCCAGCCCCTGAACCAGCCCTGCCATCAGTCCCCTTGCCGTGCTCCTGGGACTGCAAAGGGTAAAGGAATGGGTGCAGTTTCACACTGGAGGGAGGTACTCCTTGTGATTTCACAATAGCCAATACAGACAGTAATTTCTCCATACCAGCGAAACTGTGTATATTTGTCTTGGCTCTCTTTTCCTTCCACTTGGTTTGCAAGCCTGAAGCTGGAACCCACCCTTTGGCATTGTGCTGGGAGACACTGTTATCAAAAGAAGCGTATGTCGTGGCTGACAAGCTCTTGACATTTTGCTGAAGTACTTGAGAGAAAGGTTGACATTTTTTAACATCTGTAAATCCATCCCACACAGGTGCATTGTTATTAATTCAACTGCAGTATATGGAATGGTTTGTTGTTTTTCTTTTCTTTTTCCCTGCCAGAACACCCTATGAAGTCCCAGAGCACATACCAATGGAAGGCCCTTTGCAAACCTTCGTTCACGTGTGCCATGAAAATGGTCAATGGATGTCACGGTTACCAGAGAAGCTCTGGGATATTCCCCTCTATAACTTAGCTCTTCCTGGTAAAGATTAACTTCTGTCTCTACTGTTTTGTTAGCTTGCCATTTAAGCATTGGAATATCCTGTTTGTCACATTTCAGGATGGCTGTGTTTATTATTCGGGTCAGTGTGTGGGGGAGGGTTTGTGTGATGTTATGTGAATAATGTTGGTATGTAATGTTTGGGGTTTCTTAGAGGGCAGGGGTAGAAAAGGATTTTTAAATTATTTTTTAGAAATGAAAAGAAAGAGGCACTTTTTTTCAGTGCCTCTGCATTGCCTTCTCAGATACTATCAATAATCTATGATTTGACTTATTTGGGCAATGATAAAATTTTCCTAATTAATTTTTGTGACTTCCTATGTAATAAAATGTTTCCAGAAGGGGAGAAATAATATTTTACCTTATTATTTATTTCTTTGTACTGTCTAAAAGAGGCTGTGGAGTTCCAGAAAAGGAAGAATTGGGACTTGTAATTAACATGTTTTTATTAATGTTGACTGTTATTTTTCTACATGATCTGGCTTATAAAAACTGGATTTATTGTGTTATGTGAAAATGCGTTTAAACGATACCTGTGTATTATTAACCTTTCTTTGGTCATTTTATTACTTCTTTCTACTGCCTTGATTTTTTTCCCTCTCTAGTTCTGTCCAAAAAATTTATGATGTAGCATGGTAGTTTGGGTGGAAAGCAGCACAGCACATAGATGAATGTTTTATGTAGGCCACAGGATCATAGGTTAATTTTAGGAAAGGCAAATACTTACACATAGTGGGTAGAACCCTGGGAGAACCCAAGAACAGTAATATTTTGGCTTTTTTCTGTCCATTAATTGTGAACTAATGGAGTGTGGAGTTCCAATTAAAATTGAAACCCCAAAACTTATTTCATGGTGTCTTCTTAGATAATGTAATTTGAATTGATGTTGACTTCAAAACAAGGACATCTCTGTTTAGGCAGGTGCTATTAAAAAAAAATAAATCTATATTTCTTATTTAACTATCAAGAGAGGAAAAAAGAAAATATGTATCTGTCTTATGACTGAAGAAAGAAGGTAATAGTCTTTCCTTTTTCTATTTTCGTTCCTATTGCAAAAATCCTTCAAAAGTCAGTAGCACACTCAGTGGGGTTTTGTTTTGCTGGAAAAGGATCTGTGTTGTTTCTGTAAGATTTTCACCTGTTATTTCTTGTCCATCTTAGAAAGTGGAGAACCTGCTGATGGGTTTGTTTGGCTTCCTGGCTCTCCTCCTAAAGGTGACCTTGTTATTCTTGCAAATGTTTATTGTTCTTGTGAATATGCCTGCAGGGAGAACAGCCATGAAGAGTAGCTGAAGGCAAGTCCATTTCAGCAAACATTAGAGGACTTTTACAGAGCACTGCAGGCTATTAGCTTGGAATATTTTGGTGTTTGTCCAGCTGACCTACAAACTGATCTAGCCCAAGTCAGAACACAAACAGATCAAGACCAACCAGGTCAAGACAGCTCTGGCAGGTTTCCAGAGGAAGCAATGACTGGGGAAAGCCCAGTTTGGAAGGGGAAGTTTATCTTATAGAAGGCATGCAAGAAACATGACAGAGTGGATTCTGAAAGCATGATGAGGAGACAGCAGCAAATCTCATTAATTAGTGTTGTGCTTGCACCGGATTCAGCACAGTGCTGCTGGGGAGGTGTTGCTTCAAGGTCTGGAGCTACTTGGCTTGGTGCTAGCTCACTGTCTTTGCATCATATGTGTTGTGTCATGGATGTCCCCATCTTCCTTTCATTACTGTAACTCCCTGACATCCCCAAAGCCTTGTGAGTAAAAGATTACTATCCATTTGCTGGTTGGCATCCGTAGATGCAACGCCCATCCCTGGAATCCTGCTCATCTCTCTCAGGCTTGGATTTGGTCCATGAATATTTAATAGTGTGTTTCTTACATCTTCTAACATCTTTCTTTGATTGCATGCCCTCAATATCGATCTTCCATCTCCAATGAGTGTGGTTTGGGTGTTTAAAGCAGTAAAATAGATCAGAAATGGTTTTTAGAAGGTGAAAAAATGGAGTGAAACATAAAACTATCATTGACAGTTTCAAAGACTTTTTGTTTCCAAAACAATCCTTTTTACTTTGCCTACTAGAAATATTACCACCCATATTACCAATAAGACTGACAATTCAAGAAAGCAGTTCCTAGAACCAGTGAACAATTAGTTTGACAGAAGACTTAAACCCCAAAATGATAAGCAAATTCTTTGCAGATACTCTGTTAACATCCAAGCAAGTCATTTCACTGAGTTGTTAGCTTTTCTTATCAATCCTTTATAAAACTAGAAGAAATAAAGGAACAGAAAAGCTAGCAAAGTGACTGGTTCCCTGTCCTGATGAAATTGTGAGTTGCAATAGTTTTGTCTAAATATAATGCAAGAGATGTGTCAGATTTATTAAGTGTTCAAGGAAATAAAATATTTGGTCAGGCTGTACTTGGCTGTAATGCCTGTATAATTAATTCCCTGTGCTGGAAAGAGTCAGGTAATTTTTGAAGTCCATTAAATGAGGATCTTGTTCATCTTTCAGTCATGAACTTAGATTTGGATTTGCCTCTGAAACCTTCAAGAACCCACTTGTTTGTTGTTTTTGTAGGGGAGATGGGGGTTTAGTTCAGGAGGACATTTGTACCAGGTATTTAAGAGATAAATACTTAAAGTGTCAGGTTAAGTGTTGGTGCAGTCAAAGGTGTAAGAAGATGAATTTCTGCTTTCAGTCATATTTTGCCATGCAGAGATGAGGGTATTGGAAAATGAAATCCTACATTTGGACAACTCTGAAAACAGGGCAAGTTCTAGATAAATTCAGCCTTCAGCTATTTATTCTCTGAAAAAAAAAGTGTTTTCTCATCAAGATAATTATTTTGAGGGAAGATGCCATTTGAAACAGACCATTTTGTTGTGATTTGGAGCAAACAACAGTGATGTGTAGTTTAGATAGGGACTGCTTTATTGAAAAGTCTCAATGCCTTCCCTTCACAAGGATTTCATACAAAGCTTATTAATGTTAGGTGAGCAACCTCTGTAGAAAATTCGACCTTTTTGCCATAACTACACAGACTCTCAGACAATATAGATGTGTGGCTTGCAAATGAGGTGGCCTGTCAGGGGTGCACATGAAATGTAGCCATGGAATGTGGTCTTGAGTAGTTAAGAAATGAGATTTTTCTGTACATTTATTTTTGTATTCTACAGGGAGCCACGACACTATGACCTACTGTTTGGATAAAAGCTCTGCTGTTAGTGGCAATGAGTCCAAGCTGGTGAAGTTTTTAAACAAATGGCTGCCCTGCATTGTGCACCCCATCATCATGAAGTGGTCTACAACACAGGTAACCATCATCTGGCGTTATCTTTTTGCCTTGGCAAAGTTGAAGCTTGTGCTGCAGGGCTGAGGGTGTTCAATGACAGAATTTCTGCTGCCCAGAAATCTGTGCTCTCAGGAGGTTCCATGCTTGGGTATTGTGGTTTAACCCCAGGCAGCAGCCCAGCCCTGCACTGCTGCTTCTCACTGCCCCTGGGTGAGCAAGGAGAGGGAATTGGAAGGGAAAAGCTGGAGAAATTGTGGGTTGTGATAAAGACCATTTAATAGGTAAAGCAAAAGCCACACGTGCAAGCAAAGCAAAATAAGGAATTAATTCACCACTTCTCATGGGCTGGCAGGTTTTCAGTCATCTCCTGGAAGGCCAGGCTCCATCACATGTAATGGTGTCTTAACATGACAAACACAATCACTCTGAATGTTCCCCCCCTTCTTCCCCCAGCTTTATATGCTGAACATGACTCCTGATGGTGTGGGATATCCCTGTGGTCAGTTGGGATCATCTATCCTGGCTGTGTCCCCTCCCAACACCTTGTGCTCACCCAGCCTCCTCACTGGTGGGGTGAGAGGCAGAAAAGGCCCTGACTCTGTGTAACCTCTGCTCAGCTATAGCAAAATCATCTCTGTGTAATCAACACTGTTTCCAAGACAAATCCAAGCCACAGTTCCATTCCAGCTCATAGGAAGAAAACTACTCTTTCCTATCTAAATCCAGCGCTTCAGAGTATGAGATAGGAGCTATACATATCTGATCATCTTTTCTGGGGAAAAAGCATGCAGGTGAAGCAGGGATAATACTTAAACAAAGTTGTTGCTTAAGGCTGACCACTTGGTACCAGAAACCCTTCTCCACGTATTTATTGTTGTGATAAATAACATTTAATATTCATGTAATTAACAGAGGGTTTTTTTCTTTTGCACTTTGTTCAGAAGATACTTGCTTGTCATTTTTGCTATCACTGTTGTGTGAGATGTCAATTGTTTTCCCCATCTGTACTGGATATTTCACCCAGCAGCAGAGACAGAAGAATCCCTTGTTGAAGGGATTTTTTTCCCATAAAGATTAAGAGAATGAAGGTGTGGTCCATCACATAAGGTTTCGTTAATTTTTTTAAATGTGCAAATATTAAGCTAGTAGTTATCTGTTTGTTCATTACAAATGTATGTTAAAGACAAAACTGGAGATCATGATTTAAGCTACAGCTTTTGAAGATTCTTCCAAAGGACAGACTTTCCTGACATCAGAGAGATACCAAAAATCTTTCTGGTTTTGTTCTTATTGAAGGAGTAGTTGATTATTAAGGAATTAAAATTAAATCATTGATAAATGGCTATAAGCATGCCAAAGTTTCTTTTGTTGTGTTTGAGCAGCTCTGTCAAACTGGACTCTTAGACACTACTAGGTATCAAATATGAACTGGCAATGATGAGCTGATGTGGAAGGGCACTCATTTAGCACAGATCCTTATTTGTGTTGAGCTGCTTTTTCTTTGGGGACTTCAGCCAGTGAAAGATTTAGAAAGCTCCTAACTTGAGGGTTTCTGCCTGGCAAAGTGACCCTGTTGGTGACAAACAATCTCTTAACATCATTATAGTAATTTTCTGGTCCAAACCCAGTGTGACAAGCAGGAAGTGGCCCAGTGCTGATAGGGAAGAGGCACAGCTACAATCCTGCCCCTCCTTAGATCTGCGGTGCTCCAGTTATCTGTGTGGGGAGGTGACTCCACCCGATGGTATCCAGAGCAGACACCATGGAGCCCTACTGATGGTAGGATCCACAGGTTCCTGGATGGCTCAGTGCCTGGGAGTAGCCTGCTTGAGCCCCAGCTGCTGTGGCTGTCAGTCTAGAGGCCCAAATATTTCCTGTGTAATGGCTGTGCGACTTCCAGTCATGCCCTGGATGCCTGGTGTGAGATTGAAGCACTGAGCAGTGTTGCTCCTCAGGGCTTCCTTTTAAATTTTGCCCTTTAGAGGGCAATGTTCACACTGCCTAATTCAGTATCCAAACCCAGGTCACTGATTAGAGTCTCAGTTTGTCTTGTTTTCCCATGTAGTCAACAGAAAAGAAATTAATTCATCCGAAGGGCAGTTGAGAGCAGCTATTTCATTTGGTGCTTTTTCTGGCCACAAAGCTTATATATAACCTACAGCCATTTACACTCTCATCTCCAACATACTCCAAGCAAAGGGGTGTGGATTGTCCCATCAACTTCTTCAGCCTGGTGGAGACCAAGCATGCACAGAAGGAGCTGTTGGCCAGACCCACTGCATCCCCTGGACCCTGGGGCACACGGGGCTGGTCTGTCCCAGCCTGGCCCCTCGGGCACAGCTGGGGAGATTAAATTCATGTCCAAAGAAGAGGAAATTAAGAGGTTAAACTAGGCAAGGTGAGCATCCTGCCATGTGTCTTAAGCTCTGTCTCAGTGCTAAAGCTACTTAAATTTGGATATTCAAGAGCAATGCCTTATATTGATTTAGCTTTTGTTGAATCCTTTCTGAGTTAAATCAGTAGCATGGTTTCTGAAGCCTAAATTTTTATCCCTAGCAGGTTGAACTGAGACAGATTAGTGTTTAAACATGTTTAATTAAACTGGTTCTATTTTCTTATGCTAAGAGAATTTTGCCTCAGAAACAGCTTTATCACATGTTCTATTCAGCCCTCAAATCCAATGGAAATGGTCTGAGGGAAGTGGAACTACAGGAGACCCTCTGTTTTGTAGGACTTCTACAGGTTAATTCAAACTTTATAAGAAACTTTATCTTGAAAAAGAACAATAGCCAGTAGTTTTTTCTATTTTTGTTTTTTCCTTCTGTTGAGAATGTGTGAGGTCCACAGAGACAACCATGATAAAGTCTTTGATCTAATAAAATAAATACAGCATTCCTAAGGTGCTGATCCTGCAATTGTTTTTAATTGAATAGTTGTGTGAAGAGCAATCACATACTAATGCACAGGTTAATTGATCTTTAACTTTCAGAACACAACAGGGGCATTGGTCTGAAACTAATCTAATCTGTACCTGCAGTATATGCTGTGGGGAAATTGGAATCCCTCTTGTCAGAGAGCAAAATGCTCCAAAGTTGCAACTTGGTGACAGTTTAAAGATGAAAGACCCGTGAAAAATGCTATAGGGCTAACTTTGTACCTCTCTTTTAGCTTTCTAAACTAAAGAAACAAATCTGTTTCAAGCTCTCAGACCTTTGTCTTCTGTTTCACCTTTCAGATCCTGACTGTGACGGAGCAACTTGAGGCTGGAGTTAGATACCTGGATTTCAGGATTGCCCACAAGACTAACGATCCATCTATGAATTTGTACTTTGTGCATATGGTTTACACAACTGTTACTGTGCAGGTATTTTCCTTACCTTTGTGATGGCTATAAAACCAGTGCCATTTCTTTCATTTAACTGCCATCATAATCTGAAAATGCTGACTCTGAGTCTTCTGAGTTATTTGTTACTGTTATTTGTTTTTCTTTTGTGAGGACTTCAAACTAGAGAAAATCAGCAGGGCTGGAAATTAGTTTCAGCTGCTGCACTTGTTACTGAAGCATCAATCATTTCCTCATCCTCAAATCAGACTCTTTGTTCCTGCTCTCCACTGCCTGTCCCCTACCACATGCCCAATGTTTTGGGGTTTGTCTTGTGTTGTCCCAGGATGACACACAAGGCAATCCTGTTTCCCCAGTAAGGAGAGAAGTTATGAAAATGAAGAAGGCATTAAAAGCCCTATATAATTACAGAAACACTTGTTTTTTTGAGGAAACACTGGTTTTCATTATTGTAATTGTGAGTCTGCTCCACCATCACTGCTCTGTTGATTGTATGTCCTTTCCTCTGCAGAGCACAGGTAACTTTCTAAGCTGCTCTACCTCTTTCTTGTAGGATATTCTGTGGGAAATATTAAGGTGGTTAGAAACTCATCCTCAGGAAGTTGTTATCATAGCCTGCAGGAATTTTGATGGATTAACCAAGAGACTTCATAATCATCTTGTTGCCTGTATAAAAGAGATTTTCCAATGTAAACTGTGTCCTAGAAATGTAAGTATGAGATCCTTTTTTTTCTGATTTTTTAAAGAATGATACATCACAGTGAGATCTTAGATTCCAAATTTTTAGGTATATTGTACTTTCACTGTGTTTTTAACCTCTGAAAGGTACCATTTGCTGCATCAGAGATAGGTCATTACTTAACAGAACTGAGGAGATAAAGCAAACCTAGATTTCACAATGTGGAGGGGGGAATTAAATTTCACTGTTTGTCTGTTGAATTGTGGAACAACAGTAGAGACACCTGTGATCCATTGTCCTGTCTGAGTTTTCTTGGAAAGGAAAAGAAGAGAAAAAAGAAAAGAGAGGAAAAGAAAGGAAAATGAAAGAAAAAAAAAAAAGGAAAAAAGAAAGGAAAAATAAAGTTATGTGTGTTATGTATTTATAGAATTTAAAGAATCCATTTTCTGCCTTTTCATAGCAATAACTATAAATTAATTTTTTTCTATTTAAAATAGTGTATGTTGGAAGTGATGTCTGTAGGTCATCTGGTCCAACACCACCATGCAAAGCAGGACCAGCTTCAAAGTTATGTTGGGCTGCATCCTGTTCATTCTTGAATATCTCCAAGGATGGAGATTCCACAACCATTCTGTGCAACATTTGGTCACTCTCACAGTCACTGTGCTTTCCTTCTCTATCTGATCAGAATCTCTCCTGTGTCTGCTGACTTCCATCCTTTGCTGTGCATATCTGAGGAGTCTTCTCTACATTTACCCATTGGGTATTTGCAGACAGCAGTAAGACCTGTCCAGTCTTCTCTTTTCATGCTGGACAGACTCAGCTCCCTCAGCCTGTCCCTGTGTGTCCTGCTCCAGCTTCTGCTCCAGCCTCTGCTCGCTCTGGTTGTGTGCTGCTGGGTTCATTCCAGCTCTTCCATGACTTCTTTGTACTGAGGAATCCCCAGCTGGAGACAATACTTGAGCTGCAGTCCCACAACTTCTGAAGGGATGAGATAGAATAGAAGGGAGGATCCCTTTTTCTTGATTTGCTGTCCCTGCCTCTGCCCAGTTCACAGGTGGCCTTTGCCAGGGGGGCACACTACTGGCTCATGTTCAGATTGATGTCTAGGAGAGCCTTCAGATCCTTTTCTGCAAAGCAGCTTCCACCAGTCTGTCCTGTTTTGTGGGGTCAGTCTGTTCAGGACTTTTGATTTGCTTTTGTGGAGCTTCATGAGGTTTCTGTCAACTTGTTGAGGTCCCTCTTAATAGCATCTCTGCCCTCAGTGCATTTCTGGTGGCATTGACTTTCCTGGAGCTGACCTCCTAACCAGCCTTTCAGTTACCCAAACCTCCAGAAAAGCTTTAATTTAAATTATCAGAAAATATTTGATTGCTAGATTTTAGAAGTTGAGACTTTTAGCTCCCTCTGTTTTTTACAAGGTGTGGGAGCTTTTAGTAGTTAAACAATTAACATTTCAAAGATGTACAGGAACAGAGGGTTTTCTCTGGAGATGTGAGTTGTACAGAAGAATGATGACCCTGTTTGCGATTCAAATTCAGCCTTTGAAGCTGGTGTATCAGTAACGTGTGGGTATTACCATTTCAAAGCATTTTGTACAGCAGAGTTAAAATAGAACAATTCTCAGCAAAACTAGGGGATTCTGAATATCCAGGCCTCAGCTGAATAACTGAAGACCTGAGTGACACTGTTTTATTGTTTCCTCAAATAACTTGAGTGTGTAAGTTGTGGATGAACAGAGATACTGGAGAAGGTGGTCAGATTTGCTTTCAGACATGTCCAGCTTTTTTAAATAAACAAGTTATTAACTGCAAAAGGGGCAAGCTGCTGATGACAGTTTGTCCAATGAAGGTATTGAAAGAATGGTCTGAGATCACTTCACTGAAGAAAGAACATTTCTGAGTTGTCTCCAGGAGGAGGGAGGAAGGGAACTGGAGAAAAGACAAACCAAGTACTTGCCTCAAGTAGGAAAACGTTATTTTTATGGAATCTGTGACCAGCACAATGGATCTCACCATTTTTGCTAGTGGTACCATTGCAGGTTAGGCAGCTGTGGGATTTTTCAGAATCACAGATTTAGATTTACCATCAAATATCCAAGTGCTTGCTGATTTACTCTAAAATAAACTACTACCTACTGTCTTTCAAGACCACATCTCTGTTGTTGTACAGAATTAAGTATCAAAGTGTTTATGAAGCAGCTGCTAAGGCGAGGTCTGTATGTAGTACTGGCACAGGCCACAGTGTGACAATATTACACTGCATTTAAAATTTTAATTGTCTTAACTACTCAAGGTGTCTTCCTTTGATCTAGATTACTAGGGTTTAAAAATCCCTTGTTAGACTTTCATTTCTGCTTTGTTTGCAAAATAAGCACCTGTGTTCATATACACATTTCTGGTAGCTTTTTTTTTCAGCTTTTATTGTACATCTTTGTTCATTTGTTTAAGAGGTTCCAGCTTTAGAAAGGCAGCTGGAGTAAAGCATAGACTTCAGTCAATCACAAACTTGTAGCTTGAGTAGCTTGTGCCTTCATTTTGCAATATTTTCCAACCTAATGGGGACTTGCATGCTCTCTTTTGTGGATGAACTGAGAGGGATTCATTCAACCCTCAGCTTTCTTTAAATATTTACATTAATAATTTTCAAGTGCCTTTGGCTTTTATTTAAATTAATAAGCTAATTGGAACATCAAAAAGCCACCATTTCCTTTTTGTAGTTATTAACTACAACATTCTTAGGAAAAACAATGCCTGTTAAATATATTGGTTTTGCAAATAAAACTAATCAGAGAGCCTCAGTTCCCTCCAGTGGTAACTTCTGAGGCTGGAAAATGTAAATTCATATTGAGACACTTAAATTTAACAGCTATTTTAGCCCATCTATCTGATAAAGAAAGTGCCTGACTCAGGTCTTTCTCTCAATTAAAAATGTCTGGAGCATTCCAATTTCAGAAACTTTCCACTTAGAGAAATGAGAATTGATGCAGCCCTTGGTGATTCACATTTAGTCTTACAAAGTTTTAAAAAGTTCAGTTTTCTTTGGCGGTTACTGTGCCAAATTTACATCAGTGTGGGGCATTTGCCAAGATGATTGCTGCTTCTCTGTGTCTGCATTCCTACAGCAGATGGTCTCTATCTTCCTCCCCTAACAAATTTTCAGCAGTGACTTGTGCATGAGGGCTGATGCAAGGATGGTTTCCTGTTATGCAGGTGTAGGAGTTATGTACATTATCACAGTTGAATTGTTTGAGGAAAGGAGGAATTTGCTGAAGCTCCCAGGGTCCTATTGCCCTGCAGCTTGTAAACCAGTCCATCACCTACTGGGCTGCTCATTTAAAAGCTTTAACTGAACTGAATCTGTGCCAAGGTGATGTCACACATCAGTATTTGGACTTTGGGAACGCTGTTGCGTTGCTGACTTCAACCTGGGCACGCTTCCTTTTAGGTGGTGCCGACCCTGCGGACCTTGTGGCGCCTCGGCCATCAGGTTATAGTGTCGTACGAAGAGGACGTGGAACTGGAGAAGCACTGCGAGCTGTGGCCCCCCATCCCATACTGGTGGGGAAACAAAACGTCCACTCGCGCTCTTATCCGGTACTTGGAGCGCATGAAGCGGATGGGCCGTCCAGGTAGGCACAGGGAGTTCGCTCGGGGAGGGAAGGCGCTTACGGCGACGCGGAACGCGTGGGAAGTTGGGCGATGGTCTCCTTATGGGATATAGGCGTGCCCAGGGCTGCTGAGCGCTCTGCCCGCCCGCGGCGCTGTCGGAGGTGCTGTCTTTTGGTATCCACGTGTCAGTGTGTGCACTGGAATTGTGGCAGCCACCTCGCTCGCGTGGCCGTGGAAAGGGAGCCCCAGCGCAGGCCAGTGCTTGTTGCTTTAGGCAGCACAGATCCTGGGAGAAGGGCACTCCGCTAGCCGGGTTGTGAAAGGAAGCCCCTGCGAGGTTTCCCTCCGGGGAGACCTTACTGCTCTCTACAGCTACTTGGAAGGAGGTCGTAGCAAGGTGGAAATTGGCCACTTCTCCCAGGCAACAAGCAACAGGGCAAGAGGAAATGGCCTCAGGCTCTGCCAGGCCATGTAGAGTTTGGACATCAGGAAGAATTTGTTCACTGAAGGGGTTAAGCACTGGAATGAGCTGCCCAGGGAGATGGTGGAGTCACTGTCCCTGGAAGTGTTCAAGAAACAACTGGACGTGGCACTTAGTGCCATGGTTTAGTTGTCGTGCTGGTGTTCAGTCAGATGTTGGACTCAATGATCTTGGAGGCCTTTTCCAACCTCAGCGATTCCGTGATACAAGAGCAGTATGAGAAGGGTGTAGCTGCACAATGAACAGCAGCACTCAGGCATGTGGTGCAGTGTAAGGTGACAGAGGTTCAGTTCAGAACCTCTGACACAGCTTTTGAAGTGAACACACAGGGTGGTGACGGCGGAGCCGCTTCAGAAGAGCACGGCCCAGCCGGAGCCAAACGCTTGTGTGGGTCACCTCGTGTTCCCATCCATCGCAGGGGAAGCCTGAGTGCTTGGAAGCAACCCTCACAGAAATAAACATAATTTTCAAAGGAGGACTAGTCAGTGGAGAACCTTTGGACTGCAATGAATAACTAGGCAAATTTAGCTAAACTGGAATGTTTCGATAGCCGAGCGTGGCTCAGGAATTGTTTACTACAGCGTGCATTTGCAACAAGGGGAAACAATTGTAGGGACATGAAACATTGCAGAAAGAGTGTGAAGTTAGTATTTTAATGATCCCCACTGGAATGAGATGTGAAGGTAATGTAATGCTGAGAAGTTTCTCTTCACCTCAAAAGAATATTTAATATGTCACTTTCTGATTTTTGTTTCAGGAAAATTCTTTGTAGCAGGGATTAACCTTACTGAAAATTTAAGCTATATTCTCATCCACCCATTTGGATCGTTGAAGAAAATGACACTCCAGAGTCTTCCATGCTTGAAAATATGGATAAAGCAGCAGTATCCAGGACCAAAAAAAAAATGCATTAACATCATTGCTGGAGACTTTATAGGAAACAATGATTTTGTCAAAGATGTGATAGAACTCAACACTAAAATTAATCCTCCATTGCACTGTCAAAGTGAACTGGAACAAATAGCATTTAATTCTCAGCCTCTTAATCTGTGAAAAGTTGAAAAGACTTTGTCTGCATTTATTGTGCCCTGCTGTAAACATTCTGAATCTTGTAAAGGTCCAATTAACTTAAACCAGGAATGCTTTCAAGGCTCAGTAGGAAAAGGTCTCTCAACATCATCAGGGTTTTGAGGCCTTTGGACAGAAAAGAGAGCAGGTGTACCTTGCTGAAGGTCTCTAGAGAACTATGGTATAGGTGTAATTTTTTTGGAGGTGCTTTGATTCTGTAGCAGCTGGCACTACTGAAAGTCCCAAGAACTCAGTCTTATTTTACACAGGAGTAAGAAGGAGGAATATGTCAGTAGCTGCATGATTTAGTGGTAAGATTTCATCTTTCTTATAATTTTAAGGATATTCTGCACTACTTGCAACCCAAATTCTTAATTTTTTACATCAATCTGAAATTGACTTGTCTGTTTTCATAGTTTGTGTTAAATAAATAAAAGGAACAATTTAAAAATTTTTTGATATATCAGAGGTGCTACACTGACAATTCAATTTGAAATGAATTTATATATACACCAATATGGTGAGTATCAGTTGTGAGCTCCTTTACCAACAAGATAGCTACAACATTATTTAGAATTTGTAAGAGGTAATTGTATTTGCACACTTAATCATACCAGTTCTGCAGGGATAAAGATACCAAAATGAGGCCCTTACACAGTTTATCTGTGGCAATGAAACGTTTTACTAGGTGTTGCCAAACATTGAAAATAAACACAGATCTTAACTTAAACTGCCCCAGAAATACAGATTCTTGGCTTCTGTCATGCTCATTTGGGGTTTCACACCTGGTCTTTTATTTAGCTATTTTAGTAGCTCTGTAATTATTTTTCCTCTCACTAAGTAGTTTTTGCATATGTCAAAACTAAGAGGTTGATGCTGTTCCCATTGCATATTAACTCTGTTTTTCTAAATGAACTATGTAATGATGATCATGAAGGCAAGAGAAATATCAAGCATCAGGACTAAAATAAAACCACTGATTATGTAAAGTTCACTATGCAACTTCATCCATATACCTCACTTTTTAGATGCACTTTATATGCAAAACCTAAATTCAGATATCTGCTAATGTTTGCAGAAGTTTTTTTGCCTATCTCCTGTGCCCTCTTTTGTACCCTTGTTACTCTAATAAAACTTGATCTCTCTCTGTAATATGGAGTGAAATAGTTTGGTTTCTCCTTTCTGAGATATTGTTTTATTGGTACCCAGCAGTAATTCATAACTTAATTACTGTATCTGTTGTGGTTGTGGCTTTTTTCCTTTTGTTTTCCTCAGTGAAAACCTCTGCTGTACCTTAAATGTTTTCGCCAAGAACTGACATAGTAATAGGTATTGTGGATAAATTAGTATAGGCAAGAAAACTGTATGGGTAAAAGATGTTCACAGCTAACTTTATTTAATGCCTTAATTATCATTTTTCTTTTCTTCACTGCAATAAGACATGGCAATTATTTTACTTACAATCATGTATTCTGCTTGAATACATATTTATCTTCATTATTTATATACAACCAACAACATTTTGTTCACTAACTTTCGTTTTCCAAAGACCATCTGAAACACCTTAACTATAATAAATACTATTTTCTTCTGAGAAAGGCAGTAAAAAGCTTTATTTATATGATACAAGAAACTTGGTACTTTTCTGAAGGTTAAGTCAGATGCCATTCCATGTGTTTGAGGTCTGCAGCTTATAGCCAGCAACAGGTTTAACATAAAAAAATTAGTGCAGTCCTGGTTGAAAAAATTAAGCTCCAAGCTCTTATTGTTTCCATTTAGAAGTTTCCTGAAACAGCGTCCAATTCTAAAATGCACCAAAAACATCAAGTGGGGAAGAAAAATAAACTATTCAGTAGTGAGACTAACAGGTCATTCACTTCATTTCACATCCTCTTGAGGAGATCAGTTTCTTCTCCTTGAATAGGCTGCAGTTTCATGACAGGAAGATCTTACTGTTGGGAAAGAGGTTTTTGTATCTGCCAAAAGCAGAACTGCTGATTATCACCTTCACCCTGGCTGTGCCATCTTCAGGCATGACTTCTACTTCCTGAACTGTTGCTTCTTTATAGAGCCAACTGTAAATGTAAATGTAAAAGCATATTAGCATCTTAAAGGTATGACACACTGCACAAAATGTGATCCTTGGTCTAGGTCAAAAGGTTCCTATCTAGACAACACTTTAAAAAGCGAAGTGCTCCACTTCTCCAGTGTATCTAATGGGGCTTTTTGTCAATAGGTCACAAAACTTTGACAATTATCACTGTTATTCTCAATGCAGGCTAAAATCAGTATGATATGATTTGAAAAGTTTAAGATAGATATGATTAAGTGTTTCAAATGTCTCCATGTCCTTCATACAATTCAGAATTATTTACCTTAGCTGAGGTCCCTCTAAGTTGATGTTAACTGTTAGAATCTTCTTCCCTGTTGCTGTCAGTATCTTTTTCTCTATTTCTTGTTTCAGTTCTTCTAAACCATGCCCATGCAGAGCAGAAACAGCTAAAGCATTTTCTTCAGTGGGTTTATACCTGAAAGAAAATTAATTACTATCACATTTGTTCATGAAGATTAGGCTGTGAAAGATATTCCAAGCACGGACAATTTAACTGAGTTACTTTATACTGACACCTTCTACAGAGGCTACTTCTTGTATGACTCAAGTGATTTCTTTTGTAATTAAAAGATAATTAATTCTTTTTCAGACCATAGTTACACATGTAAAAGACTGAGGAACACTGTTAAATATATTCTGAAGTGTGGGATCTCTATTCTAGACTGAGAATTTAAAAGCTTCCGAAACATAAGAAATGTTTAAGTACACTTAACATCTCTTGCTTACCTTTCTATCAAATCCACTTTGTTATGAACTTCTACCATTGAGTCCAGTAGATGGCTAGGAAGATTAAGATTCTTCAGAACTGACAGAACAGTTGCTTTCTGGAGGACGGTTTCTGGATGAGTAATATCCCTCACATGAACTATCAGATCCTAGCAGAGATCAATATACAACACCAGTTACCAGGTTGTAGGGATTGTACACCATTTTTGCATTGCTAATTCAAGTAAAATACTTTCCTATCCATTTGATAATACACTGGCAGATTAGCATTGTAAAATTAACTACTAAAACAGTATTAATCTACTGTTTCCTAGACCAGATGGAAAAAAATCTGCAGCAGCTTAGTCTTCCACCTTTCCTTTAGTGAGTACAAATTGCCTCCCACAAACCCGAAGCAAATGTTGTCAATCAAGCTAGTTACAGAATTGCTTGATTTCAAATAATAATCCATTTTTTTCAAAGCCAAGGCTTTGTAACAATAAGGCTTCAAAACCACTGGAGATTAAAAGGAGTGATCTCTAAAAAAAGAACAGTAATGGCTGCAAAACTGTTTCAAAAACAGAGGGAAAAAAACTCCATGTAACTTGTAATTCTATTTTTACATTCAAAATATAGAAGCTTATCCTTATGCCTAGCCCCCAGGATACTATTACTGGTGCTTCTTCACTTAAAAAGCTTTATAGAAAAGTTACCAGTTTCAAGTGTGTACATAACGTTTGCCATGATAAAACCCAAGCAAACAAACTCAACGCTTGCATTCAAATTGTTTAGTCACCTTTGCTCAAGACATTGCTTTAAACTTTTGAAAAATACTTAGAAGTAAATTTCTTGCCTTTCATTTAACACTTCAAAGTAAGTGACAAGCAGGATGGTTTCAGCCAGCTTTTGAAAGCCCTGCTATTATGTGGTGAAGTCTAATCTTTAGCAGCATTCTGGCATCTAGCTACCACTGAATTTCATTACTTTTCATGATACAGGATTTTTGTTTGAATGTCTGTGTGTATGTATGCAGCTTTACACTTTGTTGTAACACAGGAAAACAACTTTAATGAGAAAATAATTGCTATAGTACATTTATATTTATTACATGCTGCCTGCATCACATCACAATCACCCACTTGTACTTTTACAGGAAACCTTAAGTTAAAACCAGGTTATTTCAGATGCTTTATTTCATTTTTAACTCCCAGGGAAGTTAGCCTTGACTCACTTGGATGCACTGTTCAGATATTTTATCACAAAAATCTGGTTTATCTGCTTTAAGTGTCATGGAAAAGGACACACACACTCCAGATAAGCCCTTTCAGAAATCTCTTCATAGCTATATGTTCTGCATAATTAAAGTATCAGAAAATTGGTTTAAGATATTTACATCATTATCTCGGGAGATTATTACTATAGTCAGCTGGATACTTTGCTAAGAACAGCATGTCAATTAACTTCACCTGTTTTGAAGGGGTGAGGATTATCTAAAAGGAAATTGATTTGCTTTCTCAACTTTTATAGCTGACTACTTACTGAGTAAGCCACTTCTTCTAGTGTAGCTGAAAATGACTCAACCAGATTATGTGGAAGATCAGTCAGAAACCCAATGGTGTCAACATAAATAACTGCCATATGTGAAGGCAGATAGCCAGCATGGGCTGTAATATCCAGAGTGGCAAACAGCTGATCCCTGGGTTGAAGTCCTGCTTCCCCAGTCAAGGCTTTGATCAAAGTAGTTTTTCCTAATTAAATAAAAAAGGACAAGATTTTAATGGCTTGTTCCAAGTAAAATTTAATTTGCAAGGCTCAGGTGAAATGTATGATGTCACATATGTTTTCACATCTATTTTAGTTGTTTAATTGTAGCTTGTGATCAGTTATCTACATGATGTTAGGAAATCCAAAGACAGTCTTATATTTTATAACTTGGAATTTGTTTAAAGTCACATATGTAATCACATACTGATATCTACAGCTGTGCTGTGAAATCACAAGAGACTGATTTGACCTAAAAACTGACCTACCCACATCTCTCACCTGTTAGACTCTCTGAAGAACACTGCCATGACAGCATTAGGAAGCATGCACTTACACACTCCTCACTGCTTCTGTTGTCAAATGAAATCATTTACTTGCTAAATAAAAAAAATAAACAGAAGCACTAATAATATATATCTTATTAGGCTGAGGCCTTTGTTGGGCATTTCCTCATGAACAAAATACTAGAGACTTTATTTGACTCAATGAATATTTCACATAATTAGTCATTAAAGTGCTCAGTATATAGCTTAATTGAAGTATTTTGATTATGTGTATATAAAACTGTTATATAATATATATATGTACATATATACATATGTATATTTGAATCTTCAGTTTTAGAAGTATGGAAGTATGACATTTAAGAAAAACATACAGTATAATCCAAATCTTTGAGTATACAAGTCATAACAAAATTAGTGCAAGGTGAGTTTGTTTTTTCAAAATGAAACTGTCTTAAGATAATCCAACCTGAAAAAATTGTCTAGTCCAAAGTCTATTTATGCCTTGAGTAAGAATTCACTTGTGTAAGCTAAAAAACCAAACCAAACCAAAAAAAAGCAGAAAAAACCCCTTTAGCTTTATTTGGATTCTCCTAGGAACACATCTCAGACTGCTACACATAATCCATGAAAATCTACAGTGCTCCTTAAGCAGGTTTCTCAGATCAATAACCAACTCTCAACTGTCTTCCTATGCCTCAAGCCTTCATGATGATCTAAACACCCATGGGCTTTTCTGCACCCATTCTGGTCAAGCAGTAGAGATTCATATACAGGAACATTAACAGTGCAGTCTTCAGCACTCTACAGAAAATCTTTTTGGCAAAATAGGTGCTAGGCATTTCTCCAAAACAAGTCTTTGAAAAACCAAGCAGCTCAATTTGCTTTCCTAACTATATCCTAACGGACAAATATTCATTACACAGTTAAAAAAACTGATTAAAATACACAGCACAGCCTAATCACACACAAATGAGATTCTGGCTAGAGTTTCTAATTAAAAATTAGACAATATAAGCTCTTTTGTGTTATGATTTCAGGAGGTTTTGCTCACCACAGTTGGTGTAGCCCATTACTGAGACCATTGGGAACTCGCATTTTCTGCGCTGAGTTCTAAGTAAAGCCCTTTTCCTCCGCAGTTTCTCCAGGGCGTTCCTAATTTTAAGTTCTCTTTCTTTCAAGACACGATTCTGTATTTCTAGAAATGTTTCACCTGAAAAATAAGAATTAATAATTGGCAGAATAATTCACAAGAAAAACTGTAAAGCAAGTGATGCATTTGGAAATAAGTGAGTTAGCACTAGGGCTTGTGAAGTTAAAAGAAAGTGACTAAAGCTGTGCTTTCTTGCCTAAGAGAGCAAATAAGTAATTATAAAACATATGCTAACCACTCTAAAATATCCATGTACATTTAGGAAAAATCCCTGTGGCAGCAAATAGTCCTTGGTCACTTACTGAGCCAGTACAGACTCAAACTTTATTATTTAACTTGCTTTCGAATAAATTTTTGTACTTTTGTTTAAATAGATGCAGTAGAAAAAGAAGAATACACTGTTTTTCCTCCTCCAAATAAAAAAAGATGCAACTACATAGCATAAAGGTTATGAAAAAAAAAATCCTCAGAATCATGAGAATATTTAGACTACCTGAGCCCATGATGTGTCTTGAACCACCTCTCTGCTGATCTCGCTGAGACACCTCATTTTTCAGATTTGACCTAGCAGCAGAGTAACAGTTAATTAGAAGCAATTTTCCTTAATCCAGTTATACTAATATGCTTAAAAATTGTGAAGCAGTAGTAGGATTCTTATAGTACAAATAAAACCAGTAAATGACTGAGTTGTAAATAAAACCTGCTCATGGCAAGGAGCCTGGAGAAAAAAAATCCAGATTTTCCTGGCTCCACTGTAGTTTGAAAAAACATACAACTCTCTTGGTAAATTCTAATTGCTAGTCTGAAATTTCAGAGAGCCAAAGATAACTCTAAAACATCCACATAACTCACACCATGTACACATTTCTATGCCACATAACGCAGAAATATGGAAAATTTAGATACAAATTATCTTCCTTGTTTATAGCTTTTCTTATTAAACTCAACAATTTTATATATGGGATATACATATCCAATTCCTCCATATTCTTGCAATCCATCTTCTGTCTTAAAAAGAACCAAGACCTTCTAACGAAAAATACCTTTTGTAAGAGTATTGAACACATTCTGATTTTCCCTGTGAGCACTGCAGAAGCTTAAAATAATGACATTATAGTAAATAATTCTATGCTCTAATCAATCTTTGAACACCCTATATATTTTTTCTTTATAGTAAATATACAATAAAAATACAGCTGGGTTTTGTTACTGTAAAGAAATAGCCACTAAAACAGTAGATATGAGTATGTGATTTGCATAGCTCGAGGTACCTGAGAAGTGGAATTTCAGCCAATGCTATCTGCAGTTTTGCTTCCTTCGTCCGGGCATTACAACGAAAAATGTGAAGTACCACGGTGTATCTGTCAAAGACTTGGACGCCCCAGGCATCTTCCAGTTCTTTCTTTAGTCATGTAAGACAAAATAAGCAAGATGTCTTCTGTTTCCCGCAGGATCACTAGATCACTTCCTACCCAGCAAGTACAGTTAGTTAGCTGATGGACACCTGAACTCAGGATCTCAGGATTCCATTGCAATGGATGGGCAATCACTAGGAACATGTGAAGGCAAAATTTGGTTGACTAGGAGTTAACTAGAGTTTAGAAAGTAGAACTTTATTTCTAGGCCCATCAAATTCAGAGAGAATCCTTCCACTGCCCTTTATGGATTCTTGCAATAAGTCTTACAGCACATCTCAGAATCGAGAATATCAGTAGTTAAGTTCTTGTAAAAAGAATTATTAAATACTGGAATGGGAAAGGATAGGGATAATATAGGAAGAAAAAAGATTACTAAAATTGCAAACAAATAGAAAGGAATGCAGGAAAATTATTTAATAGCAAGCTTTTAATGAAACACTTAATAAACCCCTAACCAGCCCAAATCCCTCAACCTTGCTCTACTTCAGCAAAAGACACCTAAATTATACAGTAGTTCCCCTAAGGCATCTCTAAAATCCAGAAAAGCTTGTTGTATACATGTTCTCAATTTCTTGAATCAACCTTGTTTAATTGCTTTTAAGATTTATATTTGTGAAAAGAAAACAATTTTAGCAAATCTGGTAATAAAAGAAATTATACTATAAAACAAAGATTTTTCTGAAAAACTAGAAAATGGAAATGAAACATTATCAACTTCCATTCCATGAACAAATGGAAGTATTTGAGATAACCATCTATTAGAGATATTTCACATCTCTTCATTTTATAATCAGGAAAAGCATTCAAAGCTACCAGCAAAGCGTTAATATTTGCCCAGATTGTTTGCATAGACCTTACATCCCACATGACGCTGCACATACAAAACCCCCCCCAAAAAATTTACTACAGTTTGTCTAAGAGTATCTGTAGTTCATGTACCTGTTGTTTTACCAGCAGTATTAAAATACTGAAGAATGCTGCATCATTCAATGTTTATTTTTAAGGGTTAGGAATGAAAGCTTAAATATTTGAAACATTCAACTATAAGCTTGCTCAGAATTTACACATCATATTCAAAACACAATTTAGCATTCACAAAATAGGAAAATAAATACACTATCCATTATAAAGACAGAAAATTGCGCAAATAGCTAATGCAAAATGTCAACATTGTTAATAAAAAAGATGTGTTAACAAAAAAAATTTTGTAGAAAAGCCACCTTGAGAAACATTATAAACGTTTATACCAGTGGCAAATGTGGGAGTAGAGCCGATAAAAAAACATATAAAGCTTTTGAAATGGACAAGAGCTGGAAACATGGATATATATTACCATTGAGGAAAGGGAAAGAAATCTTGAAATCAGAGAAGAAAGGGGAGGAACACTCCGCAAAGAAGATACGATGAAAGGAAAGTCGTCTGGGAAAAAACCAGGAATATTTGCAACTGCAGTCAGTGCAAGCAAAGGGACTGAGATGAAATGTGGTGCAGTGAAAACAGAGAGAAACTTGCCCAAAGAAGTCCCAATTAAATGTGAGAAAAAAGCAAGAAGAAGAAACACAGAGAGAAAGGAAGAAAATCAAGAAATTCACTGTCAACAACTACAGGGGAGTAAATGTGAAAGAAGGCAGAAAAGCTGCCAAGCAAATGGGAGGAGCAGAAGTGCCCAGACAGGGCCCAAAGCTTGCCGACTTGATCTTCACTGAAATGGCAAGATTTCATTCCCTTTCCTGAAAGGAAGGCTTTCCTTTCAGGAAAGGGAATGAAATCCTGAAATGAGAGAAGAAAGGGGAGCAAGACTCTGGAGAGAAGATATGATGCAAGGAAAGTCATCTGGGAAAAAAATGGGACTATTTGCAACTGCAGTCAGTGCAAGCAAAGGGACTGAGATGAAATGTGGTGCAGTGGAAAAGGAGAGAAATTTGCCCAAAGAAGTCCCAATTAAATGTGAGAAAAAAGCAAGAGGAAGAAACACAGAGAGAAAGGAAGAAACTCAAGAAATTCCCTGTCAGCAACTACAGGGTAAGAAATGTGAAAGAAGCCATAAAAGCTGCCAAGCAAATGGGAGGAGCAGAAGTGCGCAGACAGGGCCCAAAGCTTGCCGACTTGATCTTCACTGAAATGGCAAGATTTCATTCCCTTTCCTGAAAGGAAGGCTTTCCTTTCAGGAAAGGGAATGAAATCCTGAAATGAGAGAAGAAAGGGGAGCAAGACTCTGGAGAGAAGATATGATGCAAGGAAAGTCGTCTTGAAAAAAATGGGACTATTTGCAACTGCAGTCAGTGCAAGCAAAGGGACTGAGATGAAATGTGGTGCAGTGGAAAAGGAGAGAAATTTGCCCAAAGAAGTCCCAATTAAATGTGAGAAAAAAGAAAGAGGAAGAAACACAGAGAGAAAGGAAGAAACTCAAGAAATTCCCTGTCAGCAACTACAGGGTAAGAAATGTGAAAGAAGCCATAAAAGCTGCCAAGCAAATGGGAGGAGCAGAAGTGCGCAGACAGGGCCCAAAGCTTGCCGACTTGATCTTCACTGAAATGGCAAGATTTCTTTCCCTTTCCTGGAATGAGATATATATACATATATATTGTTGCGAAATTAAGGTTGAGTTAATATTATTTTCAGCATGTATTAGTCCTGGTGTTTCATATATTAACATTTGGAAATTCAGACTCTTAAATGACCAGTTCTCATACCTTTAATAGGCTCCAAATTACATTGATGTATAGAGTATGATTATATATTTTATTTAATTACCTTTGTTAGAGATGATATTCTTTCCACATTCAAGAAGAGAGCTGTCACGTTGGGCAGTTTTTTAATCTTTTCTAAAAGATACATAATGATTGCAAAATAAAGTGTTAAACATGAATTCTCTTTTTAAATGCTCAGACTATAAACTATTTTGCACTGTATTGTTTTTAAAACAGAATATGGCACCATATTGTTTGTTCACAGAGCAGTTGTAATTGCTAATTTAGTACTGTGCGAAGAACGCATCAATTTCACTTATGTCAATCACTTAAATTTATGGACTAAGTTGTCTGAGACATTTTCAGTGAGCAGGGATTATGTCTATTCTGTGTTTCTTTTGTAACATTAAAAATTCCTTTTTTCTGCAAACCTGCCTGATGTGTAAAAAAAATTCTCCCTCTCTTCAGCTTTCACCCCTATCCTTGAACAGTTTGGCTGCAAAAGTCTTCCAATTAGAGTGATGCAGTGCTGAAAGATGTCAGTTCTTACCTGTCAAAACCTGAAAGTTTCCTTTGCCAAAAACAAACTTCTTCTTTGGATTTTTTGTAGGAATAATAATTTTATCTAAAACTGTCCAGTTCTGAAGAGTATCCACAAGAGCAACGGCTTCTGCAATCTGTAATTCAGCTTCAGGAACACAAGAAGAATAGAAAAAAGAATTAAAGATTACAAGGTACCACCATAACTCCGCTCAGATCTCCCTCCAAGAGCTACTGTATATGCATGAACATGGAAAGACTACACTGAAATTCTTCTAGGGTATTTCTTTTAACCTCTAGCAGAAGGAGTGAAGTGTCTTACCTCTAATCAGAGTAACTGAACGGCCTGATGGAATTTTATCACACAAAGCATCTTTCTGCCAGTTGTTGGTTTACAAGAATTTTTAATTATATTATAATTTCAATTGTAATTGAAAGAAATCTCCAAGCTTTTTTCTCAGCAAGTGAAATGAATAACCAGCTGGAAAATCTGTTACTTCAGATGAGCACAAAGATACAGTTAACACTTCAGTATTTCGCTGCAGCAATTTAGGAACTAGTAACATGGCATAACCTGCTGCTAACTTCACAGCCACTTATTCATAGGGGACCTAAACTGGATTGTGACTTGTGACAGCACATTTGAGTCCTGTTTTCTGGTTCATCGATTACTTTTGAGTTTTTAACATCTACATTGCAAAACAATGAGTTTTGAGGACTTTGTGAAATCACGAACACTACACAAGGATATCAGATCAGCAGATCTAGGCTTGATGTGCCAAACTTTTCCTGTCCACAAGAAATTTATCAAGCTTCTCTGGACAGCAAAACATAATTTATGTACTAAATAGGTTACATTGGTCCAAAATGTAATATATTTTTAAAAATAATCATCATCCACTTTCTTCTTGTACTGTTCATGTTTGTTCTAAAACACCCAGATTTCCTGTTTTATTTGTGGTGTTTCAACAGTCATTCCAAAATATATGTTCAGACTTCAGGCTCTTCATCTGGAGGGCCTAAATAAATAGAAAGAGACAACTGCTATTCTTCTGTATGTTTGGATAGAAAGGTGCCTTCATATTTTACCCACTGTTCAGTTGTAAAATTATGTCACTTACACAAATTCTGAAAAGGTTAAAAACTTTATTCTGCAGTATGACAATTTGTTATAATTAGTAGCACTAATGAAACTAAACAAGACTTAGAATTATAACATAATAAATTGGAATAAAAGAGTAAGTATCATATACAAACTGTCTCTTGCCATCCAGAAGGACATGGACAGGCTCAAGAAGTGGGCCCATAGAAAACTAGTGAAGATCAACAAGAATGAGTGCAACATCCTGCATCAGGGTCAGGGCAACCCCCCAGTATACTGATACAGACTGGGGGATGGACAGATTGAGGACAGCCTTGCGGAGAAGGACTTGGGGGTGCCAAGTTTTTTACAATGAGGATGGTGACACACTGGAAGAGGTCGCCCAGAGAGGTGGTGGTCCTGTAAATATTCCCTGTGAACATTCAAGGCCAGGCTGGACGGGGCTCTGAACAACCTGGTCCAGTGGAAGATATCCTGGCATATTGCAGGAGGGGTCAGACTACATTTTTAACCCTTTAAAGGTTCCCTCCAAGCCAATCCATTCTATGATTCCATACATAAAGAGCTGCTTTAATCCTTTCTATTACAACTTTTAAATTAGCTTTCAAAGAGAAGCATCAGGTTCATCATATACCTTAACTGTGTGCAATTAATGCATATTGTTAGCTAGTTAGAGAGAAATCTAATAGCACTCCTAAAAAAAATCCTTACAGAGGAATTATTGGTGACTGCATCACTATGAAACTGCATAAAAGCACTTTAGCCCCTGAGAGGATTTATACAAGACTTCATCTCCACTGAATTCTCTTTTCTGGACAGGAGGGTATTGCTGCTCTTCAGCCAACTTCTGTGCAAGCCTCAGAGCAAAGGACTCCAGCCCTCCTGGGCAGGCAGCACGGCTGAGGGCTGAGGGCAATTAACATTGTGCTAATATGGGGGACAGCCGGCTGTTTCCCTGACCAACCTGCACTGAGACGTTTTGCCGTCCAAAATACATTTGTCATGGTTTGCAAGTCAAAGCACAGACCTGCCAATACTCACTAACAGCTCCTTGTCTTTTAAAAAGCTGTCAAAGAAGGGAAGAGCGACCGAGACCTTCCATGCATGCTTGTACTTTTCAAGTTGCATTTCGCGGTTTCACCGCTGGAACAGCGGGTCCACCTCACACTAGCGGCATTAGCCACAGAACCAATTAGGTTGAAAAAAGACCTCTGAGATCATCGAGTCCAACCTGTGACCGAACACCACCATGTCAACAGCCCACTGCACATCAGTCTTTTCTTAAACTCGTCCAGGGACAGTGACTCCGCCACCTCCCAGGGCAGTCCATTCCACGTGCCCTGGATGTATTCCCTCCTAGCGCTCTGGGAGCCCGCCCGCCCCCGCAGACCCGCACCCGTGGTGAGCGGCGACTTCTGCGGACCCCACTTGACCGCGGGGTGCACGATGGCAACGCGCTGCGCGCCGGGCTCCAGGGACAGCAGGGACGGGCCCAGAAGCTCCTCCAGCGCCGCCTCATCCTCATCTTCTTCTTCATCTTCTTCTCCTCCTCCATCCCCGCCGGTGCCCGCCGCCCCGTTC